>CM056997.1:131650378-132250378 GCA_029891345.1 Dryococelus australis
ACATCATTTCATGATTGAACTGGCTGATGATAAAGTATACGACTAATTTGTTTGCATATGGCTGGATTCTGGGAACATCCGAGAGATATGACGATCGTGACAGCATTCAACAATAGCAGATTTATCACTTAAATGCAAAGGGACAGGCGCACTACATTAATACATACGCAAGGGATTTTATCCAATGTAAACTGAACCAGGACCGAGCCAGCCATATCTCCATGAACTCCTGCAAGGTGGAAGAAAAAAAAAAACACAATCACAGTTCCGCCAACCACGCGGGAATAAAAATGCAAATGACGAGAGTAACTGGATAATTTTTTTCCCCGAGATTAAAAAACTTTCATCGGTGCGTAATCTCCTCGCTGCCTGGACCAATTAAAGACCAGGGAACAGCAGAAGAGCTGGAAGGAAAGAGCAACAGCCGCCAATTAACTAGGCGGACGGGCAAATTAGCACGCCACTCTCACAACGCACGCAGTCAATAACATTTCACTACCCCCTCCCCCCCCAGCCAACGCGCATCCCATGCCATCACGGGGGTGAAAGGAAAATGTTGGATCCATTTGAGATGCGCGCAGGGAAATACACTTAGGCCGCCCGCCGGCGGGTGCGGTCGCCGGGACAAAAGCGGCGCGATATGGAGGAAAAGAAAAAAAAAAAAAAAAAAAAAAAAGAGGGGGAAGGAATTGGCTTCGAGCAGGCCCGACGCAGCCAGAGATAATTACTCCCACGTCCGTGGGAGTTCACCGCCCTGGCGGCATTCGCATGCGTGCGACTTCGCGGCTGTCACGTTGCCACTTCGCTTTTTCCCATGTCCACGCAGTGCTTTGTGACTTTCACATGAACACAAAGCAGAACAAAAAAAAATCTTTTAAAATGGTGGCCAAATTATTACAACTTTTTATCATGCTTCGGTCAAATTTGAAAATATTTTTATCCATATGGACGTAGTGCGTATAGGCTGTTCACGGTAAAGTGAGCACTTTTGAAGACCTTGTTATTTTTTTCTTTCAACGACATTTTATACATTAACAAACATTTAAAATAAATAATGCCATGCAAGTAATAAACACAGTAAGTATATTCCACCGCAATCGGAAGTTAACGTCTGAGGCTAAAATAAAATATATTTATTGACTATTATTTAAAATCGGAGGGCTTTCAAAAGTGCTCACTTTACAGTGAATATCCTTTACAAATGTGTACGTAACGCAAATAAAGTATGTACACGCAAGGCTCAGTTCACTATTGTCTTCCTTGTTGTGTAACGCCGTGCTATTTCTCTACAGAAATAGCACGGCGAGAAAACCCACCGAATAGGGGCTTCGTCCGGCATGATTATCACATTCGCAAAATCGGGCGCGAACCCACCGGGTGCATGCATCATATAGCATTCTGAAAGGTAATATAGGAGCTGTAAAAGAAAAGCAGTCCTATACCTTAAAATACTCTTTACTATATTTGTAGCAAGTGACGCGCATTAAGTTCCCCATCGCTGGTAGGGGCAACGTTCCGATAGCGTGCAGTGTTTTTTCATACTGCGTGTACCTATGGTATTTCAAATTTCTACCTACAATATGTCTTTCAATTGTATGGACTATCATTTCGAACATACGCCACTGCACAGCTTTATGAAATTCCACAGAATAAACTGTGTAGTTTCCGAAGAGAACACAGAAATACACACTTGACTGTAAATACAGTTTTCAGTTTTACTCCGTACGCCATCATTAGCTCGGCTGAGGATAAATCGCCTGCGGGTGCTGGAATGATCGAAGCAGCATAAAACGGCTTGTTTGTGGCCGCCAAAAGTATGATAAGTTTTAACTAGCTAAGTTTCATTTTGGTGTTTGGTGGGACCGCAGTGGCGTAGCGGCTAGGGCGCTCGTCTCTCACAAAGCCGAACCGAGTTCGATTCCCGACTGAGTCACTCCCAGCTTTCACAAGGGGGGAATCTTGCCTGACGATGCCGCTGGTATCTCCCATTTCACTTTCAATCCAGCGCTAATCCATTCTCGACTCGCTTCACTCTCGTAGACTCTCAAGACGCCGATTTTGAGAGAAGTCCAAATCTGTCCCCTCCACCTCTTTTTGATGGATCCCCAAAACGCAATATCACATTCTAAGCTGTTATTCAAGAGGTGCAGGAAAAACGGGCGCCACTTCCAACCCATTTATGTGAAAACACACACCGAAATATTCTTCGGTTACGGCGCTGGTGCTCAGCACTGTAGAGAAGTTACAGATTTTTCAGATGGAGTGAAAACCATTTTTGTAGCAAAGTGAGGTAACTTGATAGATTAACAAGGTCATGAAAGTAAAAAGAGCAAAGAGCTGTTTGGCGGAAATTGCAGGCAATATCGTTACAAAAAGTGATTTTCCGATTCTTTAAAAGGGTCTGGGTTCTCATTCACTACAGAAGTAAATGTTTCCCGTTTTAGTGCAACGGTAAATCGGAAACTCATTCGAAAGAAAGCTTCCCGTGCGCATAAAGGAACAATCCCAAGTTTAATGCAGTTTTCTTAATTTCATTCGTTTGTCAAAAGGATGCGTGAATGGAGTCAAAAATCCAAATCTTCACTTATATGCCTTTTCAGTGTTGTATAATGTAACTCAAGATGTACGTTGTTTCCGTAACTAATTTACATATTTTATGTTAATATTTGTCATTTCCATGCATCGTATTATGATTTTTAACTATGTAAACATTCCTTTCTACACATGTCACCTATGTTATTTCTATGTAATGTGCATATGTAATTAATTGAACCGTTTTCTCATTTTTGTTAAATTTTTATATTTATTCAGTTACGATATTTTTCTTAGATATATCGTGGCAATTTAATTATGTTTAAGGATAGGGTATTATCTAGACATCATTATTATTTTTTTCGTGTTAATTTTATTAATTTTTATGGTCTCATGTGTTGTGAATCTTTCTTATAGTATAATTTGAATGTATACGTTTCGAGACCCAGTGTTCTATGTTTTTTTTTAACAGGTAGGACGTGGGAATTGGTACGTAGGGGGTGGTAGGTATTTTATAGTTGTCCATTGATTACACGTTCGAATCCTGGCTTCCCATTGGCTGTAACCTACCTTAGGTCCCTTCCGAACTACCTAGACGTGTAGGGCAGGACTCGCACCTGAAGATGGGTGTCGAGTATGATTTTTAATTGAATGGGTGGGATGAAAAAGGAAAATATTCCACATTTTGGCCAAAATAAACTAAGATAGCCAAGTTGTAGTCCATATTTAGCTGCATCGAATGATGTAAAGAAGGGAAATATTCCATTAATCCTTACACTGCTCTACAACTTTGTAAATTGAAGTGAGTTGTAAAAGGAAAACATTCCTGGAATGTTTCCCTTCTTAACCTAAGCGTTGTGACATGTTTTGCTAATCGCCGCGAGAGACGCTGCAGTAGTGATTGTTTTGTTTATGCAGTCTATGATGTAGTGAGGTTAAAACAGTAACGTTATATTCTGATTAGTTTGTGTTATTGTAGTGTATTTGCATAAAGTGACGTTTTTTGTATAATATGTCTGATGCACACGACATTGAGAGTGAAAGTGAAAGGCCTGTAAAGAAGAGGGGGGAGAGCGAGAAAGAGAGAGTGGAAATATGATTACAATGATGACAGAAGCACGGCTGCGAGGAGAGGAGTTTGTTACGACCAAAGGCAGGTTAGTGGAACAGAAAAAGACAGGACCAGATTGTAACTGCAAGAAAATGTGTACCATGGCGTTTGACAATGGGAAAAAAGGACTTATTATTCGTACTGGATACAGTGGGAGGCCGAAAAACGAACAGGATACATATTTAATGGGTTTACTTGAAAGTCCCGATGTCCAACGCCATATGCCTACTACTGCGGAATCCAAGCAGTTTCAATCCACTTTTAAATACTTTGTAATAAAGGAGGCCAATCGTGTTGAGGTGTGTCGCAATGCTTTCCTCAGCTTACATGCAATATCAAGTAAAGCTGCTTTTAGACTAACGTCACTATTAGCACAGAGTGCTCAGGCAATTGACATGCGTGGTAAACATGGCGGCCACCATAACATACCCCAAGAGGCTTTAATAAAACCTAATGAAAACACGGAGTCGTTCCCGAAGAAAACCTCACATTATACGCCCATACCTGTGACCTGTCTAGAAGCTGGTCTGCCTTGCAAAGCCATGCACGATATGCTGATTGAAGAGCACCCTGAACTGCAGACCGTCATAAAATATGAATCTACACATACAGTCTGTTTGCCATTACAGAAATTGCCTGTTTAACTGAACTGTAAGCGTATACCTTACACAAATTGACTGCCCAAATCTTGGAGCGTATAGTATGTATATATATATATATATATTATTATATATTTTTATATATATTTTATATATATTATTATATATTATGTGTTATTTTAATGAAACTCGTATTTTACTAAATATATGGCTGAGTGTGTGTGTGTGTGTATATATATATATATATATATATATATATATATATATATATATATATTATATATATATTACACACACACACTCAGCCATATATTTAGTAAAATACGAGTTTCATTACAATAACACATCAGTCGAGTCACTAGGGAACATAAATTATAAATTGCCACCAAATCAAGTAACGGAAATTTAACAATTATTAGAGCAATACAGAGACCGCTTTGCCAGTTCAATACATGAACTTACGGAAACAAATGCATTTGAAATTAAATTAGAATTAACTACGGACAAGCCCAAACACACACATCCTTATAGGATACAATCAAAAACACGGGAAGAAGTATTAACACCAATACAGCAATTGCTAGACTAACAGATTATAACCCCTTTGGAATCACATTACGCCATGTCGAGTTTAGTTATACCCAAATGCCAGGGAGGTATCCAATTCCTCACAGACTTCAGATTATTGAACCAACATTTAAAAAAGGTACAGTACCCAATACCTAGAATGGAAGATATAATAACCACGCTACAAAACTCTAAATATATCGCGTCAATAGACATGTTCGGCAGGTTTTATGATATACCAGTACACAAAGAGGAGAGAGAAAAACTCTCATTTAGCGTAAATGGAATAGGACTCAACAAGTACGCCGATATGCCTATGGACCTCACCACAAGCCCCAACTATTTCCAAATTTTTGTCGACATAATGCTCGGGCCATTGCGATAGAACACCGCAGTAGTATACACCGACGACATATTCATTATTGGGAATACTTTCGAGGAACACATAACCAACATTAGAAAAGTAATGGAATGGTTATAAAAATACGTCAAAATTAACAGGAAAGAATCCAATTTTGCACAACACGAAATCAAGATTCTCGGGCACTATATAACGCCAAAGGGTAAACAAACCGATCCAGAGAAAAATAATTACAAAACAACAAATGACCCCGCCTAAAAATGTCAAACAGCTTCGGACGTTTCTTGGACTCACGTCCACCTAAGATGGTATATACTGAACTACGCACAAATAGCAGAACCATCAACTGAATTAACGAGACACCATACCATTTAAATGGTCAGACAAGGAACAACCAGCATTCCAAAACCTGAAAACGGCCCCGACTAATCCATATATTTTAGCAAAATACGACGAAACATGGCAAACCATACTCGCTCCATAATTGCCTTTACTTCCAAAAAAACTGTCATTGAACAAAAAAAAAATGGTCTGCAACGGAACGTGAGCTATCAGCTTTAAAGTATTTTTATATATATTTTAAACAGTACCTGTACAGACCAAAATTCGTCATCGAAACTTACCATGCGAGTTTACTCTACCTTAAATTGCTGGCAGAACACAATGTACACATCCAGAAAATGGCAACTGCACTAACCGAGTACGATTTTGAAGCGAAAATTGTGAAGGGAAAAATAAATACTCTTGTGGATGCAATGAATCATATCCCCACAGTAGGAGCAGCTGACACTACATCCATTACCATTAACAATACCACTTATAAGGTAAACTGTAATTTCCTACAGTGTGAAACATTATATCAAGCCTTGCCAGATTCACTCCTACAGAACCCCACCAAAGATAATTAAATTAATAACACGATTGCAAAATATATCACAAATAACTGGGCAGAGATTAAACAAGTAATCAAACACGACCTCCACGTCACAGACAAGGCTTGCATGGCAAAAATGATCATTAATGAAAAGTATCTGCCACTTCAGGCCATTGCTAAAATGATCACCACAGTTTATAATGTAAATATACAAATAATCATGCAAAACCATGGAAATAAAATAAACACCATGTGTCTTGACCCCAGATTATAATGTCGCATTCTGATTACCTACGACAACAATGACAAATTGTGTTAACTCCCAGCTTATATCCACGAACAGGAAAATGTTAACGTCGAAGACAACTCACCTTTTTAGCACCCATTATTGATCAGGTAACATCACCATTTCTGGCCGAGTAAGCTAATGACCCAAATATCCAGCAACTAAAAGTGGCACTAACAGACCCAGAAAATACTACACCTTAATACAGGTGGCTAGCGAGAAGATACACCATCTCCCAGAACAGATAAATTTATGTGAAACAACACACACCCTCAGGGGGACGGAAACTTACTCTAGTACCAAAATATTACATTCCCCAGATTATTATGGCACATCACGATTCTTTCTTAGAAGGGGGGAATTTCTGTCAGTTCAAAACCCTTGAAAAAATTTTAATGGCATATTATTGGGACACCGTAAATAAGGATGCCAAGGAATATATAAAGAACTACCCCGTTTAGCAATGCATTAAAGCATCGCATCAAAAACCAATCGGACAAATTATGCCTATACCGCCCGATCTCTTCTCCATTCATGGGGCCTCGATGCGTAAGGCCCTTTACAAACGTCAGCGTGCAGCAACAGGTATGTACTAGTAATGACATAATTTACCAACCTTTATGCTGTCGCCCACCCGGTGAAAACCATAGATGCGATAACCTGCGCAAATTTTGTCAAAGACATTATTTTACAGTTTGGTTGCCCTAAATCCATACTTACGGACAAAGGAACTTCTTTCAATAATGAAATAATGTCATAACTCCTTCGTAAGCTGTAGATAAAAAACTCCAGACAACCGCATATAATCCGGCATGCAATGGCTTGACGGAACAAGTCAACAAAATTCTTTCTCAACATTTAACTTCCTGTGCCAGCGACGATTCCACTCAATGGGACGATAATGTATCCTATATTATATTTAATTACAATACGACCATTAATCGCATTACTAGATTCACCCCTTTCTTCCTTCTCCATGGGACATAAGCTATACAACCCTCCCATATTATTAACCACTCATACTCTCCCCGAGTTAACAATTGGTGTGAAAACCTCAGACAGGCCCATGAACAAGCGTGTGTAAATCTGATTATGTCCCAATAACAACAAAAGAAAATATCTGAAACCAAATATAGACCCTACAAATTAAAGATATGCCAAATCGTATGGGTAAAAACACACGTGCATAAGAAGGAATTCTCTTTTAAATACCAAGGGCCATACAAAATCCATGATATATTAGGGCCCTCCACAATAGCTGTGGAAATTCGTACGAGGCTCAAATAAAATAGAAACCGTTAGCACTCGAAATATAAAAATTGCCAATGTCAGACAATGACACTTGTCAACTTGCCTTTATGTTACAGGTAGTCTAAATGTGGAACAGGATCTTGGTCGGCCCACACGATGCTCCAGCGTGCTGTCCTATTTCACATAAACCAGGTGAACAGTTACCTTGCAACCAGCACAGCACACCGCTTCGGCAGCAACATTCGTGACATACCACATCCGAGATCATGACTGCAGTCTCCGATAGAAGAGCTACTGCCTTGTTCGACTACAACATGGTGTAATGTACGGCGCGAGGATCAGTTTGAATTAAAGAATTGTCAAGTATGTGTCAAATATATTAAATGTGTACCCCCCCCCCCCCCCTTTTTGTTCGCAGATGCAGTGAACACGCACATATACGGCGATTGTGGCCAAGTGTGGCCCAGGTAAAAATGATATTACCAGTGGTGCAAACATCGGCAGTTGCCTTTGCTAGTTGTTTCTGTTCCATTTTACCTATTCATTGGCTTAAGTGCAACAATTTTTAGGCAACACAACTATCCTTAACGGAAGGAATTTCCATATATTCCATTAATGATATGCTCAACAAAGAATGGAAAATTTTGCATGCAAACTGGCCGACTATACTCACAGTAACGTACTTTATAACTCTGTGTTCTCAGTTTTGTCCCAGGAACATTTCAATTATGCAAGTCTGTCCATTATCATAGCTTTAATGGCAGTGCTAGGATTACTTCATTAAAGTTAGTCAAAATATATATTTTGTTGGAGAAAGTTTGTTAAGACAGTGTAAATAAAGATGTGCCAGACAGTCAGTAAATAATAATTGCTTCCAGTAGACGAAAACAAAAGATTATGCTACAAGTACATATAAGAAACTAAACAGGCAGTGATAGGATTATTTTGCATGATAAAGAAAAGAAACAAAAATTCGCAATGTGTCACAGACGGCACATTAGGCTTGCAAAAACTTTCACATGCTATAAACTGTTTGCATGCCACAAACTTGCTTGCTGTGATGTCAGCACATTCTTTCAGCTGACAACGTAACTGGTTTTGTATACAGTCAGCATTGTTAACAGGAGAGTACGCAAGCAGTCGGACTGCTGCAGTTTGGTTCAAAAGTTACGCTCTACAGAGTACCTCTGGCAGGCATTCCCGTATGGCGAATACGTCATACTGATCAAAATTAAATGTGTCTCATTGATATCAGGTCCCTTGTAAATATGTAAATAATTTTTATGAAATTAAATTATCCATAGATAAGAACAGACATTACTTTATTAGGATAAGGAACCATTTCCTTTCACGTATGTTGTAAATCTTGCGAAGTAAGACTGACAGTTATATTTCTTTTTAAATATTATGGTAAAATAGTGTTTATATAAAATTATAATCAACTAAACTCTACTGACTGTTTCATGTAGTAAGTCTAGAGACATTAGTTACATTTCAAATGGCGCTATGGTGGACTTGTAATTCATAAATTGTGCATGTATGTCTCCTCCTTTCCACATACCTTAAGTGGTCGGCGCCGGTGGATTTTACTTTGCTTAACATAATTTCATGGGGTAACTTACATATTTTACAGAGCCTGATTACACGAAACGATAGCAGCCTAATATCATTGTGCCGGCACACACAATCTCAAGTAGCCTAATTCAAAGATGAAATCATAATTGTACATGTATATTTTCTATTACGAAACAAACCGTCACAATGTACGGCTAAGCGTAAATACAATGCACAAATGTATACTATTCTTTACTTGTTTACAAAGGTACCACATATCAGTATGTCACAACGCACAAAATGAATAAATGCATTATATTCTGTAGTAGGTTATATTCTCAAGTATAGGAGTACGTAACAAAGTACAATTAAGTGCAAAGATAAAAAATTTATATGTGTTCATATTTTTATCAGCATGTAACAACATACAAGTATGTGTACAATATTTATCATTATTAACACTACAGTACTGCAAGTAACAATTTCAACAGTATCTTTATAACAGCAAATTTCATTTTTCCAATGGTGCTCTTACATTTTCAGACATAAAGTCTTTTGCCATAAATGTAAACGATATCCCTAATCTCATGACTGACAGCACCTTAGGGAGAAATTCAAATAACTACGCAATGGACACACTGTACTAAAACCCTGACGGCTGCACGCACAAGAGAGACTTATTCCAGTGGTATAACACAACCCTACACTGATGACACTTGGGCCAACCCATTGCCACAGAACCGCCCAACTCTTCTCCGACCCGGCCTCACTCTGTACCTTCCCATTCTTCGGATAGCCCCATACTCTCATGCAGGGACGCACGCATTTTGTGGAAATGATAAAGGGGGGGGGGGGCATGGTATGGTCACCAGTAGCCAGGGCTGGCAGGCGAGATGCGAGAGTGCAGTTTGGTGCGACTCGACGAGTCAGCCTGGCTGTTTTGAAAACACCCCTGCCAGGGAAAGGTATTGAGGCCGGAGTCAGTCCTATATATGTCTGGGGCGAAGGCGGCTCGTGGCCGTTTTTAATCTAGCCGCCAGAAGGACGACTCCCAGAGAGGACCACCAGGCCCGTAGTCCCACTTCGATTTCAGACTGTTGCCAGCATCGAGGAGATCTATAAGTAGACGTTGATGCTATCACCAGAGTAAATATACTCCCAGTAGGGCGTCCTAGGTAGTGTCGTGTTAGGGATATTCGTGGCATAGTTTGGACTCCAACTGAGTCAAAGATCACCTTAAGTATCATAACTCTAGTCTTGCCAGTTGAGTGTGAAGTTGACATTAATGTGTGTAGAGTGACACAATGAGCGATCTATGTAAGAAATTGAATAATTGTTGTGATTCGAATAAACATAGTGTTTTGTATATTGGAGTTCTCTATCTATCTAGCTACTACGATCTCCCAAGCGAATGTGTGACCTAATCCCCTAAGGACAGACCACAACACTGTGTTCATAAAGTATTTTCTGGTTACATTTAATCGTGTTTCAAGTGTTTCTGAGGTGTTAGCATGCACAAAATGTGTACGTAGCCAAGTTCCAGCAGAATGTATGGTAATCATCTGGTAAGTTGTGTTCCTGCTGGCCATTCCACAGACCGGGCAAATAAAACTCTGGGATTGGTGATACAGGCTTGGTTGAGCAAAAACCACATGGTATTTATGCTGGTATGCTACCTACTATTTTATCTTTCATAAGTGAAAGCTGAGGAATGGTAAAGGTCGTACATGTAAGCTAAGAGAAGAATCTTATAAAGAGCATCATATTTTTACTTCTTCTCTCAATTACTAATAAGGTGAACAAATATATTCACATATTTAAACATTACAATTTTACACAATATTCACAACCATTGTCTTTGTACCCACCCTCACACACTATTATTTTGCATATGCAATGTACAATGTGTAGCTACCCATATTTATATAATATTGTGACAATTTCTCTCTCTCTAAAAATTAAGTGGGCCATTCCAAGTTCATTAAGGGAAGGAGGTCTTATTTATATAAAATAATTAATTATAATCTTATTTTATTTATTATAACTACAGAAAAAATTTCTGAACTCCAATTCTCACAATAAATTGAAATCACTTACTGTTCACAATTGACACCAATTAATAAAATTTATAATTACGACAAATAAATCATTGGAATTAAATAATTAAAGATCAGTCCCAATAGACAGTGTATCAACCTATTCAGTTATTTTATCATTTATGCATCCATATTTGAGTTAGAATATTTACAATAAAATTAGCATTACACTTCCATTTAGTACAGCCTCAGTTCAGTCCATATGCGCCAGTCGCAATGTTCTAGAGTCCTCCAAGCGCCCTCACACACAGTAGGCTTCACTCGTCGGTTTCACACCTACACGTCCATTCAAGCCACGAACACCTCACTCGCCGTCATCCCGCAATCTCCAGTCGTCGTCCACACTCGGCCAGGCGGCCTCCATCAAAGACTGCCGGCTGCTGGGTTGCAGCAGTATATATAGTGTCTTACGCCACCACCGAGAATCTTCCCCAACTCGCGTGATGCATCGCGGAGGGCTGAGGCGCCAGCCAGTCTCACCAGAACATTCTTTTCGTCGTTGATAAACATATCAGAAACTCTAGCAGGCGAGAGGAGGTCTGTGACGCCAGCAAGTCTCGCCACTGTCGGCATTCACGGGATTCTAAGAAGGGAATCAGGAGGATGCGAGCGCATCGTTCCAAGAAGAGGGGAGGGCGTGGTGGGCAGCTGAGTTAGAACCAGCTGTAGCATGTTACACTGTCCCTCCTTGAGTCTGTTCGTCTCGAACAGACTCTATAGAATCAGATATGTCAGTGACAGATATGGAAGTAAGTGTCACTTACTTGCTTCAAAATTTGATAAGGGATTTACCAACATCCTTGTCATTCAGATGTATTTCCCCAAAGGTGTTCTCTTTCATACAGCCACACTAGCCATCCTTACCTGAATGCATCATCCGCAACTCTTGGACAACATCGAGCATTCCTCTTTATACCACTAGACACTGCGATATATTCGTACTCTGCTCCCTGGCTGTCTTCCTTTTTCTGAAGACCCATATGTGCAGCTCCATCTGAAAACCGGATCTCTCTCGTTTCCTCGCCTGCAATAACTGCTGTGTGACTTCTTACATGGTTCGACTGCAATATCCTTGTTCTTCTTACCACCATATGGTGATCTTTCTTCGTTCCCTCAGATAGGTTGTTACCAGTTGTTTCGATGGGCCCATGGTTTGGATGATTATTGCTGTGGCTGTCAGTTCCATTTATTCGTGCAGCTGTCCCTTGACCGGTTCCTCGATGCCTAGTCTCGTTTGGGACCTCTGTACAGCATGCATGTAAGTGTTCCTTCATTCCACAGTTCCAGCATTCTCGGTGCCTCCGTCGATGAGGGACAGGTTACGCCACCTCTACAGATTTCAAAAGTTCCTGTACCGCCGTCTCTAGCCTTCTCAACAAACTTTCAGTCGTACTCATGTCTGACTCCCGGGTCCTGCAGTTACTTTGCGGGCATTGGGTACTCAAGTGTCCTGTCTGTCTACATACCCAACATTTCCGACGCTTAGGTGGATAAAAACTGGGTTTCCTAGCACAGACTCTGGCAGCAATGTCCTTCATTGTGATCTCCAACTTTCTCAAGACGTCCAGGATGCTATGTCAATCTTCGTTATTGAACGGGGTAGCTGCCTGTACTACATGTCGGAACATCGGCTCGTGCTTTGCTTATTCTATCTCCAATACTCGGACCAGGGCATCCTGCATGCTATGTGGTGATGCCGGGCGTACAGCTCGGCGCACATCCGCATCGGTAATAGCATCTACGAAAAAGTCAACTGCAATGATGTCTCGTGCCTCCTCGGAGTACCCCTCCAGAGACAGGTGTGTTAGTCTTACAATGTCCCGCCACAGCTCCTGTAGTGGTTCGCCGGGTCCCTGGATGCGACTTCGTAGTTGGTCATGGTGGGCGTGCTGCAGGTACCAGTCACCGAATCGAAGCTCCAAAGCCGACACCAGTGTGGAGTATTCTAGGCGATGTTGTACCGGCAGCGACTGTAGTATGCTCAACGCTGATCTCCTCAGAACAGCCGCCGAGTTGTATGCCCGCTCAGTCCAGCCATTCAGGGTGGCCACGATCTCGAATTGGTGCCGGTACTCGTGCCAAGGTCTGTCCATTGCAGGGGGCGGGCTTAAATGTGACGCCTTTACCCACCCCTGGCTGGGGAAATCCCACACTGCAGAATGGCTGCGCCTGCTCTGCAATAGTTCCATTGGCAGCGACTTCTACCTTCTTCTCGCTGCCCGCACTCGTCGTCTCGGTGGTGACCGATTTTGGCTCCTGTTCCGCCCCTGCATATCATCTCTCCTGCTGATGCAAGAACTCCTGCCACTCCTTCTTGAGGGCGCTCACTTCATGTTTCATTTCTTTCTCAACACTCTCCATCCTATTATTCACACTGTCCATTCTCTCGCTCACACTGTCGATCTTCTTGTCCACACAGTCTACTTTATTGTTCACCAACTCGCTCACACCTTATATCTTTCTATCCACATTTTCATTTACACAGTATATTTTTCTATCTACACTGTATATTTGTCTTTCTACGCTGTCTATTTTTCTATCTACATTTTCGTTTAAACTGTCTATTTTCTAGTCTACTATTTCGCTAAAACTCTCTATTTTCATATCTACAAGTTCACTAACACTATCTATTTTACTATTTAAATTTTCATTTAAGCTACTAGTCTGATTATTTATAGTATCAATTTTGCTATTTATCTGGCCACTTAAAATTTCGAATAAAGAGCGGAATGCTTCCATGTCTGCCGACATTTTCCTGGTTAACATTCACAAATTCCTTAATTATATCCAAGCCAACTAATGAAATTATTAAAGTTACAAATTTAACCTGCTAGTAACAACCTACTGTAATACCAATTCCAAATATTTTATTATTTTATTTTTATAAAATGCCTCCATCACACTTCTGACACCAGTGTTACAATTTCTCTATCTAGAAATTAAGTGGGCTCTACCAAGTTGTTTAAAGGATGGAAGTCTTAAACATATAAAATAATTAATTATAATTTTCTTATTTTATTTACTATAACTACAGAAAAATTCTCTGAACTCAAATTCTCACAATAAATTGAAATCACTTAGACACCAATTAATAAAATATATAATTACGACAAAGAAATCAATGAAATTAAATAATTAAAGATCAGTCCCAATAGACAGTGTATCAATATATTCAATTATTTTATAATTTATGCATCCATATTTGACAGTTTGAATATTCACAATAAAATCAGTGTTACACTTGCATTCCGCCCCACCTCAGTTCAGTCCATGTCCCACCAGTCGCAATGTTCTAGAGTCCTCCAAGCGCCCTCACACACAGTAGGCTTCACTCGTCGGCCTCACACACTCTCGTCCATTCAAGCCACGAACACCTCACTCGCCGTCGTCCCGCAATCTCCAGTCGTCGTCTACACTCGGCCAGGCAGCCTTCATCAAAGACTGCCGGCTGCTGGGTTGCGGCAGTATATATAGTATCTTAGGCCGACACCTAGAATCTTCCCCAACTCGCGTGATGCGTCGCGGAGGGCTGAGGCGCCAGCCAATCTCACCAGAACATTCTTGCGTCGTCGGTAAACGTATCGGAAACTCTAGCAGGCGAGAGGAGGTCTGTGACTCCAGCAAGTCTCGCCGCTGTCGGCATTCACGGGATTCTAAGAAGGGGAATCAGGAGGACGCGAGCGCATCGTTCCATGGATAGGAGAGGGCAAGGTGGGTGTTCGATTACGGCGCGGGGCAGCTAAGACGGCGCCAGCTGGAGACGTAACAATATATATGAAGACTGGCACACATAAAAAAGTTTTATACAGACTGACGCCAACGTATGGGCCATTTGAATACGTCCGGCGTTCATGACTTTAGCTATTTACATTTACAGAATAATAAGCCTTAATTACTATATATAAATGGGAACATGTGTTCGTGTGTTTGTTTGCCCTTCTATCACGTCAAAACGGAGCAATGGATCGACGTGATTTTAGGACAGATATGGTTGGAGGGTCGGAGAGTGTCATAGGCTACTTTTTATCCCAGAAAAGTATTTCATTTCCTTATAAAAATTTTTATTGTAATTTTATATCAGTCCTTCACGAAAATTCTTATTGAAATTCTACCGCATAAAAATAGCATTGTTAAAATAAAAAGTTCCGTCATTTTTCCTTGCTTTTTTGTCTATGGGCTGTCTTCAATTACTTCCCAAGAGCAGCAGTAGCTCAGTGGATAGAGAAATCAATAAGGGGGCCACAGAAACTCAGTGGGTAGAAAACCCAACAGAGGAGCCACAGAAACACAGTGGTTAGAGAACCCAATAGTGGGGCCGCAGTATCAAAGTGGCTAGAGAACCCAATAGTGGGGCCGCAGAAACTCAGTGTGTAGAGAATCCATTAGTGGGGCCACAGTAGCCCAGTGGGTAGAGAACCCAATAGTGGGGCCGCAGTACCTCAGTGGCTAGAGAACCCAATAGTGGGGCCCCAGAAACTCAGTGGCTAGAGAACCCAATGGTGGGGCCGCAGAAACTCAGTGGGTTGAGAACCCCATAGTGGGGCCGCAGTATCTCAGTGGGTAGAAAACCCCATAGTGGGGCCGCAGTGGTCCAGTGGGTAGAGAAACCAATAGTGGGGCCGAAGTAACTCAGTGGGTAGAGAACCCAATAGCTGTGCCGCAGAAACTCAGTGTGTAGAGAATCCATTAGTGGGGCCACAGTAGCCCAGTGGGTAGAGAACCCAATAGTGGGGCCGCAGTGTACAGATATATATCAACTGGTACCGCAGTCCTAAATGTAATGCGAACGAAGTCGCACGGGTCATCTAGTAACATAATAATTAAAAACACAATAAGGAACCTTAAGTTTGTGACTGCTTACAAAGGAGCTTCTTAGGTGAATCTTCAACTACTGCAGAGATCGAAGCAAAAGTTGACTCGCTTGTTGTTGCTCTTCCTGAACGAGATCCACTTTTATTGGAACAAGTTTCATACAGCCTTTACCTTATTCGTAACGCTGCTTTCGATAGGAGCATGTTTATAAAAACGGTGGGTATTATTCTGAATTTTTTACACTAGCTTTTCCTCGAAAGAGATGGCTAACGAGCGTATAAAGTTCCTCAAGTTTGAATGGTTTATGCAAACATCCGGGATGGATGTTTAATCAAATAAATCTATCTTCCTAACTTTTTAACAACACTTAATACAAACTCCATAAAACTACATATACAGTATGACTCCACTCGCGTGGAATATAGTTTAGCTGCCAGACCGTCAATCGCACGAGAAAGGAAACACACAATAACTGCCTATATACTCAGCAATCACTTCAATACTATCATATTCTACGTTTCCGATTGCGAAGAGGGTTGAAGGTCAGTGTGCGAATCGATGGGAGAAATTACACGGAATTCCCTTCTCAAAAAAATATTTAAAAAATAATTTCGCTGCCTGTTACAGTGAATTTCCTTCTCTGAAGAGTAATAATGTATCACAATTTAAAAGACTATTCGCTCCCAAGTACAAAATATAATAATGAAGCTTGATTACTACACCACACTAGAAAATTTACATCTAAAGCTAAAATAAAACATGTATATTTTTTTACTATTATTCCAAACAAGAGAGTTTTCAAAGGGATCACTTTACCATGAATAGCCTTTACCAGAAGAATGTAACCTACACAAACAGAATTCTAACCTCAAATCGTATCCACGTTGTTTTCGAGAGAGCTATTGGCAGTACAGCAGTCGAATGTTTGAGCAAGGAGCGGGTTAGCTGCGCAGCTATCATACGCACTCTACCCGATATTCAATATGCAGTTTTAAACATCGGAGCACGTGCTCCGAGGTGAACTCCCGGCTCCAACACAGTTCTGACAGCTTCCCTAAGCTGGTCCAGTTCACGAGTACACTGCAGATTGAAATCAAGCAAGAACCCGGGGTAGCCACCGGTGATGAATTTCCGTCCACGCGTCGAATAGCGCTCGGACACGCGCTGTGCTTGCGCGAACAGACCAAAGTTAATTCCGAAACTCGCTCGCGTTCACAGGCTCTCGTTGTCATATCTACGGTTCAAGGGGTGTTCAACAGACTAAAATTAATTTTTTTAATTTTAGCGTTTTAAGTACTTTTTCGTTGCGAGATAAAATAATAGTCTGAAAAAATAGTCTGACATTGGAGGAAAATTTACATTCCAAAAATGAATTGAACGAGCTCTGAAAATGTTAAATTTATGTTTATATTATATTTTTGGTACAAATACAGAAACTGAACAAAGTTAATACTTTAGGGCACAGCTAAAATTAACTGTTCATGTTATTAGAATGTCATGAAATGAATTACTTTCAAAATTCTGACGCAGTTCACTGTAGTATATTTTAAACTTTCGTGTAAAATTAAAAAAAACCAGAATATCTCGAGGTAAAAATCCGTATCGCAGTTGAATCTAATGTCGGCTATCATAGAAATTTCCAACATCCCACCATTGGGATTTGAATACACATTTCAGCTGAAACCGACATTTTGTGTTCAAATAACTTTTGTACGAATCAGGCTTTAAGGGTCCCGCCTGCCTGCATCGTTTTTCTCCTTCTTTGGCCGACAAGCGCGGGAGCTGTAAGGGTCACACTGGCTCGCGCTACAAGAGCGCCATCGCCGCTACGCGCAGAGCTCTGAAATGGCGTGCAGTGTACTCGTATTGCTGCGTGTACCTGTGGGACTTTCAGCGGCGAATCCATCATTTTACTGAAGAAAAGTCTGTACGAAAGTTCAATACAGGTTTCTATCGTAGTTTGCCTCTTGTCCGGCTAATATGTTTTAAGATACGGCAGTCTGGGGAAAGAAAAAAGTTTTTAACTATTTTGGAGGGGTCGAAAATAAATTTTACTGCATGGGTGGTACATTTAAAGTACCATTCCTTCCTCGTCTGGGATATGATGTCTTTCGTATGTAAACATACTGGGAGCACGTTTAAGTTAATAGTTTCGAGAAAAAAAAATCACGATTTCAAACATTACAACGCAGTTCAAGCGCGAGGCAGGCGAAGCCCTTAAAATAAAATTCTCATGTTTGCGCCATAAAAAATAAAAATTATATATTTAACATATCCTCAAGACCTAGAAAAAAAATTCTCTTGACCGAACTTAAAACACTTTTGACCTCGACTACAAGGCGTGAAGTTTGAACCGTCGCCTTCACACAGATACTGTCAACTGTGCAATTGTTTGAAATCAACCTTAGAAAAATTCACAGCCACTACCTGCGTGTATTTTAGAGGGTGCACTATCCGGTAAGCGTCCAGTAAAGCTGGTAACGACGGGGTGAAAGTAGTTCCATGTCTTAACGTTGACTCGAAAGTGTTAGGATACTAAAAAACACCTCTTTTGCGCTATTTTTTTTTTTTTTTTAATTAATGTAAGTTTAAGTACGAGCAAAGTTATTTATCTGATAACCACCTAATTTCACTCCACCGGCGCGTGAATGAAGTGGTAAGGCCAATGGTAATGTTAGTTTTACACATGGCGGAAGAATACACAATGCATATACAGTTAGATCTTAAGGATGAACTTAAGCTGCCTATTGGATTCTTGGTTTTTAAAAGAGAAAATGCCGAACGCATCCTTATACGAAACTAGTTATTGACCTCTTACACTGAAGAGCAGACAAGACAAAGGAACCACCAATTCATAACTACGTCACAATTTTAATTCTGTCAAAATCTGAAAAAATCAATATTGTGACATACTTGTGAGTTATTAGTTCAGCCTTCATGTTTGTATTGCTGTGGAAGGCCAACAGCCATTTGGGTATAGCGGTACTTTCAGAATTTTCGTTTTTAAAACCATCAACAATCTAGAAACATCGTTTTATTCATGCGTCGGTCAAATGAAACTGTGACATTAATAAGAAAGCAAACACTTTACAAATCTGCACATGTTTACACTTCGACGCATTAAAAAAAAAAAAAACAGAAAGCGAAAGAAATAATTTTAAGTTATCATTAATGCTTACCCAACACTTTTTATTCAACGTTAAGATATGGAACTACTTTCCATCCATCGTTACCAACTTTACTGAGCGAATGTCACTCAGTGCGCTCATTCAAATATATGCATGCAGGGGCAGTGACTTTTTTTTCCTAAGGTTCATTTCTAAAGCGCTCACTTGATCGTGAACAGGCTGTGGGTGCAGCAGGCAGGAGTTCCTCGCAATTATTAAGAAGTTGCCTGTAGTCCGCGCCTGTTCCTGTTTAGGGAGCGCCACGGTCTGCAGGCAGCGGAAGTTGTATGGGAGCTAGGGAAAGACAGCCGCTGACGTGGCACTGCTCATTAAGGATCGCCTCAGTAATGAGCTGCGTGCCTTAGAAGCACCTCGAACAATCCCTCGGCTAC
This sequence comes from Dryococelus australis, assembly GCA_029891345.1. Classification (NCBI taxonomy): domain Eukaryota; kingdom Metazoa; phylum Arthropoda; class Insecta; order Phasmatodea; family Phasmatidae; genus Dryococelus; species Dryococelus australis. Next base: position 131,669,981 of record CM056997.1, read on the forward strand.
AGCAACTACCATCGAGGAGACGTGGGGCCCTACTCTCTAACTTTTCACTGCCGTTGACAGGCGCCGTGCAATCACGTCCATACAAATACTTGCCTATCTACTAACCTTCGGTAATCATCACACACACTAAGGCTTATTCTACTAAGTTGGGAATCTCAGTGCTTTTTAATTGGTAGCTTAAAAATTTTCGCCACCACGATACACTGTTGTAGTATGTGCACGGGATTTTTCCGTTTTGTATGTAAGTGAATGGGATGATTGCAATTTTCATAGAATAAATATAATTGTGCAAAATCTTCCGATTTGTATTGTGTTATAACCCATACTCTAAATTCGGATCAGTGAGAAACCACCGATTCGCAGTGAAATTCTACTACTTACTCGAATCAGTGAAAATGGCTCCACTAAGAATCAGTGGAAAACCACTGATTGCTTCAGTGAAAAAAGTTAACTTAGTAACGTGCAAGAATTTCACTGATTGAATAAGTGATGGCCAATTGCAGCAGCGAATTAAATATTGTTTTTATTGAATGTAGCCAAATAATTGCGTGAAATAAACATATTAACGATAGTTTACTTTATTATTGTGCAACTAACCAAAATTTAAAAAAGTAGAAAAAATAGCAGGTGGCCGGAATCAAACTCATATACCCTCTATTCGCTTCGATTTTAGGCTGTTACCTTGCCAATTGCGCTACAAAGCTAACTTAGAAAGTAGGAGGAAAATAAAGGACTTCTATAGTGATCTTCGAAATCGTGAAGATTTAAATGGTATGCTCTTACTTTTCGATTTTGGTTTAAATGCTACCGTTAGGATTGTTTAAACAAATAGTATATATGAGTGCACTCTATCTGCCACATTATATGCAGTTTAAACCTTGAAACAGAGCGTTGAAATGATTACATGAAAACGAAATGAAAGACGCAAAAAGGGAATGAAAGCTGAATGTTCATATCACCTCGTAAAATGGTGTTTTGAAAGACGAAACACATTTTAGATAATATTTTGTATAGGTTTAATTAGCTTATTCGTTGTTATTTCACTTGATACACGTTGTTTAACGGTCATTTTTAAACGTTGACGGCCATTTTCACACGCTGTTTAACTGATACATCAGTCAAAAATAAACCACTGGTAAACAGTGGAAAACGTCACTGTATCAATAAGTGAAGGAAATCTAGCACTTTTCACTGATTCGTCAGTTAAATTTACTGAAGTAACTGTTGAATCAGTAAGATCCCTTCGAATAATTGAACCAGTGGAATCCTCACTGATTCATATTTAGAGTGTATGTAAAGAATGTACTTTATTCTTCGGGCAAGGGTGGGAATATACCAAAATATGTCAGCGTAATTATGTCGTAAAACTGAATTTATCAAAACGTTGGCTTATTAAAATACGGCAACTGAAAAAAAAAAAATGAATTTGTTAACAAATATAGTTTTTAGGGATTTCCTGTTCAGTTTCCTTAGCAGAAGGAGAAAATGAGCAACGTTCATTTCGACGACAGCTATATATTTATTTCACACTTCAATTGATAACGTTTTTCCGTTGCAGGTACTTTTATAAGCTGCCTGAAGGAAGTCTCACTCCATGCAGCCAGTAAAAATGAAATCGACGCTCCATATTGAAGACATAGCAACGAAACGCGCGCGGGACTATGTCATTATTTTTGGATTGTGGCGTTATGTGCCTGGGCGTGGATGTTCTGCCTTGTGGCAGCCAGGGTGTCGCCAGTCAGTCCACTGTGGCACGCAGCTATCGTGTCTCGTTCGTGGCCGGAAATGGGTGTTACTAAACATGAATGACTGGGATTGGCCAAACATGTCGCAGGAGGCTCCGAATACTAGCGTCTCAGAAGAAGTCACTGCGGCGACTTTTTCAGTAAAGCGGATTGTGAAAAAGCACTGTCATCGTGCAAAAAAAAAAAAAAAAAAAAAAAAAAAAAAAAAAAAAAATCCAAGCTCCACGCGTACCTGGGCCGCTGTGGCTGAGCGGTTAGCCTGCTCTGCTCGCCTTCCACCAAGGCGAACTGGGCTCAATCCCCGGCCGGGTCACTCCCGGATTTTCGAATGTGGGAATCGTGACGTACGATACCGCTGGTCGACGGGTTTATCCGGTGATCTCCCGTTTCCCTCGACCATTTATTTAGCACTTCTCCGTACTCACCTCCATCACCCTCATCGGCTCTCAAGACCTCGCTGTTAGTCGCCCAAATCCCTTTACTCGCGCACTCTACACGTACAGATCTCCGTTGTCTACGAACTCGAGAAGCCTGACAAAGCGGAACGTGTGACATACTGTCACTGGTTGCCGACACTAATCCATGTAAACCCGAGTATTCGGGATTGTTAAATTTTTTTCCGAAGGAGATTGGTTTTAACTTTCAGGTTATGTAAATTTTCTAAGCTCCAGTCTTTGGGCCAGCGCAAATTTCCACGAGATGGCATCAAGAACATCTCCATTCTGTAAGATGTGGTGTTCCGTACGAAATTCTATTTTCAACGCCTTTCTTAAACAATTATACTTTTTATGTCATCACATATCACACAAAGTAAAATATGTCTGTTGAAAATCTCATTACAATATCTGCATCACTAATGTTAATGTTACTAACTAAAACCTGGGTTCGGCTAGGGGTAGGACATCTCGTACACTAAATTTATTAATATATAAATAAATATATAATTTAACAGATGATCACAAAAATTATATTAAAAATAAACGAAAATACAATAAATATTGTTATAAGCTAAAAAGACATGCAGTATAATACAGCACGGTAACACATACGAAAGAGAGGATTTTAATTACTGGTATAGTGTTAATAAACAGAAAGAATAATCCAAAAGTATTTTACGTGTGGGAGGAATGTTCTACAAGTAAAATTTCGCAAGTTCGTTACCAACACGCAATTTTCACAGACGTAAATTCCGAATATTTACTCACCTCTGCATGTTGCCGAGGAAGACTTGGCTAATAATTTACGGTTTACTGCACATTGCGCGGCTGTCAGGCGCAGGAGCAGTGGCCGGCGGCGGAGAAGCACATAAACTCGCGCGGCAGTTGTACGGGAGCGAGTAGAGGGGAGGCGGTGGTTCTGGGACATTTTTCGAACACGGTTAACGGGTTGCCCGTTGTTGCAGGAGGTGGCTCGGGTAACACGCAGACCGCGACACGCAGGCGAGTACCGGCGGCCGGCGCCATTACACGGGCCAGATGCGGGCACCTGCAGCGTGTGAGCGTGTAACGCGGCACTCGCCGTGTTCCCTTTGTCATAACGCCCGTGTCACACGAACCTGCTGACCTTCCCCCACCCCCAACCGCTCCTCTCCGCCAACGTTACCCTGCTCGGCGTGGTGGAGTAGGAAAGGGGGGGGGGGGGGGTGCGAAAACTGCCGTGTCCACACATTATGAAAACACGACACCTCTCTCTTGACAGGTCCCTGGGCCGCGTTATTGCACGTGACGTGCTCGAAAGACTTGCGAACCGCGTAGCCCGGTACACTGGCTACAGCCACTCTCTGCTCGGGTCGCGCGTGTCACGTACACTCTACACAGCTGCGACTACACTGCTTGAGAAGGAGATCTGATTTATATTCAAGTTTAAATATTACCAACATCACGAGTCGCAAAGCACGTGATACATGCTACGTTATTTCAGCAGATTAACTTACTCAAATTTTACAGAAGGTGACTTCGTTAATAACAATTTATTTCAGTTCACTGTTGTTCAGTTAACATGTCACATCATCTGATACGGATATATGTAAATTGATCGGCTTGGCCATCATTAAGTGTTATAACATGTTCCACGATTAATCTATCATAATTTTATTTCAAAAAAATGTTTAAAAAAACATTTGCAAACGATGTTGATCACTTTACTCACTTTTCAGAAGGACTTCAAACCACCTCGAGTTAGACATCGTACTCAAATTCTGAGTGTAATAAGTTGGAGTGTATTGTTTCCGATGCTGCCTCCCCTATTGATCTAGCGATCACGATTAAAGAGGATACAGAAGATGTATATTATAAATGCAATAACGATAACATAAACACGTGTATATACTGCATGTGCATTCTAATGGGATGGAAAAAGACACCTTTTCAAATACCATTAATTAATTCACTTCCAATCACTATGATATAACGATCTTATTAATAAGATTAAATTATAAAAATTTAGGTACTTCAAATACTATTATTTTCAAGACTATGGTCTTAATTATGACGGCTGTAAAAATACTTGTTCAATGCTATTTAAACTATCAAATAAGAAACTTTGGTGCACGACTCATACTGTATCAACTAAGACATTGTTAATGTGTTAGAAAAACATACCAAAGACGAAATGTAATATTCTCAATAAACAAGTGATCTAGCGTGTAAGTTAATACTATCCACTAGACATTAATACAATGAATCATATGCGTAGTTATGTAGTCAAGTCAAAGCGTAACTCATACTATCTTCACAAATTTATATGCAAAACATTTACTCATTTTTCACCTGTTCGTACACTGTCCGAAAAGTTAGTATTTTAAGTAACAGAACGTACTCCGAGTCGAATACAAATCAACTATGTACATGGCCTTATGACTGCAACCATTTTATTTAAATGCCTGCAACAATGCGACTGTAACATAATGTTGCATATACGTCAGATAACACAGGATCTGTACAATGTAAAATTACATTAGCGATTCACGCCGACAAAGACGAGGGAATTTCCATGATTTCAGTGTGCTTAGAGTATCTGATGAATGAATTTGGGACTCATAAACTGCGTGATGCAGGAGGTTGGGTGTGAATCGCCTCCAGCCCGATCTCTTGCCACATTAGAGAATGATGGACTAGCATACCAAAGCTTCAGACAACTCCAATAAACTAAGGGCATCTAGTATACATAGTTTGACATACCACAGCCCATGGTGCCTTCATTCCTTCATCCCGCAATAATGTGCAGTGTTCCTTGCGTCGGGCCCGTAGAAGGGAATATGGTAGAGCGTCCATGTCTGCTGCGATTTGCCAATTCCCAAGGTCAAAAGCGAGCACCTATTTTTGCCAATAGATTTATCAAAACCACACGGCTGGAAATTTTAGTTGGCACAACTTTTTATACAAATTCGTGTTTTAAAAAATGTCCCTAACTGGTTACGTATTAAATATTTAACTGTGCAGACTTTTTAAAAGCACAGTTCCGGAAAAATAATTACGAAAAAAGGCACATTACTTTGTGATGAAAATATTCTAATATTAATATTGCTAACTCCTGGCAAATCATGAGATAATTGGGGACATGTCCACAGGACGAAAATAAAAACTCCTCGTCGTTAGTTTGTAACCGGACGAAAACCGCAGTCAACCAGCCGTGTATATTATGAAAATTAAAAGTTAACATTGCTGGTGCTTAGCATTAACAAGATATTACAATATCAAACGCACAAACTCGCCTATCTGATATTTTATTTTGATCTCCATTACGACATGGTACGAACATAAAGAAAGGCCAAAACGTTAAAATAAAAAAAAAGTAAAATATGTCGAATATTATATCAATTACAAACAAAATCTCTTCAGACAGCACAGAGTTTGCAGGTGAGCCCACGCGCGCAAAACATTACAATTCGCACGGTGGGCCTAATGAAAAACATGCGAAAATAAGAGTACAATACGCTGAAAGCAGATATAAAATTATACGAAAACATAATTATTTTATACTGAGCCACACCAAAAAAAAAATATTTTGACTTAGGATGTCAGAGGGTTAACCCACTATGTTACACATGCTCTATAATGCTAGATTTTTACCGAGCATTCGCCATGCTATGGGACTATCCGATTCCTTTTGCACTCTGGGATACTGAAGCTTCAACAGACGAAGATACTGCCACACTCACCTGGAACATAAAAGGACAAATAACATTAGCAGTGCCAGTGGATGTTATCACACACAATGTTTGACAGCACTTGACTACACAACCATGTTTAAAGATCAGATAGCTAAGCGAATGTGTTGCGTGTATGAAGGTTGATTGATGAGGATGAAGATCGAAATACGCTAGAAGGTATTGATGGGCATGAAGAAGGCCGTGTAGAGTTGTAGTTGAGAAAGGAAACACACTTTAATTTTACACAAAGTAGTCAAATTGTTACAGCAAAAAATAGTGTTATCATTGCATTACACTACATCGTAGCTAAATGCAACATTAAAAACTTGTCAACGATATCCGTATTTAAATAGGAAAAATAAAATTATCAATTTGAATACAATATAAAGGTTATTACAAGTTTTCAGAATTAATTTCCACGGAAAATCTACATCCTTGTGAATAAATGAAATCGCATTACAAAAGTTAGTGTTATACCATATGGTGGATATATATAAAATGCAAAATGTTCATTGTATCATTGGAATATGCATAAATTACAAACTAACAAAATAGAAAATTATATTTTAAGTACCGTTTGTGCTAGACTTAACCAATACACTAATAATACACGAAATGACGCAATGTTACGGTATTATTAAATCTATAATTTCCGGATTAATGTTATATTAGAGTAAACACACCATCTGAATATGTAACATAAACACACTATAGTACCAGAAATACACATGAACATTCGCCACACAGTATTACTTTGATTGTGATTTTAAAAAATTACACATGCAATGTCACATCACCATCACCAAGTAAAAACATTCTGTGTATTTTGCCACTCTTCCGCGGTATGAATCAAAACGATAGAAAACTAGGAGCTTCAGAAGAATATTTTCCGATCTGAACAAGCCTATGTGCTACCGTGAGGTAACATATCTCGTATTTATTATTCATGACGTGTTTAGATCTTTCTGTCACTGTAACAGTGTAACTTAACGTATATATCGTCACTTTAAAATTACAATGTTTAACAAGTAAAATATTAAGAGAACACGAGTTTAAAACAATGAGAATATAATAGTTATATATGAGCAACGGGAGGGTTAGCACTTCAAGTTGTTCTAACAAGCTATAAATTCGTGTTTTGAATAATTTTACTCTGATGCAAAAAGTGGAAGGATTAAAAGAATACCATAGCTGTTTTCAACAGATATTTAGTGCAGGCCATTAGAACAAAAATTTTGGAATAAAACCTTTTATGAAAGTCACCCCATGTATGACGTGATTAGTCGTTTCGTAAATATGTAATATATTACAAGCGTTTTGTACTTCTCGTAACACAAAAGTATCTTATTTTTGGTTGAATTGGATATTTACGTGTATTTACCTATAAATTAAAAACTACATTGTAAAAAAAATTTCTCGTAAACTTCTTAACCTGTAGTGGAAGTGTATGGGAATAATACTACGTGTCAGGCTGAAAACATGGGACTGTTTAGCATCGCTACTGTACAAAGTTGGGAACTTCCCTAAGCATTCGACTCTTTTCAGAGCAACTGTAGGAACGTTACCAAGCATGTATGGGAAAATATTTTACCGTTCGCGCTTTGTCACTGTACGTATACACTTATATGGTAAATTTATAAATAACTTCTTAGAGTGTATAATTTATAATTATTATGAATTAAAACAGGTAGCTAATAGGTGTGTTGGTAAAAATTTAAGGTTGTTCACGATAAAGTGAGCACTTTTAAAATCAACCTCAGAAAAATGTTACTACCTCTGTCTGTATATATTTTAACGGGCGCACTGAGTAGCATGTGCCCAGTAAAGTTAGAAACGATGGATGGAAAGTAGTTCAATATCTTAACGTAGAATACGCTAGGTACGTAGTGCAAGGTAACTATTTATAATAACTTAAATTATTTCTTTCGCTTCCTGTTTTTTATGCATCGAAATATAAAAATTAATTCGATCTGTAACACATTTAATTTTCTAATAACTCCACACTTGCACATGACCAACACATGAATAAAGTGATGAGGCCCAAGGCAATGATAATTTTACATAAGGGGGAAGAATACACAATGTGCATACAAGTAGACTCAGAGCAGGGCTTTCAAAAGTCCTCATTTTACCTAGAACAGCCTATAGTAAGAAATACTTCCCCTGCAAAATATTACTAACGTGAGTGCGCAGAAATGCGGTGCGTTGTCCCTATAGTGTGATTTCCTAGAATCAGTTAAGCTTTGTCTGCATGAGGAGGAGGGATGTAAAACTTTAGCAGGCTTCAGGTAAGTTGGACGTAACCATGACTGGTCTTTAATAATGTTCCCGGTGGGTAGGTAATTTGTAAACCGTGCTACGGATCTAGCCGAAAACAAAGCTCACGACTGATTCATTCGTTGTGGTGGCAGTAAAAATGTTGTGTCAGCTTTAGCAAGGCACACATTAAAAAAAAATTGTAATGTTTGCAAAACTTGAAACCATTAATAAAAGTAGGTCTGAAATGGCTAAAAACTGACTGCGGAAACGTCATTTTTAGAAATTTTGACCATTAAAAACTACAGACTGGAGTTGGAAATAAAAAAAATTCGATTCTGGTCTTTACACTTGGAAGTTCCTAAAACGTCATCCGTAAGTCGACGTAAATGCAGAACTATTGAGAAAATTCTGAATAAAACAATAGTTCGCAACATGGCGGGCGAACCCATTTTCCCAAAATTCGACCACGACATGAAACCGCATGTAATTAAATTACTCTCCTATAGGCGCATTAAGTGTGTTTTTATAAAACTTACAATTCTGTCACTGTTGTTACAACCATTGCTGTATTTAAGCCTGCGCTGTCGTATAACGAAGAAAGCAAACAGAAACAAACATATTAGAAAGCTACCTAAATATTAGCGGCTAGCATCTAGAGAGTTTTTAAATTAAATGTTATGCTATTTCTGTGATCCATTATAATATTAATTAATACACAAATAAAACCAGCTTAAAAAATGAAATATAGTCAGTGAAATTATTGGTAGGCAGTATTACGTTAACTTGGATAATATTCATTGATTTGCTTTCCGAGAGGGTGATCTAGGTTTTTCTTTGTGTAAATGATAGGTTTGGCAAGGGACACAATTCTCATAAAAAAAAAAAAAAAGCTCAGTTGAATTTTTAAAATAAATATTCGTTCCATTTGGTGCAGGTTCTTCGGTTTTAAAACTTACTCCTTCCCTTCAACCTCATGAAAGGGATTGGCTGTTATCATGCCAATATGCAAAAATTAGGACATTTTAAATGGGTTATTAAGATCCTTCAATTATTCCCTCTAACTCGCACCCCCTCCAAACTTGTATTATTTAGTTACGCTATTCCTTTTCAAAACAGAGAAGCAAATTTCCGCGATGAACATCCACAGTACAAAGAGCGAAAAGTAAAATAAAAGTTGTAAATCTGTCAAAAGAGCGCCTTTAGTTGTTTAAGGAAAATAAAATAGGCTATAAGTGGTACAGTATCTCATGCTGTTGCGAATATTTAACAATAAAATCAGAAAAAGAACGTTTTGCAGAGTTGTGGAGATTTTAAGAAATATTGCGCGCCAAGAATCAATGGGCGCATATAATGTAAGACTTATTTTAAGTAATATGAGTTACCGTTACTTCTTAGGCTCCTCATATCTGCTGCGCTAAAGTCAATCCGAGGCATCGGCGGGTGGGGAGGTTTTTATTTTCGATAACCCCCCCCCAGTGATTATCTTTCTAATTTCCACAGCCACTACCATTCTTTCTTCGGACCAACCATGGAAGTCAGCCAACACGAGATCACATTTCAGTCAAATCCCCCATTCTCCTCATACCTCACTGGTGATTTCACAAATGCGGTACTTCGTTTAGTGCCTTCAAATTTCTACGCCACATAAATAGCAAAATCGTCATAACTAACTCGGAGTGAACTTTAAGAAATACCCGCGTAGCTATGATCCGTTCATTCAAATCACCACGACAGCCAACACTATCCCAGTTTTTTTTCCGGCTAGACTACACTTTTATAAAAGCAGTTTGATTGACAAATTTTTGAAGCATTACGAGCGGGAAACTGAAAATCATCAAACGAGCGACGTAGCGCAGTGATAAACCTCTGCCATCGTATTCGGAAGTACCGGGTTTCGATTCCCGGTTCGGTCATCCCGATTTAGGTTTTCCAGGGTTTTCCGAAATCACTTTAAGAGAATGCTGAAATGGCCTTGACAGATTCCTTCTCCTCTGCTAAATACCCAAGGCACCTACTAAGGCATTGTAGCTGTTCAGGGACACTCAAAACCTATAATCAAATATATATATATATATATAAAACGAAAATAAACAAAATACTTTTCAACATTTTACGTAAATTAAGACTAAGTGAACTATTTCAGTCTAATTTAGGTGGGTCTATGCCAGTTAGACGAATCAATATGTGCAAACCAGCATAAATAAAATTTGTAATACTTCATAATAGCGTCAAAAGATATACCGTCCATGCGGGGTTTGAAATCCATGGAGTATTCCGTGCCAATTAACTTTCCTCCATCACTCTCTGCAACACAAATAAAAAATTCAATTCCAGGTAATCCGAAGGCTATAACAGAAAATGGGCAATCCTGTTTGTTATGGGCCTCGGTACAGAAACAGGCAACTTATCTGTATTTCTCAGCAGTTCGCAAATCAGCGCCCTGAAATGCCAATAATTTAAATAATTACAATACTTGTCATATTTACAGTTCTGTCTACGGAGCAATCTTACTTGTTCGTAACGATTTTTGCAGTTGAAAGTCACTGAAAAATGAGACTTTTTTTTTTCGCTTTAAAAATGTTCTAAAATTACACTTCTTTAGTTAACTCACATATGAGCATTGTCTTCTCTATACCAAAATGCCTCGCTTATTTATCTTACACATAACCGTTTGAGGAGAAAACTCATAAAACTTGAAATCAGCAATGTTATCAATTGCAAGAATCCTACAGGTGAAATTCAAATAAAATTTCTGAGCTTTTGGATATTTTTTCAATTCAAGATAATTATAAACGGTCGTCTGCAATAAACCCAGTGCTTTCCAAATTCTTACATCTATGTTTAAATTCTATATTACGATATCTGAAATTTAAAGCGTGAACTAAAATTACCTAGTTAAAACGTTTTCGCGAAATTATAAATAATTTTATTTTCCTTGAGGAGTCATGGGACGTACTCAATTAAAATTTATTTTGGTAACAGTTTTACTAATATCCCCTTTTTTACCAACTATTCCTCGTCTAATGAAACATATATTTGTGAATGTTCAGTTATACCGTTTTTCTATTGTTAAATGGGCGCCTGAGGGGTGAATCTGAGTTCGTAAAGGATGGATATCTTAATAAAAATAAAAGTTCTATATTTTATTTTTAATTTATCCACACAGCTATAATTTAGAGCATTAAATTGTGTCTCCACTGTTACTCTTTTTATTTCACAGTGAATGCAATATTTAATGTATATTTCAACTATAATTAGCGTCCTTCTTTATGTCTCTATTTGGTTATTGTCAATTAACTCATACTCATCATTAACACGCATTCAGTATATACGTTGCCATCATTTGTAATGTCTTTCACTCACACATCCAGTCCAATAATCCGGGCTTAGTCTTACTCTTCACTGCTCTAATGTTTACAGGCGCAGATTTTCCTCCCGCTGGTCACTTCTCTCGCCACGCGCTTCTCTTCTCGCTAGTCGTCTATCGCTGAAACTCATCCATTCAACAACTGCCGGCCCGGAGGCTCAACACGCTTTTATAGCCGCTGACCTTGACCTGGAAGGTTCGCCGCACTTCGAGTCTAGCTGAGAGAAGCGAGGTCAGTAATATAGAGCATTCTTCAGATGCCTCAAGACACCCTATATCCAAGGTCGGGAGCAGCACGCGCCCTGCTAGGCGTAACAGACACGCTTTGTAAACACTCCTTTGACTTCCCGCCACCGCGTCTTCGGTTGCAACTGATAGTGCGCGCGTCAATAAATCATACAACTCCTCTGTTCTTCACGTCCACTTGCTCGCGTGGGGCAAAGCATCGCACGCGTAACAATATTTTGTTATTGTAGCAAGGGAAGTTCTTAATTTATAGTTGAAAGCACGTGTGAACCTACGGACAGTGCCTTTTCTTCAGTGTGTAGGCCTAGCTATGTTACAGTTCCGATCCAGGCCGGGTGTACTAAACAACAATTTGTTCCTTCCTCAGCGTTCAGGACGAATGCCAGCCAGTTCATTAACGTGAACATTCTTCATTCTCCAAACATTATACCAATATCCTGATAAGCTTTGATGCATAAAAAATAATGTGTATAATAACAATGCGAAAGTCACTTCATTCAGCCAGTAGTTACTGCCACAACATCGAAGAATCACTATAAATTTATCCCACCACCATATGAACAAAATGTTCTTGAAATCTGCATTAAGGAAATAATTTTTATTTATGCAAATATAACTTACAAAATTTTAATTATGAATTAGCCGACTTCTTATAGCGCAGTCGATTGGTGCGCCGCCGGTCTGGGGTGCGGGGGGTTCTGGGTTCGAATCCTAGGTAAGGAAAGGGTGTTAGTTTAAGTTAGGCCATAAGTTAGTTTGTAAGCCGTTTGCTAGTAAACCTTCGTCATAACACTGGGGGACGTTAATAAGCCTTAACCAATCAAATCATAAATTAGCTGAATGGATTTGGAGGGTTTTGGGAAAGAAGTAACTCAATTCTCGGTCACTTCGAGATACTGGAAGAAAACCAATGATTAAAATGAGTATTGTCACCTATAATCCCCGTTCTGAACTTTTTACTGAACCGGAGTAAATATCACGTTCCCATTTCGACAGTACAAATGTATCGAATCAAAATCACTTATAACGTAACATTTCAGTTTGTGGTGTTACCTGATTGTATCTTCCAAACACGTATGTTTTCCTTTTTAAAATCTAATATCACTGTTTGACTAGTACTATATATCAGTATCGCCGGCTTGCTTCTGAAACACCGGAACTCCGCTTGAGGAAAAGGTACAGGAGAACGTAATAAATTGATTAAAAAAACACACAAAATTTTGTCATTTTAAAGGTACAGTGATAGGATGCAGAATAGACTTAAGAGGTTTTATTAGCAGACGCGCGTTGAAAATATACAATAAATTCAGCCACACTAAAACAAAAAACAAAAAAGTTTTACTACTACTGCTTTACATTATGACTGGTTCAATCTCCGACCACTAGACACAACGTCTGCTGCTCATTGGTTACATTAACGAAAAATGTTCTTTGTCTGCCTAAGTACAGCACGCATCAAAAATTTAATATTTGCAACACCATAAATTTTAAATTAACCCATTCAGATCCAGTGTACACAATTGTGTACATTACGTACGTGTAGGTAATTTCTAGTCTGTATTGCACACTGCGAAGCTCAGTGAACAATGATCTTACCAGTGAATAAATAATTCGCAAACTGTCTTTCTGGGCTAGGTCACAACTGGTTCATATAACTGTAACTGAACATATAGCCTACAGCTCATTGGCTGTGACAACGAAACAAGTGTTGTGTCGATTTAAGTGCAGCACGCATCATAATTATTTTTATTTGCAACACCTAAAATTGCGAATTAAAGTGGATCTGAAAGGGTTAATGTGGCAATGAAAAGGCCAACAACATAAACACATTACGATATAACTCAAAGGCCTCGAAACTGAACATGTTCTGTGTTATCTGCGGCCCGCTGAGCAAAGCGGGGGCTGAGATTGCACGACACACTGCGACCACACATCGCTGGAAGCCGGACAGGCGAGCTGCTGTAGGGCGCTGACGTCACACGCTGGCTCACCACGCTGTCGTAATGGCTTCCTGTTTCGGCGGTCAGCAGGAACGAATGGAATTTCGAGTCAGTGCGCCGCGATTGGGTGGCCGGGTCCCGCGGCATGTCGGCGCTGGCCGCTTGTGGACTTGCACCAACAACCACATTGTTGCGGAGACCACAGAGAAATCCTATGTTCAGAGTACGAAGTTCTAGTGGGTTTACACTGACTGTTAGAGCAGACAAATTTATTTCTTTTACACGTAATACGCAATGACTTAGAGACCCGAGAATCTCGCGGGTTCATTTCTAGACAAGTTGGAATTCACACACATGTACGTTCATGTTACGTTTGTAATTGGTCGACGTGTTGTTTCAGACCTTCTGGAGATAAATGAGCCAATAACAAATATGCAATCAATTGTTCGCCCAACCACCGCATTTTACTACCACAACAATTAACCAAAAACATTTGGTACATGTATGAGTGTATATAAGACTGTGAAGTCTACCCTACAGGTCATTGAACTCGCGAATTTCTCGGGTCTCTAGCAATGACGTACCTAAAGGAATATAGAATAGATTCATATGTGTTAAAACAGTTTCTAAGCACACTTGCCAACTCTATGGTCATCGTCGTTATGTCTTTCGATATGACAAAACAAACCAACATAGGTAGGCCAGCAAAATATCTTGTCGACAGTCAACAACTTTTGTTGGCCAATACACAACTTTGTTAACTCATATTTGTATTCTGTTAGATGAAAAAGATTATTTTGAAGTTTTGTTTACTCAACATTATATTTTGTTTGGAGCAGCTATATAACAATATTTAACAAATTTTTCTCTGAGTGTAGGTATTGTGTAACAACCCGTCACGGAAGTTATAAGGGGCCTAGTGCCAAGAGACTGGACATTGGTTCATCTTGACCAAGTGTTCACAGAATAAGCAAGAATATAGAAGAAAAATTTAATGGCATGGAGGTATAGGCTATTCACGGTAAAGTGAGCACTTTTGAAAGCTCTCACATTTGGAATAATAGTCAATGAATATATTTTATTACAACCGTATACGTTAACTTCCGAGTGTGGTGGAATCTACACTCTGTGTGTATTACTTATGTGGCAACATTTACAGAAAAGGCGGTTAAAAGGACAAAAGAATCTGCAAGGAAAACGTAACTAGGGTCTCAAAAGTGCTCACATTACCGTAAACAGCCTGTATCTTTGACGTGGGAGTATCCATTCGCTCAATGGCTGCGAGGTATTCTGGGAACGGGCCCTGTGTCAGATTGCTGGCTGCGTGCTATAATCCACTCAGGTTTACTCCCGACTTATGGAGACCCGCTAAAATTATACTTCCAGGATATTCCTCCGCCGCCTCGTGCAAACCAAGCTTAACCGAGTCTAGAAAATTACAGCCAAGGGACAATACACCGCATTTGTGCGCACTCGGTGTAATATTTTTCATAAGAACTATTTCTTACTAGATATTACCAACACAACTATTTCTCTTCGTATATATTCCTGTTAATTAGAAATCAAATGTTATAATTTATTATGAAATATAAGTAAAAATTCGAATTTTACCAAAATTGAGGTACTTTTATGTTAACCCAAGTGTAAAGCACTTGTGATATATGTAGGGACAGTTAGTTTCCGTGGAAATATTTCAAGACCAGTTGCACTCCAAAACACTTTTGTACATATCCACTTTCGTAGTTAGATGATGTCTCCTCACGTACACACGCGGCCAATAATCAAAGGAAGCTGTGATTGTGGACCTGGGATATTAAAGTCTAGCATGGCCAAAATTTTTTTTCGCGAAAAACACCTGTCCCTAGATATATGGGATATTTAGGGGGGGGGGAACCAAACACATCATACAGGGGGTGATTTATCAAAGTTTTGATTCAAAATGTGTGAAGTAATAGTGAATTAGCTTTGCGAAAAATTCTTTATTGCTTGAAGCAGTGCTGCCGGCTGACGAGCAAGTTACCAGACACTGGCTGCAGAATGACGTTCCAACCTGTTGCTGACCAGTGAAATCCTTCTGGTGTCGTGGGCGGCTGTAGTTCGCCGAATGTGAGAGTGTTTCACCTCTGTAAAAATACCTATAGGCTGTTCACGGTGAAGTGAGCACTTTTGAGGCAATAGCTACTTTTCCTTTTAGCCATTTTTTTTTATCTTTAAACCACGTTTTTGAATAAGTATTGCCATTTAAGTAATAATCCACGCGTATATATTCCACCGTACTTGGAAGTACATATCCAAGACAAAAATAAAAATGGGGCATGGTTGTGTTGGGGACACGACCGTGTGTTTTGCGTGAATACGTCTACGTTGACGCGCTCGGGCGCCTTGATGTTTTTTTACGTTCCGGGCACCGCTTCACTCGATCATATGGGGTTTTATGGGTATCACTGGATTGCTTTTTAGATGCCCTTTCCAACCGTTTACTATTTCTGTATTTCGACTTGGCTTTTGACGATTATAGGCCGACATTAAAACCATACAATTTCACCATAACAACGCCACACAAATGTTTTTATGCACGCAAACGATTGATCTTGACCGAGAGCTGCTGATTGAAACTTAAACGAGCGTCATAGCTTTTCCTAGTCAACATTTATACTACGCGAACTTATGAGACGCGGAGAAACGAACTCAAAATTGCCCCCCCCCCCCCACCGACGCTTCGCAGTCCTCACTCAACGTAACATAATCTTTGATCATTTGGCAATCGAGTGGTGTAATTGAATTTTGAATGTAGACGATAGATTCGGAGCTGCAATGCCAAACTGGTTACCCAGATTGATTTTGTTATCATCGGATTTTCTGAATTGCCTCCCACTATGGTTGCAAATTTAAAGATGTATTCACGTCAACATACATTCATTGAGTATTATTCCAAATGAGAGTGCTTTCAAAAGTTCCCACTTTACCGTGAATAGCCTATCATATGTGACCATCGTTGCTGTGGCGGTTGATGTGTGCAAGTTTGGAGCAAGACACTGTACCATGGAGTGTACCTGTGCGAGATTAGTCAACGACGTCGCAATATAAAACTTAAGTTTAGATCTCGCTATTTATTTAAAAATGCTCTGAAGGGTCCTCCAATTATTTTTAACTTAATGACTATCCAGGAGTAAGGAATAGGGGACAAAATATCTTAAATGTTTGCACCATTCTGTTAAAAGAGGCACTTAACTTTTCGGCGAGAGTCTTGAGAATTTAACAGGCTCTGAATCACTAATTGTAGTTTTGTAAATTGTATTTTACGTTTAATCTCCACGGAAAAAGAGAACACACAAGAGTTTGGAACTCGTTTCAGTATCGTTAAAACGAGGTTCGCAAGATTTCTTGATAATTCAATTTGTAATACCGCCTAGTAAATTGATTCAGGAAGGGTGCGTAAATTTGGGAACGTAGTCAGCAACGTTTTCTTCCAGCTCAAGTGCATTAACCGCCTAAAAACCAAAACGGACGAAAATCCTCTCGCCAAGCTAAGACCGAGTAATGGTTGTGTCCATACCGTTCTCCCCCTTCCGATAATATGCATAAAGTTAGTTTCAAGTATTGAAAATAACACGCAAAATGTCGGTAATGTACCAAAACATTGGTATTTTAAATAAGAATGTATTATTACTTCAAAAAAGCTGGAACTAAATTACATCCTAACTAAATATAATGAAATCATTTATGGAGGATCAACTAATCAAAACCAACCATAAAGTTTCACGCTTATAGTTCTTTAAACATACAGGGGAAGATCGGGTGGTATCGGACACCTTAAGTTTTTTTTTGTAAAAAATCACATGTTAATGATTGAAAAATTAATGAAAATACATAACTTTCAACATTTATTAATGCATTGTAAATAATATGTATTTGAAGCACTAACAGAAAGAGCAGCAAAATTAAATTTAAATTAGCACTACAATTTCGTTATTGTTAAAATTGGAGGGTAGTGTCGGACAGCCCTAACAAGTAGAGGGTGGTATCGTACAGTCCTATTCTGAACCAAAAATTAAATGCATGACCTCAGTGTTGCTGCTTATTTTGACACATAAACATCGCGTTTCTAAAATAGAGGAACACTTTCAAGATTGGAACAGTTTTCGTGAGGCCAACCTTAGCAAACATTGCACAGTATCCAGTCTTCATCGAAGTGCTCCCCGCAAATGATGCAGTTAACGTGTCCATTGTTTTCGTTAAATTTCAGTACTTTTTTTATTGTGCTGGCTGACTTTCCTACAGACTTACCCTCCTTTTCCCTTTGTTGACGACTTTTTTCTTATCACATGATTCCAGATCTGATCTCTTTTCTTCCAGTTGGACTTTGTAAGGTGTAGAAGTCAATATTTCACTTTGTGCTCCTCGTCTCCTTCGAGCGGTGAAGTTTTCATTGCTACTGTTTGGTAGTGGCGAGAGTTCTTCTAATAAAGCTTGGGATGTAGAAGGCATAGAAGTGAGCACTTCAACTTGAGCTGGTGAGGATGGATTCTCTTCTGTTGATTCTGCTGACTTTTAAGTTAATATTTGATTTACATTTAAGAAGCTGGGTGAAGTACAAGCTGGGGTGAACGGAGAAGGTGTTTCAACAGAAAGACGCAAATTTCCTCAGAAAGAGGCTTGAAAATCCAAGTCAGAAAAAATATTTCAATTCACTGGATAAATTACTGTGCAGGCGAAAGCAGGCTGGGATAGTTCCTTTCGAGACACACTAGTAAATGCTGAATTTACCATGCC
The DNA here is from genome assembly GCA_029891345.1 of Dryococelus australis. NCBI lineage: Eukaryota > Metazoa > Arthropoda > Insecta > Phasmatodea > Phasmatidae > Dryococelus > Dryococelus australis. The sequence continues at coordinate 131,688,461 of CM056997.1, forward strand.
GGGTATGTCTTTCGAACCCATTTTCAGTTTTGGATATTTCCTCATCCATAAAGAGCATGTCTCATTATATGCATTTTTGAAGGGTTTCATCACAGCCCTGTCGGGGGGGCTGTAATTTGTGTGTCGTGTGGGCGGACAAGCTAAGCATGTGGACATGATTTGTTTTTGCATACAAGATCACGTCCAAATCTTTATGGCTGGCATGTTCATCCACTATCAGCAATACAGGATTTTTTTTTCACAAGGGTTAACCTTTTCCACAAAACTTTTCATCCACTTCAAAAATCCTACTTTTGTTATCCACCCACTTAGCTGTGCATCGAAAATGCTTCCTACTGACGCATCCTTTGTTAAATAATTGTCCATTCTTGTTCGTGGAAAGACGAAAAGTGGTGGGATGAACTGATCCCCTGAAGCATTTATTGAAAGAAGAACTGTCATATTTTTCCCTCGCTCTCCAGATGTCAGTTTTTCCACCTGTTTATTTCCCTTCAATGAGAGAACTTTCAACTCATTCGCGTGGACACAAGAGACGCCAGTCTTATCGGTGTTAAAAATTCGTGATGGACTAAAAGAATATTTTCCATCAAGTCACTTAACTTGTCAAAAAATATGCCCACTTTTCTTATTAAAACCTGCTGCCCGCTGGTGGATTCAGCTGTCCTTAAACTCAAATCTTTGTCTCTCTGCATAAAGTCATAATAAAAGTCTTTTCCTGACATCGTAGTTGTCTTGTTGAAACGGTGATTGATTTTCAGCTCCTCTGCAAATTGGTATGCAAGCTTCAAAAACTCAGTTTTGTTGAGGGGCATCAACTGAGGGTCTTTATGTGGTTGCTCAATTCGATTTTATGAATGTCTGTAAATGTTCTTTGAAATGTTCCACTGTTGGCCGTACATGACTTCAATACTGTCTCCCTACTTTCTTCACGAGCTTTTATTCTATCTCCTAAAGTACTTTTGGGGATAGCAAAGCAATCACTTGCTTCTCGTATTGACATTTCTTTGTGCTTTATTTTACTAACAGCTAACACCATGTCTTCCTCTTTCCATTTTCACCTGAAAGAAAGGAAATATCTATCAGTGCCCACAGTGAAGTCTTTAAGAATCTAGGTAGACCTATGGTTTCCATGGGGAGGATATAGAAAGACGGTACGAGAAGGGAGGTGGAAAGTCCATACAAATTACATGAAAGCAAAAAATAAAGTGGCTGAATGGTGCCCACTACCGACAAAAAAAAAAGTAAATATTATGGGTTCTAAAGAAACTGCTGTTTCCCTACTCCCCTTGGGACAGTCTCTCTCAGAATCAAGTAAGACAAGAGAATATAGAATTTTATCTTAGCTAGTAGGAAAACAAAAGATCGAACTTAAGGGGTTAAATAATTACATACACTTTTTATAAATCATTGACACCTTAATAAATTTTTTTTCTCATTCAACACCTACATAACATGTACAAAAAATGAAGAAATATACAGAATTTGTAAAGGAGGGAGGGCAATGTACACTTTGCCTTCCCCCCTTTCCAGTTATTGAGCCACTGATATTAGCAGATAGGTCGATGAAGTTAATTCTGAAGATGTCCGATACCAGCCGCCAGTTTGTTATCCGATACCACCCGAATGTAGAGCGAAGAATAAAAAATCTCTATAATAATTAGTGTCGGAACAAACCTAATTTTAAAACGTTGGATTATTTACAATATAATAACGTTTCTTTTAGTATACTTGAAAGGCAATTACACTCACCCTTTTTGCCACAGTTTGCTGGTAAAGTTATCTACTGGCCGACAAAAACGAAACATATACGACAAAACACCAACTCACTCTAAAACAGCGCTATCTATAATCTCAATACCGCGAGCTTGTGACTCGCGTGGTTAGATGACACTACTAGTCGCTTGACAAGTGCTGCTCCGCATGTCGATAGCTGTGAACTATGTTTGTCCGATACCAGCCGCCGTCCGGTATCACCCGACCTTCCCCCACATCACATAAACACACATTACTTTAATTACTCAATCTTCATCGGTATATGATAAGGTGTTGCCACTATACGGCAAGTTGTATACTAAAGTATTGTACAGGATTTTGCCAAATCGTATGTCAATACGTCGGGGAAAAAATTCTTCGTACCGGGAGGACGAAAAAGTGTTGTTACATGAACATAGGTCCGCAAACGCTTTGTTTCTTTACTACAGCTCGTAATACATAACATACAATGTATGGCCCGCGGGCTGGATCATATTACTGTGGAATGCCATCGCAGCAGTAATTGGCAGCCCCATACCAGCCCCTGAGAATCCATGATTTTAATCCACTAGACTTTTATTTGTGGGGACACTTAAAGGCACTTCTGTACGCAACCAGAATATACGATGTGGACGTCGTTTGTGACTGTATTGTGGCGGGGTTCAACACAATCAGGAATATTCCAGGTATTAATCAATACGTCACGGAGTCCATGCAACGGGGGTTGATGCATGTGTTCCTGAGGATGGAGAAAATTTTGAACATGTGTAACTAATTCCTGTGTGGTTCCTACTGTTCTAGGTGTAGTATCGTGGTGTTAGGTGTTGTGTATCATGCAAACGAACGCTACGATGGCATTCCACAGTAACATGATCCAGCCCGCTGGCCATAAACTGTACCTATGTATTACGAGCTGTTATAAAGAAACGAAACGTTTGCGGGCCCAGGTTCATATTATATTTTTCCATCCTCTAGATGTGAGGAATGTTCCCCCGAAGTATTGACATGCAATTTTGCAACATTCCGTGTAACCACGTGTCGTACGAGGTACTTCGCTAGGACATATCTAGCCCTTCCCGATACTGTGTTATCATACAACCATTAGATACTAGGGATAGCCATCCCCCCGACATTATCATTCACGCGACTTCTCAACACCACGGCGCCGGCTCCCCAAGCTGTAGAGGAACTACCCGTTCTGTAGCCGAGGACACCACCACCAGGTATGGTAGCATAGTCCAAAGCCCACTCAGGGAGACACGTGGACTGACCTAAGCCCCACTCCCCGGAAAATCCACCACCCGAATAGGTCCAGTAGCTAGTACACCCCTCACCACTAAAGGCTGGTCAGACGTCCGCACCACACCATCAGCAGCGAGGGTCGCAGTCATTCCCGCCTCATTTGTAGTAAACCAAGACACCTTCAATTATTGTAGTGAAATGTATTAAATGAAACTATATGATACTTCATCATGTGAGCGACACGACATCTTACGCTACTACCAAACGGACTGCCTCAAAATTGGTACCCTGTTACATGTATTATCAAACGCCACCAGCAGGAATAGATGTGGTTCCTCGATTACATCTATAAGATAGCATCAAGTGGAATATAAAGTTGTTTAATAAAATATTTTAAAAAAATACCAAAACGAATTCCAAAAATTAACATACCAAAAGTACTATTGCCGGCAGCATGAATTAAGTGATATTTTTCTGACAACCTACCTCGTTATGGTTTGTTTATGTTACATTATCTTCCTAACAGTCAAATTTATCTTAAACAAACTTCGCATTCTAGCTGTTCATATTGAGTGTACTAAATTAAGTAATTAATAACTTCTTCAGTGTGCAATGTGGAAGATGCTGCCTGGAATTTAAATAAAAATGTAATATCTCAGTAAATTTTCAACCAGTTACCGCCATGTGTACACGAATATTACTGTGTACGATCATATTAAAATGTTTATGAATAATTCTCATTTTAAAAACGGAAGCGTTACTCTTGAGCTGTTATATGCCAGATGCCTTGCACCACTAAACATATTTATCTCAAACGTGTACTGAAATATGGAGCAGGCCTACATACTATGTCCACTAAATTCACTATTAGTTATAGTTTCAATTGTCTGAAATTTTACAGGGTACTATAATAAAGAAATTAATTATTTATTTCTGACAATGTTTTAGGAACTATGAGACTTAACAGTTTGCCATAAAATCTGGCAGAAAACGCTTTCTGATTAAAAACTGTTTTTGACACATGTTCATCTAATTCTCTAGGCCTTCAAGAACCACATTAAAATTACTTGTGTATAGCCAAAGTGTAGAGGAAAATAACTTAATTAGTTATACCTGTAACTGCTTTTTATTTCGTATTTTGGTTGATTGTCGATGACTGGGTTCCAGATATACAGATATTTTTTTCTTTAAAATCTGGACATGAGTAGGGGATTCTGTAACAATGCTGTCCGTTTTGGTTGTATTGGTTTCAATTATTTTCTCATTTCGCTGTGTGGTATTTCCTTGTTTATATTTTGTAATTAATACAGTAGATAGTGAATGTCCAATAAAATCATGAATGTGAGCCACAACATATGCCATCACACGACGCGGTGAAAAACTAGTAGAGCGGTAATACGGAGCACAAAGTAACTGTAAATACTGTTCAAAAGAAAAAAAAAGAAAAAAAACACTGCAACTACACTTATTGTATCCCATGATAGGAGAGAAAATAGCTTTAATATAAAAAAAAACCTAATACTATCCTAACAAGAAAGTTTAGGAATTGAAAAAACACAAATATAACTACACATTTCTGCCCGCACTGAGAAGCTGTTCTAGATAAATTTACGTCTGAAAAATAGACGGCATAACTTAGCAATGTGTAAATGATCCTAAATATTACAACAGACCCACGTAGTTACATACCTGTAACAGGTAACCAACAGACGCTTTAGAGTAGAAAATTACCAAAAGTAAGCCCACCCAGTCTAAATATCCTAAAAAAAAAAATATAAATAAATAAATAAGGCTATAAAATTACACAAAACATAAATTGTTCACATTATAACTTATCGGTTATTTTCCCACATCTTAATTACAATTTTCCTAGGAACACGTAGAGTATGCATGGAAACAAATAACAACAGACTGTCAACAAACTGAACTTTCAATTTCAGTAATAACGCACTTCAAGTATAACACGTTAAAACAGATTTTACAAAATAACCATGGGATGCCAAGTACGAAACTTAATATACACGTAAAATTTTTTTACAACTTTTACTGAGAAATTGTTTGTAATTTTACAAATGCTTGTTAAAGTAGGAAGATATCTCTTGTAAACTCGTTTGTAAAATTACAAGAGCCGTGTTTGTAATAGACCTCAAGAAATGTTTGTACTATACCTACCGTTTCCACGAGCTTCAGCAAAATATCGGACACTAAACAACGTAAAACCGTATAGCCTATAGCTGTTTATGCAAAAACTATGGGCGATGTGAAGTATACGCTTAGTTGCGTGCAAGAATAAACGTATTGCAAGTTTAAATAACGTAAAACACTTAAAACAACTCAAATAGTAATAATAAAATGACAATTTCAATAAAACGTGGCAGTATTGCTCATTAACTGTTAGTGTTTCCTAGTTACACAGCACTCTTTAAAATGAAATTAATGTATTCTTTTAAATCAAACAACTTCTTTAACATTTTATAAGTACTTGGATTTACATTTATTATAAAAATAAGTCATATGTTCATCAGTCAAGTTGGTCTTCTGGTTAAAGTTGCGGGCTAATAATCCAAGGGATGTTTTTTTCTTTCGAAAATTAAAGTTTGAAGTATTTGTTAAGTTATTCTCTGTTATTAATGCATCACAAATAGCTCTTAGAAGAAAAAAATAACTATATGTACACTTCTCAATAATGTAAGATGTAATAGAAGGCTATAATAATTTCTAATATTACAAATATATTTTTTTTTTGCAGATTTTACAACAAGAAAACTGTTGTAGTTTTACAAAGTATTTTCTTGGCAACTGGGTTTCCAAGGATTTTTCTTGTAAAAGTGCAGAAAATTTTTAGAGTATACTGTAAAGCTTTCAGCGGAGTTAGCTTATTCCGCGTGAATCCCAAAAGAAACTCTCGGTCGATAAGTTACTATCCACTTTACATGAATTCCCGAGAGTCATCTCTCTTCTTTTTTTTTTACGACAAAGGAAGTTATTACATATCAAAAGAGAGAACACCCCTATCGCTCCCTACAATCTTTTCCCCAGAAAGTCAACAAATGCGATGAAGTCAGGAGTCGATCGCAGTTCGACGAATTCAGGCTTGGTGTTAGACCCCGCCCCGTGATCAAGGTCTCCCTCCAAGGCGCCTTGGCACTACACCGTTCTGGCTCGGAATTTCGAGCAATCCACTGTAAGTGTAAGTATTTTTAAGAATAAGGTCGTATTATGGTTTGCACTTTCAGTTTAATCTCACGTGACCAGAAATGTTGTGTAAAAAATATTATGTACTTCATGGTTTATTATTTACATAGTATGTAAAGGAACTGATTTACAAGACGCCGAAATCATATCACCGCCACCATTTTTGAACTTACAAAATATACGAGGGAAAGCGTACTTCCCTTGCTATGAAACAAAGGGCTTTGCTTTGTAATAATTAGTGTTTCAGATGATCAAGGACAAAAGTAATGTTGTTCACAGTTACCATAACATTTCGTAAAAATTAATGTTTATAATTTTCGAACAAAGAAACATCCTAGTCTTTGGGAATTATATAAAATAAATAGGCCTACATTTATTTTAAGAATTTTTATATTCTTATAGGCGGTTAACAGTAAACTGAGCAGTTTTGAAAGTCCTGATTAAGATCTACTTGTATGCACATTGTTTATTCTTCCATCGTATGTAAAATTAACATTGCCATGGGCCTCATCATTTTATTCACATGGGTCTGTCAAGTAAAACTACAACATTATTAGAAAACTAAATCTTTTATAAAGTTGCCAATTATTACACTTACGTGCATTAAAAATCAGAAAGCAGAAAAAGTGAATTTAGAATTCACAGATGTCTAAGTAACCATGTTAAATCGACGTTATGACACGAAACTACTTTACTCCCGTCGTTACCAACTTAACAGGGCGCACGCCAGTCAATGTGACCGTTACAAAAAACGCAGGTAGGAGTAGTAACATGTTTGAAAGGTTGGTTTTGAAAGTGCTCCATTAACCCTGAACAGGCATTACAATATATTTCCCAACTGACACTTCGACATGTTGACAAGAAAGCTCAACCAATGGCCTACCAAATCGCAAATTACAGAATAGAGAAATAAATTATCAACACATCACAGATTTCGATTACGAAAGTGTGTAAGCCGTCCCCCGTTTTGCCTCTCCACATAAAGCGGAAGAAAGTTAAAAATAAAACCACAATTGCAGTATGCGGAAGGCGAAGGTTCGAGGACACACGAGCACGCTTCTGTCGGCTTACAACCATACTTGTTTGTTGACTGTGTTTAGGGTTTCACTTCTGATATGTTTCATTTCTATTTTTATAAAAAAAACGTAATAAATGAATTCTCCAATCAAATTTATTTTAAGTATTATGGCGACTTCAACACATTCTAAACGTTGCTCAAACATACAAATTAATTTATATACAATTTTTACGGATGTCGCGCTAAAAAAAAATGTAACTTAGCCTATATGTTAAAAATATAAGTAATTTTCTTTAAAAATTTTAGCGAATTACTTCGACAATATATTTTTATGATAAAACTGCTATTCGAGATCATGCCACAAAAACATTAACTTTACTAAAATGACAGACAATATTTTCTGACACGTGAATGTTCTCTTAGGGTCAGCCGACAAGCGAGTTATCACGCAGAGCTGACATGATGACTGTCATAAGGCGCAAACTTCCCTCAGCAGGAATGACGGTTAAACCTCTTCAAGCTGTAATGTGTGCTTTAACACGACAAATCAAGTAGCCGTTTGCAATGCGCAGAAATAACGTTAGGCAGCGGATGTGTACACAGTCACAGCCTGACTTAGCATTTCAGCACCGGGGCGGTAGGAAAGGTAACAAGAAACGTACTACAATAACGACGTACACTCGCTTTGCTTTCATCTTTGCGTAGTCATGTGAAATCAGATTTCTCAGCAGTTGAAAGGACTAAATTTTGAGAATGTTTTCCATGTGATTAGACAAAAAAAGTCCGAAATTGCCATTGGGGGTCAAAGGCTTAGCCGGGATAGCACATTTTTCTCGCAACTCTTGACGTTAACTCTGATAAAGGCTGTTCACGATAAAGTGAGAATTTCTGAAATCAACCATAGAAAAAAGTCATTGCTGGTGCTGGTACCTGCATATTTTTACCGGGCGCACTGAGTGACATGAGTGACAGTAAAGTTGGTAATGACGGATGGAAAAGTAGTTCCATATCTTAACATCGAATAAAATGTATTAGGTCACAATTTATAATAACTTAAATTATTCCTTTCGCTTTCTGTTTTTTATGCATCGAAGTGTAAAAATTGACCAGATTTGTAACTTACTTACTTTTATATTAATTCCACAGTTTCAACTTTATTCAAGCCAACGCATGAATAAAGTTATGAGGTAAACGTCAATGATAAGTTTACATAAGGCGGAAGAATGCACGAAATGCATATAAGTATATCTTAAGCAGGACTCTCAAAAGTGTTCATTTTGCCGTGAACAGTATATATTTTCGGATACAACGTATCTCTGCGTGGCGGGGATGGTAGGAACGCCAGCTCCCGATGCTGTTGGGATCTCAGTAAAACATGTACCTGTGAGCCTTTTCTTTTTTTAATGAAGCGACATCCAGAATAGCTCACATCAATAAAGTGATGACATAAATAAAAAATTTAAAAAGATTCTTTTGACATCTGTTCAAACGGTATTTGTACCTAACCTCGACATTGCGCTGGCGTGAAGGTGCCTTTAATTACATCTTCGTCTGAACGTGCCCTCTCATATAAAGTAGAAACCAGGACAGCTGTTGCCGCAAGCGGGCGAGCATTGTCAAATTACAATAAGTAGGAACCCCCACTATGGACCAGAAACCAGGCCAGACTGCACCATGCAACGCCGATATTAGGAAAATACTGAGTGGCGGGCGTCGTCTGTGATGAACCCCTCCAGAGACCACCCGTGCCGACAGCCTTAACCGCCCATATACAACTGCCTCCGGACTCAACGCGCGGTGGGACAAGCCCAGTAATATAGTATGGTTCTAATTAGGTAGATAATTAAAAGTTTACATTACATTACCCCCCGATCATTCAGTGCAAATTGTAATTGTAATGTTCTGTTATTACAATAATAATCCGGCTTTTCACTCCAGACAGTAAATCTCCCCTCTGTGCTCTACATTCCATAGCCGCAACCCTTATTATGAATCTTAACCGTAAAACACCTCATCTTTGCTGTACAAATATGGCCGAAAGGCGTAAGTTTTGCATCGAGAATGAGCATCCGCCCTCAAATTGTGACGTAAAGTACCGAAGTATACACATCCCCTCCCTCCTAATTTTGAGTGCCTATAGCGCTCGATCGAAGCGCGTTTGGAGCGCGTTACCACAAAGTCTCTTATTTCATTTTGCTGCTGTGCTCCACGCCATAAAAATGGCGTCGATGGCAGATGCACATCGGAACGCCTTTCGCCAATCATAAACTGATAACTCGTTTCCAAACGTCACCGAGCCAACTGGGAACAATTCGCAACACGCAGCAGCCAATCAGACGCGACCAGAGCCTGGCACAGCCAATCATAGGATGGGCACGCCCACATCGGAGGACCTGCCACGCTGGTTCGTCTCTGTGTGCTTTGCCTATTCTGTGCTGGAGCGTCGATGCAGGGCAGAGAACAGGCAGTGTCTCCACCCCCAAACGCCTCATCCTCCCCCTCTTTAACTTCCGCCGTTGCGAGCCCATCCTCGCGGGGCCTATACCCGGCTGAGGGCATATAATGCGGAGCATCCGGCTGCTAGAGGATAGCCGAAGAGGGGCGGCAGCAATCCGGAAACAAATGAACGTTTACCGCGGCAGCGAAAACCATCAAACTGTGGAAGGGGTGATGGTGGATGAGGAGGGAAGAGGGGAGAGAAAACCTGAAAAGAGGAGAGCACAACTCGCAGTGAGGCAGCGAAGCGCCCCCCAACCCCCTTCAACCCTCTTTCCAAACGCGTCGCAATTACGGCGAGTGTCGGGGCGGCGGCGGGGGTAAATTAATAGGTTTTGGGTAATGAAGGCGAAGTTACGGGAGCCGAGTTGGCGCCCAACTCGGGCCGCGAGCAGCGGTAATGCGAGCGCGTGGTTCGCAGCGCCTCCCCTGTGTCTGCACTTGCCGCCGCGAACCCACCTCCCGCGTTCCTATCGCCGCTCATTATAGGGATGTTGATATCGAGAAAATATATCGATATTATTTACATCTGATTGTTTATACACGTATCATTTTATCGGGAAAAAATATCGATATTATTTACATTTGGTTGTTTATACAAGTATCGTTTTATCGGGGGAAAATATCGATATTATTTACATTTGATTGTTTATACAAGAACAAGTATCATTTTATCGGGAAAAACATATTGATATTATTTACATTTGGTTGTTTATACAAATATCGTTTTATCGGGAAAAAATATCGATATTATTTACATTTGGTTGTTTATACACGTCTTGTTTTATCGGGATACAATATCGATATTATTTACATGTGGTTGTTTATACAGGTATCGTTTTACGAAACGATATACCGAAAGATAAATATCGACTATCGGTATATCGGAATCCCGATATTTTATGCATTACAGGAGTTGACAAATGTAAAAATGCTTGAAATTTTACATATTGAGGGCAGGAGGCATTGCAGAAAGACGTGGCGCCTGTTTCTGGTGCAGGTTGCCAAAGTAAACAAAGAAATTTTTAAAATAAAATTGGTGTATTCAAAACGCAGCTTATTAAAAGAGTATTTTTAAAATATATATTTCAAATACCCAAGAAAAGGTGTTGATTTCGATAAAATATCATTGAAATGCATGGATGATTCACGTCGATATATAGTTAATATAATATCGTCATGTCGATATCTAGATATTTGTCAACATTCCTAGTTCATGGCTTACCTAAGTGGTTGGCGCATAAATGCACACATAACACACATACTCCATAACACGCGTTTGAAAGCCAATGGAAATATGAATAACGGCAAATCGTCATGCTAATCGGCAAAACCTCAAAACCTATAAAAAACATTTTAACTCCAAGATGTTGTAGTGTATTATTATTAAATTATATTATTGTGATGTTTTGGGGAAATTTCGGTGGAGAAACAACCATTTCTTTAGCCCTTGCTATGCAAATTGGGGTACCTTTAGCACCACGCAAGGGCACCGTGAAGATTCGTGAGAAATTGAGAACTTGGGATGTTGGTTTATTATTATGCGCCACAGTGATCTATTGGATAAACTACGTGGGGAATAATAATGTGGAAATGTTTATGAGAGAAATATGTGTAACCCTGATTGTGGTACACACTGACTGTGTGTTAGACCTTTTTATAGGCTGTTCACGGTAAAGTGAGCACTTTTTAAGGCCCTTATAAATTTATCCTTTTATCCAATTTCCATCTTCCTCTGTTTTTTAATATAAATATTGCAATGTGACCAATAAACACAGTGTGTACATTTCACCACCATGAAAATTTAATGCCTGAGGCTGCAATAAGATGTATTTATTAGCAGCTAATGCCTGTTGGGAGGGCCTTAAAAAGTGCTCACTTTATCGTGAACCGCCTATACCTTGAGAACTTAATCTCCAACGGCGTACGGGTCGTCTCAGGAACTCTGCAAGGGCATTTACTTGCACTGGCATTCGCAATACATAAAACTTTCACACTTTTCAAGAAGCACTTCATATATTATTATTTCTGTAAAAGCAAATCTGATAGGTGTGGTACAGCATTACCAATAAAAGAAATCAAAATTTTAATAATTATATTTAATTCAAAACAGAGAAATAAAGAATAAAAATAAAAATAAAACTGTTTAAATGTGTACGGAGAATTCAATCAATTAATTAAAATTCTGTTCTGCAATTAATTTAACCTTATTAAAATATTACCACCATTCGAAAACAAGAATTATTTAAATTGGAAAATAAAATAATATTGAATATCATTAAGATGCTTTCAAAAATGATTATGTAATCTGTACATTTATTAAACTGTGTTCAAATTAAAAAGTATCTGTAGTTCCAGTGCCTCTTAAACAAGTTCTACGTAGTGAGCTCCATTACACCATAGCATTACACATTCTGATCACTATTCCATATATCTTACTTAAGTTAGTTATCTCTTCAAAAATTATAGCAAAACCTTAAATGTTCTCCAACAAAGTTAAGTTTCAATTAAACATTAGTTTTTCACTCCCAATTTAAGATAAAATCAATGTATGTTCAAAAGTTATTTCTCCGGTAACTAGTTCCAGTCAGTTAGCGTATGACTACTGGGCTGAATTAATAAGTGACATCTGTGCTGTAGCTTGAACTTCCAAAAATTAAATTAATTGTCACAAACCTTTTAGGAGCAATAATAATTTTGTCAAAGACGCTATCAAACACACGTTTGTGTGTCCGAAAATTAGGTGGCGTCACCTTAATCTGAAGTCACGCTGACGCTACCAGCATGGCGTCGTGGCGTCGCTGCAGGCTCTCTTCGTAGACAGCGTCCACTAATGAAATAAGCTAACGCAGCTAGGTTTTGGCCTCTTCTTCATTTGCCAAGCTAGCCTGTATATTATACTCACTTCAAGGTACCAAAATACTGTTCTAATTTATGATGCCGGGGATTTCGCCCATGAAATCCTGGCTCTCAAAGCCACGTCTCTGGATCGTCAGATCCGTACCCAGAAGCCCTTCACTTCCGGCATCTCCGTTATCAAATATGATCAATGGAGCTCAGCTACTTCCGGTTCATAACGTCACAAAAAAGCTTAACACCAAATATAATTGAAACTGAAAAGAAAAAAAATAAACAATATGAAAAATAAAAATAATAAATACTGAGATGTGGAAAACTCTGAAAAATCAGTAAGTCACATACTTAATTAAGCAGCTAAAATGCTCATAATAATATCCTTGCTTACCATAGAGTAACATACATTAACATATAAACATTGAAAAGGAATGGTGGGTTCTGATTTAAATTGCACATTAAAAAAAATCAAATATTTTAAAATTGCAGAAATATTCCAATTAAAATTATAAAAAAGTGTTTGAACATAGGCAAAAATATGTAGGTGTCATACGGTACAACACAAAACACGTGTTAATTTGCATACTAGCTTTGTGACATGTAAATGAGCGTATATAGATCTGTTACATTATTAAAATTACTAAGGAACTAATCAAACATGTTAAATAATAGAGATCCCAAATTGTTATACGTCCAATATCCACAGTAAATTAACGACAATATGTTTTGTATGTAAAACTGATTACTGTAGTGTTACGAGCAATGTGTATTCACACAGTGACGAAACGGAAAAGAACACTTCCTCCAATCTTTACTAACGCGTTTAGTTGATTAATCTGCGGTTGTTTTCGCCGCAGAATTGTAGCTTAACGTTCGGCGCTAAAATATATTTGATTGGAATACGTTCGAGGAAAATATGATTCCAGCGGAAATGTATAAAGCAAAATCCTTCCGGATTGCTTGTTGGTATAATTTCCGAAAATTTGTTCAATTTCAAATAATCCACACAATTATACTAGCATAAAATCGTGCGACATGGATTTCTGTCTTGCGTACAATAGGGACCTACCAACACTGATACGTATATTGCCTAGCCTTTTCACGCTAAAATTATTTATTCGTCATGCACGTGTTTGTGCTTGATATTAATATCTTTATTTCCACGCACATTTAATACGATCCGCCGATATGTATACATATATGCCCTACAGATTGTTCCTCTATGAAACTGATAGAAATGCAACTCTGTAACCCTGTAAATCTGAAACAGAGCTTAGTAGCCTACATGTGCTGATATGATTTTTTTTTTTGTTGCTAATGCCCGCTATAACACGCTGGCGAAGCTTGCCAATTTTGTCGCAGAGGATCCTGTATATAAATGATTGCTATAGAAGAATTTCATTTTAAAGGCTGTTCACGGTAAAATTAGTACTTTTGAAAGCCCTGTTTAAGATCTATATGTAGACACGTTGTGTATTCCTACACCTTATGTAAAATTAAAATTGCCATGGGACTCACCACTTGATCCGTGCGTCTGTCAATCAAGTGAAACTCTGAAATTATTAAGAAAGTATATACTTTACAGATCTGCTCATTTTTACATTCCCGTGCACCAAAAATAACAAAAAGGTAAAATAAATCATTTTAAGTTATCACAAATGGTCACTTAAGACTATTTATTCGACATTAAGTTATGGAACTGCTTTCCATCCATCGTTACCAACTTTACTGGGCGAATGCCACAGTGCGCCCGTTAAAATACATGTATGCAGGGGCAGTGACTTTTTTCTAAGGTTCATTTCTAAAGTGATCACTTTATCGTGAACAACATTTACCTATCTTAATTTGAATAGTGGGGTGATTACATTTTTGTACATTGTTCTAATTTTAACGTCACGATAATTTTGTAACGGTTGTGCGACCGTACACATTCTGGCAAAAATACCAAAGGAAGCTACGTAAACTGATTTGTTCTCCTGAGCAAGAATTACTGACGGACGATCTTAGAGTCAAGCGCATGCGTAGAGCGATGGGCCTCACAGGAATTTCGATCATTACTGGCACCTTGCTACAGAAATAATGGACTGTTTCGTCTCGGCGAGGAGAAGGATAGTCACTAAGCACTTCTGTGAAATTTAAGATAAAATTTAAACGTGAAAAGCCCGACCAGGCCTGCAAAAGTACTTAGGTCTATTCACCATAGAAAACCAACGAATGAATCACATTGAATGAGGTCGTCTAATTGCGAGAATCGTATCCAGCTGAACACAATTTAATTATATGAGAACGCCGCAGTCTGAAGTCATTATTTGTCAGCGCGCACATTTAAGTCGAGACTTTACAAGTACGAACAACAGATTTGCGACCAACAAAATTAATAAGCAAGAAACGAGTACTTAGCATTAACGGAACTTCTTAATTATTCTTGAATGTTTTAGACCCACGAAAATAATCCTGAAGGTTGAGGGAAGTACGTAAAACTTTTTGATTATGAAACATTTTAACAAGCTGCGAGAGCCAGTACTCCTGTAGGCCTACTACTACACATCTTTCGACATTCGCAACATAACAGCTAACTTCATTAATTTTCGTGATTTTTTAAAATTAACCCCAGTAGAAATTTCTAAAGACTCATTTCTACGTACATTATTTTTATATTAAAGAAAAGAAAAAAAAAACCCGCAAAATTAGAGTAACTCGTCAACTTGACTTCAAATAACAAGCTGAAATATTTCAGAGGCTTAGAGCTAATTTAGCGCAAAAGGTCGCCCCAAAATCTTATTAATTACACGTTTATACCGTTGTATGAGAATATATACAGGCTGTTCACGGTAAAGCGATCACTTTTGAACACCCTCTCATTTTGAATAATAGTCAATAAACATATTTTATTGTAACCTTGGGCGTTAAATTCCGAGTGTAGTGGAAAATACACACTGTGTTTATTACTAATATGGCAATATTTATTTTAAAATGTGGTTATACGATGGACAATGGCTGAAAGGAAAAAGTAATTAGGGCCTCAAAAGTGTTCACTTTACCGTGAACAGACTATAATATAATAGATTAAAATATAATATTGAGTAATATCTTTTTTTCCTTAAAAACTCACAAATGCAAAATGTTTATTTTCTTTAATTTCTCGTTAACTTTTATAGCATTTTAAAGTATTTACAAGATACACCCCAAGCTTGAAATAAAAAATGGAAGAGTGTAATGCCTCTTAGGATAAGGTAAGTGTCGTGCCGGCTCCTTCCCTCTTCAGTATCGATGACTCACAACCATTTACATGAGGTAAAACACTCGCATGAAAAGCCCGTACTTACGTTGGTACAATTTCTCCGTTCCCATAGAAAAAAAGATCTCTCCTGATCGACGTTCGGATAAAAAAGCACACAGAGCGATAGTCATGATACGCAGTCCGAACAAGCGGAAGCTGGAAGATGTCGAAATCCAGAAACTTGGGCGTAAAAAAAAAAACAGACAACCAAGGAAAGAAAACATCCCAAATCCAGCTCCCGGGAAGTCAGCGAGGGACAGACTTGTTTCCTTCAGGTGTGTCTGAAGAGCCGTGTTTCTGTGTCATGTGTCCTCACGACATTAATCATTTCGTGTCCAATTAAATTACAATTCAGCTGTTGTACACAATACCTTTTATTATTCTTACTGTACATAAGTAGACACAACACTTGTTTCGTTGTCACGGCAAATGCGCGGTACGATTTATGTTCGGTTATAGTAGTATGAACCAATCGTAACGTAGAACACTAACACGGTTCACGAATTAGTTCGCCTCAGGGAAGACGTTGGCTATTGAGTCTCGCAGTGTGCAGTACTGGATTTGAATGGATTTAGGAAGACACGATTAATTTTTTATCGTGCAAAGAGCCGGTGCATGCATGTGCAAGTGTTGGGAAGAGATACGTGTTCAACTGTGAAAATTGTGATTAAAATTTGTGAAAGAATGCCAATATTTTGTTACAATTGTTTAGATTTGTGTACCAATTTAGCTCTCCTGTGTGTCTAAAATTAAGTTAAAGATTTTGATTATGTGTTTTGATAAAAAAGGTTATATTTAATGTAAATTATGTGTTTCATTTTCCTGTATACAATAGCTATTTTTAGATTTCGTGTGTTAGAAACAAACACCCATGTTTTATTTTTCAAATACAGAATGTTCTGCGACTCAACCGACATACTTAGGCAGCTTGTTATACAGATCACTCGCAACCAAAAAAGTCATACACACAAGTAGGCTCTGCAGCCCCATTTCAGAGTAACAGGGACGTAAATGCAATAAAAACATAAATTGGAATTACTGAATATCTTTCGGGCCAAATGCAATTGACTACATTTATGTTGTAGGTCCCATACGAGCGGTTCAAAATGTGCCCAATCTGACCGTAAGTAGGCTGCTAGTGTGGCTGGCGTGGCCAGTCTTTTTTAGTGTGTTAAGGAGAGTGGTTGTGGAACAATACCAGAAAAGTTTACACGTGGCGAGTACGCAAGCATGGTGTTTGTATGCGGATGCTGTGACGGGTACTGTGGAGTAGTGCAGCAGCTGAGTATCGGCGGCGATTCCCTGCCCGCGTTTCGCCACACCATGACGTTCGCTAATGTCTTCCAGTGTTGGAAGGAAACAGGTATAGGCTGTTCACGATAAAGTGTTTTGAAAGGCCCCTCACTTGGAATGATAGTCAAAAAATATATTTTATTTTAGCCTTAGATGTTAAATTCCTACTGCGGTGGAACATACAAACTGTGTTTATTACTTACATGGCCATATGTATTTTAAAATGTGATGCAAGGATAAAAATCGGTTGAAGGAAAAAGTAACTGGGGTCTTAAAAGTGCTCACTTTACCGTGAACAGCCTATACCTGCCCGCAAAGAGCAACGGAGAGTCCATATCAGAGGAATTATGTGGCTGTACTTAATGCAATCGAGGATTCCGCTCATTCAAGCGTACGTGGAATCGCAAAGCATATTGGAGTGGCTCCAATGCAGGTGTGGAGGATTCTGCATGCAGATGACCTGTATCCCTACAACCAGCAAACAGTGCAACATCATCGGCCCCAAGATCACGCACCCCGTATGCGATTTTGCGAATGGATACAGGAACATGTAAACACATTATCAAACATTCGTTTCACCAATGAAGCTACGTCCACGCGTCAAGGCATACACAACACACGTAATACGCACACGTGGCCACATGACAATCCACACGACGTGACCGAAACTAATTTCCAAGAACGCTTTTCAGTGAATGTGTGGTGCGGATAACTTGGCAATCAACTAATTGTATCACATATCTTTGAGGACACTCTCAATGCTCGCGCCTAAAGAGAGTTTCTATAAAACACCTTGCCACTGTTTCTGGACGATGTGACGAACGCAGTACGGCGTGGAATGTAGTTGCAGCAGGATGGGCACCACCACACTTCGGCAGGGCTGTGACCGCATTCTTGAACGCTGAGTATCCGCGCAGGTGGGCCAGTCCCATGGCCGGCGCGCTCTCCGGACCTCTCCCCGTCGTTCATTATCTTCTGGGGCTGCCTGAAGAGTAGGGTTTAAAGCGGACGGCGATCTCACATACGAGATCAGTTGCTACACGCGATAACCGGCGCCACTGATCAACTCCGAAATGAACTTGCAGGCAAGCAGCGGTAACACTCCATGGTACAACGTATCGCACCTGCTTACGGTCAGATGGTATACATTTTTAACAGCTCGTGTTAGACGTTCGACATAAATTTAGGCTAATTAATTGCATTAATTTCAGTAATTCCAATTCGTGTATTTTGTTGCCAATGATCTGTAAAACACGCTGCCGAAGTATGTTGGTTGAGTCGCGGTACATTCTGTATATCACTAATGCATTCCTGGAGTTATTTCTATAATAACAAAGGCCTTAGACGGGATTAGATCCATGAACTAAGGTCCCACATGTGAACATACTGCTAAGTATCGACAATAATATATATTGACAGTTACTAACATGTGAATTCTGTTAACCAGCTGTCATACCGCAGCTCATTCGCGGAAACTACCAAGTCGATTGAACGAGAGTGGTTTCGTTCACTGGGCCTTCCGCAATAATTTTTTTTGACAATGCGTTAACTTTAAAACTATTCGATTCACCTTCCTGATGTCACTATCAATAGGCATTGCTCACTTTCATTCAATAAACTAGAAATGTAATTGAAATCTAGGGTGTTCTTTGAAGTTTCGTCTAAGTGGCCCATTGATAGCAGCCTTTCCCTAGAAGTGTCGCAGACCCTGGCCTGTCACCACATATAATAAAGAGTGATAGATAAGGGATTGGACACTGCATCATCCTTGAAAGGACCTGCATTCAGTTTGGCGAGTCGCTACTCGAACAACCCCGCAGAGCGGAGAGGACTGTGGGATTATTTATCGCTTGGTGGGACGTAAAGAATTATCACCGGCTTTTCCACCCCCCCCCCCCCAATCATCAAAACACATACACGTTCCAGGGTGCCGTAACACCGTCGATCAATTACAAAAAGGCTGGTCATTACGTCGCTTACGTAGAAGGCGAGGCATTCGGCTGCAATTACGCTGATTACTACGCAATTATACGATAGCTCTAATTGTATCCCATATAAAGTGCACGTCAAATGTGCACAATCTGTAACAATAGAAGCTAATAAAACAGCGATAGCGGCAATTAATGTCAGCCGGCTGATTCGAAAGGAGTAGGGGGTGCGTTAGCGGCGCACGATGATTGGTCAACTGAGGGCCAGGAAGGAATGACGCATGTTTCGTGACACTGAAGTGCACTAGAAGACCAGTAATAAACGCCTCATTCTATTCGCCCGAGAAAATAATTCTGGGTACTCGGTGGACGTTCAAAAACAGTCGTTATTAAAGCAGCCTTGTGTTTCGAGAGCTCATGGAGGACAAAGCCCAAACGCAAGCTGGAGAAGTGCCTATGCTGTGTTTGATTTACATGAGAGCAATTTGTTGTCTAAATCTAAATGGGACCACGGAGAGCTAAACGACATAATTAAAGAACATAAAAGATTTCAGAAACGAGAAAAATTTATTTCGCTTCGTACCGTATTACGGAAAATATGAATAATTACTAGAAAACTGAAGAATTAACGGATTCATTTAGGGACAAGCTAGAATTCAAAACACATGTGTGAATCGTACCGGGCGACGGCATTGGTCGGCGGGTTTTATCGGGGATATCCCGTTTCTCCCTCCCCTTTCATTCCTGCCCCATACTCATTTCGCTTCACCCTCATCGGCTCTCAAGACCTAAATGTTCAGAGCAGCCCAAACCTCTACACTCCACTCCACAACTGGATAGGGTATCAGAGTGTTGGCAGGATGGCCAAAGGCACACGAGAGTGTCATACTTATCGGGTTCGGGCGTGGCCAATTGTCATGCCGGAAACATACGGAACTGGAAAACGGCCGGCGCCAGCCCCCGGTCACCAGGCGCCGGGGACGGGTCATGTCCCGGAACTGTTTTGACGGCTGTCACGGGCCCGGTCTCCATTTAAGGCAGTTTGTGCAGAGTCATGGAAGAAAACAGGCGCAAACTAATAATTATGGGTTTGCTAAAGACACCAAATTTTGAAACCAGAATATTCCGGCTAATTTTGTTTTAACTATACACACTAATTTTCTATTGTACTTATGGTAGTAGCAGACACGAATTATCAACTTGTCTATGTCGAAATAGGAGCTTCTCGCAGTGAAAGCGACGCCGTTATATTCAAAGAATGTTCTTTTTGGAAATGCGTAAAAGAAAACACACTTGGGATACCAACAAGACCTTTATTTGGCACAGAAAATCCAAACGTGCCTTATTTTCTCAAGAGAGATGAGCTTTTTGGGTTGCACAAGAATTTACAGGCCTTTCAGGAGAAAGAACCTCTCTGTAAACAAAAGAATTTTCAACTATCGACACTGTTGGTCAACGCGATACGTGGAATGTATATTTGAGATTTTATCTAATAAATGGAGGATTTTTCATCGTCCTGTCAATGTGAATATAGACTTTGCAGTTGATATTGAGAAGGCTTGTGTAGTTCTCCAAAATTTTGTAAGAGTGCGATATGGTTACAATGTGGAAGAAACATTGAGTGTGGATTGTTTATACGACTTGGCAGAATCTGGATAAATACCCCAAGGTGGTAGAGGAGCCAATCTTGTGAACAACACTCTTGCTGATTATTTTACAACCTCTGTTGGTTCTGTCACTTGGCAATGGTCAAAAATGTTACGACAGCCTAAAACTCGACGTGTTTGAAAACTTATAATCATTATGAAGTAAAAAACATTAGTTGGCCAGTTGTACATTTAAATGAGTTCATTTACATGTATTTAAAGGAAGCATTTGTGTTAAATTAACAGCCAACGTATAATAGTATAGTTGCATTATTGTAGTACATCTACGACACTGTTACAGCTAAGAAATTTCATATATAAGTACATATCTTATTTCTTCCTGTTGTTGGTACCAGGAAATCGTGTAAATTGGTTAAAATTATTGTAGATCTGTTTGCCATTCCATTTGAGGTTAAATTAAATTAATTGGAAATAATACACATAATATGTTTTCAAATTGAACAAATGAACAAAAATACAAATTATATAAGAGTAAATAATGACATGTCCGCCGATCTCACTAATCTAACAACAGTTTCTCATGTAATTAATTTATTTTCTACAGTGGCCAAGATGTGCCCAGATGAATATTTTCACGTGAAACATGAAAGTTTAGAATTTCCTCTACTAAATGTTAAGCGTTATATAGACTGTTCACGGTAAAGTGAGCACTTATGAGACCGTAGTTACTTTTTTCTTTTCAGCCATCTTTTATCCTTTAACCGCATTTGTAAATTAATATTGCCATGTAAGTAATAACCAGAGTGTGTATATTCCACTGCTCTCGGAAGTTAACGTCCAAGGCTAAATTAAATAATATATATTTAATGTTAGTCTAAATGAGAGGGCTTTCAAAAGAGCTCACATTACCGTGAATAGCCTATATACATTTGTATGGTATTAGTATGTTATTTTTAGGGAGAAATAACGAATTGCAAAAAAACTACTAGTATTACTCATTTGCCAGTGAAGAAGCGCATTTAAAACGACTAATATTATTCATTGACCATATCTGCATTTAGATTTTATTTCAAACTTAACATAGAAAACTTCATTGCGGCAACATAGTATAAGGAATTTTCAGAGATATGTTAGGATAGGTAAGATAACATAACATATCCTAAACTTCAAATGATAAAGAAATAAAATAAACGATCTATAGAGACTGGCGGGATAATAACGGAAAGAATATATTGTTAACGAGACAATAATGTTACAAATAATAGTGTTAACCAAAGAACCGTAATAAATACTTACTTACCAAACGTCTGTCTGTCATCATCCATAAGGTACTCAAAATCTGCCTTAAGGTTGAAGCAAAGCAACTGACTATAAAGCATTGCACCTGACTATACAACGTGAAAACTCATAAAAATGTAGTACAGACACCATAAAAATTGTCAAGGAAGTGCGATTTATGCTGTATATGAAAGAAGAATGTATATATTTTGCAACATTAGAAAATATTTTACTAAAATACACTTTTTAAATAAAAAAATAATCTGTAATTTTAACAAAATTTAAGTGCATTTCTATTCTGGATGCTTCGGAAAGCAGAATTTGCACGAAAATCTTCTTCAAGAAAAGTCGCCATAATATTTACTGTGATCATGTGTTACAAACTCATAGAAATTATATATCATATTAATTTAATAATTAAATTTATTTACGTTAGTTTAATGGACGCACATATAAATAATTATAAAAATTATTTCCAAGATTATTATTATTATTTTCTTACACACAATCATAGTAAACATTATGACGATATTCCATAACGAAGATTTTCTTTCAAATTCTGCTTTCTGGAGCATCCAGAATGGAAATGCGCTTAAATTTGGCAAAAAATACAGACGATTATAATCGATTCTTTTATAAACTTAAAAAGTATATATTAGTAAAATATTTTACATTGTTGCCGAATATATACATTCTTATTTCATATACAGCATAAATCGCACTTTTCTGACAATTTTTATGGTGACTGAACTCAGTGACGTAGCGTAGTGGGGGCGGCAGGGGCGGCACTTTTAGGGGGCGACAAAATTTCACAATAAATAATAATAATAGCTTGAAAAGATCTGAACCATTTCATATTTTTGTAGCACCTACGATTAGGACCGATTGAAATGAACACAGAATTCTTCATTACTTATTCTGTGACGAAATCAGGGAATCCCCTTTCTTTAAATGAATGTATAATAATGAGATCTCGCTCATTGTAGCGATTGACAACACCGTCTGTACTAACTTGCAGGGATTCCCCGTATTTTATTTTGTGCTTGGATTGTTTATGACTAATATTCAGCGAGAATGACTTCTATCATATAAAGAATAGTGTTCAATATTGTATAATAACACCTGCAAATTAGGTTACAGTACGGGCAAGTCCCTTCAGGGAAGTCCGTGAGTGATGCTTTGACAATTCAAAGAAAGTTTGATTGATGGATCGTCAGTAGGCCAATTCACATTAACTTAATCATATCGTATATATGTATACGCTTTCCAAACTGTGATTTCAGTGCTCATAAGTACGTGTTGTGATTGTTAAATTATTGAACTTTGTTGAAATATTGTATTGTTCGTGTACGTATACATTCAACTATGTGAGTATTAACTATTTTATTTACGTTTTTTAATTATGTAATTGTATGTTTGACTATCTGCTATGCTGTTTAAGCTTTAATTTATTAAAATAAAAAATCAGAACAAGTAAATTTCAGTAAAGTAAGTTATATTTTTTTAAATTTATTAGTAATTATTTTGAAATGTTCTACGATAGTTTCGTTTACGACTCCAACTTGTACTTTTATTATTTATTATATATAAGTGTCAATAATTATTTATTTTTTTGTTTTAGTATCAGAAATGAAAAGAGCAAAAGAAAGTGGGGCATCTTACCGTAATAAAAGAAGAGCTAAGTTGGAAAATATTAGGAAAAATGAAGGGGCTTTACTTAAATACGTGAAAAGTCCTATTCCTGAGGCGTCAGATTCCACGTTGGGCTTAAATTCATCAAAGACAACTGAGCCTTCAAACCCAGAACAAGCTAAAACAAATACAAGAACTTGACACTGTTGTTCTGGTACCTGTTAGAAATGTTGACATTGTTCCTGAAGATCAAATTCCAACAACATCTACTCAATTAGAGTCTGCATCTGTATGTCTAGACATGGATTTCGATAGTTTAGAAACAGAGACTGATACAGCATCGGCATTGTCTGCTATTCAATACCAAAACTTGGACTATATATTAGAAAATGGCCTGAACACATAGATGAAAATATGCGATTGCATCTCATTCAGCAAAGCCAGGAAGTTGTTCAGCACATCAATACTTACTTCGCCGAAGCGTCAACAGTAACACGTTCAGATTCGTGCTCTTTAACATCAAAAGGAGAGACAAGACGGCTTACCCAGGAATGGTTTTACCGCACATTTACTAACAAAGCATCATTATTTTGCTTTTGCTGTCGTTTATTTGAGAACGTAAACACACCGAATGGATCAAAGTTTTGCTCATCTGATGGATTTAATACTTGGTGGAAATTAAATCCTAAGGTTTCAAGTAACGAATCAAGTGCACTACACAACCAAAATTATTGCAAAAGGAAGGAGTTGGAGAGCAGACTTAAAAAAGGACAGACTATTGACAAGAAAAAGCAAAACTTAGTGGCAAAGGAAACAAAAAAATGGAAAGAAATTTTTATCAGAATGTTTGATATTATAAAATTCCTTGCCAAACAAAATTTGGCTTTACGTGGCCATACAGAAAACGACACCAATATTTAATAGAGGAAACTTTTTAGAATTGGTGCATTTAATTGCAAAGTACGATCCTGTACTTCGTGAACATCTTGTAAGATCTAAAATGTGTGGCAAAATTTCAATCACGTATATGTCACCAGAAATCCAAAACGAATTTATTGCAATTTTGGGAAATAAAGTTCACCAAAATATCATCGGACAAATAAAAAAGGCTAAGTACTATTCGATTATATTCGACAGCACTCCAGACATTTCTCATAAGGATCAAACAAGCCAGGTATTAAGATACGTAATGATTGAAAATCAGGAAGTACAAGTAGTGGAATCTTTTATAGATTTCATTGAAACAAAAGATAAAACTGCTGAAGGAATTTCAAAGATGATTTTGAGCAAGCTTGAAGCTGATGGCCTCGATATAAGCAACTGTAGAGGCCAAGCATATGATAATGCTGCTGTTATGGCTGAAAGGCATTCAGGAGTTCAGCATAGAATTAAAGAAATAATCCCCAAGTTGAATTCGTACCTTGCTCAAATCATTCGTTAAACCAGGTTTGTTTACACGCTGCCTCAGTTGAGGCGAGTTCAGTAACTTTTTTCGGCACATTAGAACGTTGCTATTCATTTTTTTTCCATGTCCACACATCGTTGGCAAGTTCTGATAGCAGCTACAAGCAAAAGTTTAAAAAGGGTTCAAGATACGCGGTGGAGTGCAAGAGGCGATGCCGTAAAAATTACATGGCATCATTACAAAGACATTCTCGTCACTTTGGAAAAACTGACAGAGACAGGTGAAAGCTTAAACACAAGAACAGATGTAGGAACTTTGCTAGTTACGATGCAGTCATTTTCCTTGCTTTGTTTCTTGGGCCTATGGCAACAGGTGCTACATGAAGTGAATGGTGCACTAAAATATTTACAAACAAAGGGACTTGACATAAGACTGTGCGCTCAGAAAGTAAATGCTTTGCAGATGGTACTGATAGAGAAACGAGAAGAATGGGCGAATGGCGCTGTAAGTTATGCAAAAAATGTGTGTGAAGAACTTGGCATTTCCATGGAACATCAGAGGCGCATAACAAGAAGGAACATTTTTGATGACGGAACCAGAGATGCTAACTAGTCTTGTGAAAATGAGTTGAGACGGAAGCTGTTTTCTTCGTTAGATAGAATCATTGTAGAAATTCGTGAGCGTTTTCAGCAGCTACAGAATTCGGCGGATAAGTTTGCTTATCTAACGCCGGCTATATTACTAGATTCGGACGACACTAAATGTAATATAGACTACGCATCTGCCGAAATTGACGTGCAGGACTTCAAGCTGGAACAACTTCGACTGCGGGCTTTCATTGCTGCCACAGGCAACGAAAATAAATTAATTAATGCGGACTCACTTGAATTATTAAAATTTATTGTGAAATCCAAGCTGGAAGATACTCTGCCCAATATTATAATAATGCTCCGAATATTCTTCACAATTGCCATAAGCAATGCCAGCTGTGAGAGAAGTTTTTCAAAATTGAAATTGATCAAAAATTATTTAAGATCAACAATGAGTACTTTAAGGCTAACCAATCTGGCTATCTTGTCTATTGAGCAAGAGGTGTGTGATGGTATAGACATTGATAGGGCAATAAAAGACTTTGCTCTTAAAAAAAAGTAGACGAATAAAGTTTTAGTTAAAGACAGAAGTTTAGTTGTTAATTCTAAGAAGTATAATATATTTCAATATAAATATTAACAGTATCGTTCTAGTTCTAATTGGAAGTCGATTTGCGTTTTATATTCAATTCGCTAATAACTTAATATTGTCTATCGTCAAGGTATAATCATAAGTGTTCTATACCTGTTATATCAATGTAAGTGGTATACGTGTAAGGATTTTTGTAATAAATGTGATTATTATATTGTAAAACGTATATATATATATATATATATATAACTTTTTTATTTGTAACCTGTACAATACACAATAATGATGACTGTTCTTGCCGAAAAGTTCTTTAGAATTACTGTAGTCTTTTAAATTGAAATACCTAAATAAGAGGGCGGAAAAATTTTCTTCCGCCCCGGGCGGCTGACACCCACGCTACGCCACTGTCTGAACTACATTTTTATGAAGTAAAGCAAGAGATCTGGGCGGCTCTTAACAGCGAGGTCTTGAGAGCTGATAAGGGTGATTGAAGTGAATATGGAGCGGTGCCGGAATGAAGGGGCGGGGGAAACGGGAGATCCACGAGAAAACCCGCCTACCAACGACATCGTCCGGCACAATTCCCACTTACGAAAATCCGGTGACCCGGCCGGGGATTCAGCCCGGTTCGCCTTGGTGGGAAGTGAGCGTGCTAATCGCTCAGCCACCGTGGGCCCTACATTTTTTATATTTTTTATAAGTTTTTCACATTGTATAATTGAGTGCAGTGCTCTTCGAATGGGGAATCAATGTCAAACGAAATTTCTTCTCATTAAGTCAGTTTTAAAGATAACTATTTCAAACAAAATGTATTCTACGTGAAATTTCTTAAGGAATGTTGCTATGTAAACACATATTGCTGATTGTTTTGTTTGATATATTTATTGGCTAAAAAATAATAATTTACATAAAACCACACACACACACACACACACACACGCACACGCGCGCACACACACACACACACACACACCCCCACACGCACACGCACACGCGCGCGCACACACACACACACACACACATACATACATACATACATACATACATACATACATACATACATATATATATATATATATAGTTTTCAAAAATAATTTTATGTAGCAATATTTTCCGAGAAAGTACCGTCGAAAATTTTTTTTGTTTAAAATAGCTTTAAATTGACGCAAAGAGAAGCAATTTCGTTTAAAACTGATTTCCCATTTGAAGTTCGCGGCTGCCGGCTTAGAAGGCAGGACCGTTGAGAACTGAGGTCTTGAGCGTCAGTAAGGGTAGAGCGAGATGAAGATGGAACATCGATGGAATGCAACTAGGCAAAGAAACGGGGAGTATCGCGAGAAACCCCCAAAGACAGTTCTCAAGCATGCGAAAATCCGAGTTTGTTCCCGTCAATAGGAGAGTGGTCTGACCACTACACAATCCCTGCCCTGACAAGAACTTACAAAAATGAAATAAATTTCTGGTCTAACATTTTGCTGCTAGACATTTTGAGAAAAAAAAGTTATTACAACGACGGCGCTGCACCTACTGTTGAACGTGACTTCGAAGATGAAGAAACGAGATGCGAATCACAGAAGAAAGGGAAGATGGATTAGTGAGGGCGAGAGAAACAGAAAAACTACAGTTGTATTGTCGTCTTTAGATATGAAAAACGCACAGGGTATCTAAGCAACCCAGCGTTTAGTGTAAGTAGAAATTTCCTGCGTGTGACAAAGCTTCTACAAACATTATTTTAAAAGCTTGTTACGGTATTCATTTTATACAGAAATATCTCGTGTATTCAACTAAATGAAATATGCAACTACAATTGATCAAACACCAATGACATGCCCGGTATTCTGAATGGTACGTAACGTCAGTAACCACGGCCAAGGGAGTTAAGTCAGCCTCTCTGAAAATGGAACACTGCTTATTTTCCAAAAATTGACGGAACAGCTCGTGCTTTCTGGCAAGAGCAACGGGATTCGAGAAGTATAGGCGGCCCACGGTAAACTGAGCACTTTTGAAATCCCTGCTTCTTAAGATCTACATGTATGCACATTGTGTATTCTTCCACCATGTGTACACTTATCATTTTCATCAGGCTACTCACTTTAGTAAAGCGTCGGTCAAGTGAAACGGTGAAATTATTAGAAAAGTAAAAATTTTGTAAATGTATTCGATATTACACTTATATGCATTAAATAAAACATAAAGCAAAAAAAAAATCAGTATTCACAAATATTTGCCTAACAGTTCTGAAGCATTGTTAAGACATGGAACTATTTTCTCTCCATCTTTACCAACTTTACTGACCGCGTGCTAGTCAAAGCCTGTTAAAATACGTGCAAGTACAGGTAACGACATTTTCAAAGGTTGATACTAAGATTGGTCTGTTTACCAGGAACAGCCTATAAGGAGCTGTGACGTTACAAATAAGTGAAAAAAAAAGGGGGGGGGGTATTCAATAAAGGGCGCCAGATAGAGAAAAAATAAATTCCCAAACCATTCTTGTTCATTGAGATATAGTGATGTACGGTATAGAATCTGTAACGAATTGTTACAATATGTTTCTGAACTTATCTATGCGCATGAACCTTACTGAAGTGTGCAGTCTATTTATGTCATCCACCGAATCCAGTTAACTAACTAAATTACATCACAGGCAAATAATAGTTCTGTTTACTTCGACACTGAAATCATATACTGAGTTTTAACTGCGCATTGAGAATGCATTTTCTCTTAAATACCTTACGTATGTTCAGATATCAGCACTGTTAAGAACTGTATTTTACGTAGTATGTAATTTCGGTTTCCTATGTCAGCAAAATTGCATTTATAAGAGAAGCAAAAATGTGTTAAGGTTCCGCCTACTTAGAGCTCTTTTTCCGCATTTCACGCCAAGAAGCGCGGGAGCGATAAGGGCGACACTGCCACGCACATCGAGTGCCGCATCGCCGCTAAGCGCAAGGCTCACAACTGGCTTGCAGTGTTCTCGCCGCACTGCGTGTATATACGGGACTTCCAGCGGTGATACAGCACTCTGAAAAGACGGTTTCTAGCCATTTCGAACCACTCTGAAATACTAATTTTAATGTGCGTGGCGTCTTGAAAGAACTCAACAGTCCTCGTCTCATGTGTGTGATCTTTTCGTAGATGAGCACATCGGACGCGCATTTAATAGTTTCGTAGGAAAACGACTATTACAAACACTCTGCAAGTCTGCAACGCAGGTCAAGCGTCAGTTAGGCGGGAACATTAAGGTATCCGCCTGGGTAGGCAAACACACACACGGTGTGCAGAGCTCCAGCAGAAAAAGTTTTATTAAAAAAAACCGTCCAACGTGTCCGAGTGATGCCTGCCTACGAATACCATTTAAAAAAAGTTACGCATCTGTATAAGTTTTTCAGTCCCTCCACTTCTCCCTAAACAATGTTTTTATGATATTGAAAATGGCTCAAAACGGGTGTTTTCGCGGTCATTTTTAGGTATGAACATTCCGGTATAAAATATTGAAAAAAGGATTAGGGACGTCCATAAAACCTTTATTTTTTATTATTACGTGATAAAATGGTAGGGTCTCTACTGAAAGTCTAATAGACGCGCGTTATCGACGGCACAGATGCACGCCAGTTCAGTGCTTTGCGCGTGAGTCAATGAGAGAGTTGGTGCGCATGTCTCGGTCGCCCCTAGCACTTTTAGGCTTACTGACATACACAATTCCTACAACCAGGCGGCCAACTTAAGAGGGGCGCCTATATACTTGCCCGCTACTAATTATGGTAAAGGTTTAATGGGTGATCCCGGAAGGGAGGGGGGGGTAGGATGCCCTCAGCCGCGTGCCGGCACACAGGCGGACAGCACGCACAGTTGCGGCACGCGCTCCGCGTCCGCACTGATGCGGCCCGTGGTGCTGCTCACTGTGTTTGTTATCAGCGTGGGAGAAGCCGGCTGTGGCGCCGTAGATAGTAGGCCGCCAGTACTCCTGCGTGCACCAGGGCTCACGCCCCGGGCCACAGCTATGTCATAGTCGTCGACTACTTCCTCCCACAAGAGGGGAACGTCTCGAGACTGTCTGTAACAGCATGCTTGTTCATTTAAATGTTATCTCTCTCTCCCTCTCTCTCCCTACTAACCCATGTCTCTCTCATACTATGTGCTGTATGTTTGCGAATGCTGTTATGTAATACTTGTTTCGTGTGGGCCAAGGTTTCAAATATTGTTATGCGCTGTGTAGCTCCCATCCACGTGGTCCGGCGCTGTGGGGATGACCCACATCTACCCACCCCTTCCCCAGACGGACTAGCTTGGTGCCTTGTTTCAGCCCCCCCCCGGGTAGCCCAGGAATGATTGACTGCGACGAGATCCGACTGACGTCACAGCCCCTCCACCACCCCCTGATGAAGAAGCCTACAAATGTAGAGTGGGCGCAAGAATATTCTGGGAATTAGGACCTCGGCGCAACGCGGGATTTAGCGAAATTTCTACGTGATGGCATCCGACCCTATAAATACTGCAGTGGTCCAACGACCAGCAGTCTTGGTAGAAGTCTTTTGGCGGAGTGCGAGGTCACGTGCGAGACGACGGCGGACGAGGTGTTTGTGTGTTTGAATGGACGAGAGGGCATGAAACCCGACGAGCGAAGCCTACTGTGCGTGAGGGCATTCGGAGAACTCAACAACATTGCGGACTGGCGGGACATGGACTAAACTGAGCTGGAACTGAATGGACATGTAACACGGATTTTACAGTAAATATTGGAACTGTAAAATATGTACAAATAATTTATAAAATAATTGAGTAGGTTTTGACACACTGTCTATTGGGACTGATTTTTAATTATTTAATTCAATTGATTTTTTCAGATGATTATAAATTATATTAATTGAAGTAATCAATTGCAAACAGTAACAGATATCGATTTATTGTGAGATGTTGAGTCGACAGAATTTTGTTTGTAGTTATTTAACATAAAATTACGAAATTATAATTAACTCTTTTATTTAATTAAGATATCCATCCCTTAACGAACCTGGTTGAGCCCACTAACTTTTGAGAAAGAAAATAACAACAATTTATTCAAATACAATGTTTTCCACTGAAATGTTGCTGTTTTTGGTAGCAGTCTACAATAAGTTATACATACTTGCTGCCAACTGAAGTAGTGGACAACGGACGGACTATTGTCAACCAACCCAGGCGGGCAACGCTCCTCCCTCCCCAACATGTACTCAGCTCATATGGCAATATGCACGGACACACGACAAACGGTGCGGTGGTTCCTTTGATGTCGGCCTACTCACTCCCTGATTGGTGCGCGAGGCCCTGGGAATTGGCTATTGCATGCTCCAAGATGTTCCCAACTGGCTGGGGTACCAGATGGCGCCAAACCAATCCAAAAGCGGATTCACGGAAGGGGGAGGGGGAGTTAAAGGGGCTTGACAGTCCGTTCCTCCCCCTTGTGGAGCTGTAGTTTAGAAGTGAGGTGAAGATATTTGGGCGGGTCTCCAACATCGAGGTCTTGAGAGCCGATAGGGTGAGTGAGGTGAGTATGGAGCAGCGCCGGAATGAAAGGGCGGGGGAAACGGGAGATCCCCAAGAAAACCCGTCGACCAGCGGCTTCGTCCGGCACGATTCCCACATGCGAAAATATGGAGTGACCCGGCCGGGGATTGAACCCGGATCGCCTTAGTGGGAGGTGTGCAGGCTAACTGCTCAGCCACCGTGGTTCCTAGTTTAGAAGAGAGAGAGTAACGTTTTGGAACTTAGCACAGTGTTAATAATGTGATCTTAAATATCAATATATACAATAGCTGTAGTAACAGCAAATTGTAAAGAGTTCGTGTTTAGATTTATTCACTAAATACTGACTTCTTTATGCAGCATTAAAACTAAATGTGCTCTTGTAAGCTTGTCATATAAATATAAATGGTGGCGCCACATAAATACACCCCCCCCTCCCCACACACAATAGAATGGACCAGCACGTTCGCCGCTGAGACTGATCTGCAACGTATATTGGCACATGCGTGTGCGAGTTTGCTAACTGAATACGAGTCCTGAAATTTGTTTAACAGGTACGTAAAAACAAAAAACTTCAATAGGTACATAATCTAAGTTATTTTCAGCTTACTTTAGAAAGCATTCTTAATATGTAATTCTGTGCTAAAATGTTGCTTTGATTATACTAACTGTAAAATAAAGTGACGAGAAAGAGTCAAAATAATCCCTCCATCCTCTATACCAGTCAGCCAACCACCACCTCCCCAAATGTTTGTCAGACGGACCATAATAAGCACGTTTTCTGCCACAATAAAAGTCTAAGAGAAATCAAAATAGATTAATTTGCTTCTAAATAATTCAATTCTGGATACACAACTACACGATGAAATATGAAAATAAATAAAGGAGTTAAAATAAAAATCCTTTATACATAGAAAATGATCAGGCATTGCAAAAAAAAATTGCACAGTTACACCACTGCTCATTAAATGAAGGACGGGAGCTATTGGGTATGGCGTACAGAACACAAGGAGAACCGTGCTGTGTGACCCCACTAAGAGCGGCAATTACTGCTGCCACACGACGTGGCATTAAGGGGAGATAACTTGGATGTCCGTTTGTGGCATTTCCGCCCATGCTGCTGCGATGCGTACTTAAGTTCATCGCGTGGCAGACCATTCGTCGTCCGACCATGGACCACACGTTTTCGTTGGGCGAGAGATCCGGTGAACGCGCAAGCCACAAAAGCAGTGGTCATCCAAGAACCATCGGAAGATATGCGGTCACGCATTGTCCTGTTAGTAAATGGCCTCAGGCTGGCCCTGAAGATAGTGGACAATGCCACGCGCACGACCGAATTCCGAACCCGGAACTATCCCACCCGAAGGGTACGCCCTAGAAACCTCAGCTAACGTGACTACTGACGGAGTCAGAATGTTTGTAAATAAATACAATTTTAATATAGGACATTGCTTGAATAAAAGTTTTCAAGTTTTACGGCTTTACTTTTTTATCCCGTTGAAATTGTATTATTGGGAATGTTTATGAAATTAATAAATGCAGAAACCACATTACTATTCTATCACGAAAATTGCAAACGAATACCCTACTCGTATTTCTGGACGAAGGCAATCATGTAACATGAGCACCTAACACACAACCAAATAAATGTTAGTTCTGAGCCAAGCTGATTAGATTGTCGCGAAGAATTCTATAACAATAAATACCATATTGTTCCATGTAACAAAATACTTTCTTGTCTTCAAACAATATACTGAAATGACTCTACCATGATACCTGTTTGCGGTAGCAAAACCGATTATAGGCTGTTCACGGTAAAGTGAGCGCTTTTCACGCTCTCGTTACTTTTTTTCAGCCATTTTTTTTATCCTTTAAACAGCTTTTAAGATAAATATTGCCATGTAAGTAATAAACACAGTGTGTGTATTCCACCGCACTATAAAATTAATGCCTAAGGCTAAAATAAAAAAGACGGCTTTCAAAAGTGCTCACTTTACTGTAAATAGCCCATAGTTTAACGTAGTACCTCTAAAATATTTGTATCTACTAAATACATATTACGATGTTGGAACAACCACCTAAATGTTCCGGTTCAACATTTGATTTTAAATGATTTATTTGGTTTAAAAGGATTAAGTATATTCTTGGAGCAACAGCAGATAATTTTAGTAACAAGTACTTTTCAAGAAACATTATTTGGTAATTGCCACGAAATCTTTATCTGAGTGTTGGGAAATCCTTGGTTTTCCGCGACTGGTTATCACTTACTCGGTCAGATACCGTGGTGAAATGCTTGCGAAGGGGAGGATGTGTGAGTGTATGAGGAGTGAAGAAGATGAGTCAGTGAATACACGTTGTAACGTATCGCTCTCCGGAGACCTGCCATGTCAGGGAAGGGTCCTGTGGACGGGTAAATTATTCAGCCGGCCACATCGCTTATGCATGCGCCTGCCGCAGTACAAATGTTTGTTTACGACGACGGCAGGGGGGTAGGATGGGTGGTTCGCTGACCAGCAAGGCTGATCACGCATGCCTCCCCGGGGAAGGGGGTGAGGAGGGTAGGGCATGATCTCCACACCTGCCTGCTCCGTCACGTCCATGTTTATAGCTTCCTGGGTCGCCTCGTCGTCGCAGCAGAGGGCGAGACCCCACCCGGGGTCTCACGGGACAGCATGCATGCCGCGTCTCGCATGGCAATGACGAGGCTGCAGCTGTCTGGGGCGTCTGCCCCGAGGAGGAAGCGCGTTGACGCCTGAAGCCAAGGTGCTACGAGTTGTCCACGCACACCGTGGCCACAACCTTCACAACACATTCCTCCGCATAACACAGAAAAAATAGAGGAGGGGCGAGGTTTGAACACTTCTTAACCCTTTCATTTCCGGCGTGGACAGTTGGCTACATGGTGCACGGGAAAATTTCATTTAACCGGCACTGTACTCAGTGAAGCTCAATATGTAAAGGCTGTTCACAGTAAAGTGAGCACTTTCGAAACCAACCTTAGGAAAATATATCTGCTCCTATCTGCATATATTTCAACGGATATCCTGAGTGACATGCGCCCAGTTAAGTTGGTAAAAATGGATGGGAAAGTAGTTCCGTATCTTAACGCCGAATAAAAAAGTGCTAGGTAACAATTTCTGTTAAATTAAATTATTTCTTTAGCTTTCTGTTTTTTATGCATCGAAGTGTAAAAATTAGCAGATTTGTAAAATATTTACTTTTCTTATAATTTCACAATTTCACTTGACCGACGCATGAATAAAGTGATGACACCCATGACAATGATAATCTTACAGAAGGCGAAAGAAGAATACACAACGTGCATACAAGTAGATCTTAAGCAGGGCTTTCAAAAGTGCTCATTTTATCGTGAATAGCCTATAATAAGTGATCTTCCTTGGGCGGTAACTGATTCCTTACCCCTGCTACTGCTGTCCGTTAACATATTTGACCACTAAACACAACGTCTGCAGCTCCACATGTCAGCCAGCACCCCAGAAGCAAAAGTCAGTTGGCCCTCTTGTGCAAACCTCCTTGAACACGAGCAGCTCACATACACTTTCCATAAACAGTTAACAATCAGTCAACCACTGTAATACACCCGCAGATTCTTGTGGCCCACATGATGCTTCTTGCAGTGTGCCACATCTGGGCCACTGTTCACAGACAACAGCCATTTAACAATATACAATCTGCTCTCAAGGACCTGCTTCTGGTTAACAAACTGTACTCCAAACATATCAGCACCATCAGTGGGCCATGTGTGGCAGCAGTGGCCCAATGACTTTCTGCTTCTAACCTGTCGTAAGTAAACCACATGCCGTCAGCCAACTGATAGCAAGCCACTTGTGGCCCAGCTGTTGGCCACTTGTGGACCACATAAAAGAAGCTTGCCATGCATTTTAAAAACCAAAAACAATGATGTTTCACCCAAACGAAATTAATTTATCTAACATATTCATATATGTTATCTTCAGCTTTATTTCACGACTAGTAAATTATTTTGGAAGAAACCAGAATTAAACTCACAGTCTATGCTAGCTACTACTCTACCATGTATTCATATATACTTCATATACATACAAGTTAAATTATTAGCTTTGTTATAGACATATTTAACGTTAGTATTACCAGTTAATAGTGGGATTTCTGTATTTTGTTTAAAAGACTAGTATTTTAATTTGGGGTCATTTTCAGATAGAATTTGAAATGCAAAAAAAAAATAATAATAATAACAAAAATAACGAGTTATGCTCTGCAGGTTCCTAGTCAAAAAACTATTTTTTCCCTCATTACTAGCAATGTCACATGATACTTTCACTTCACATATGCATGAAACAAAATCACGTGAATTCAAATAATGCAATTTGCTACAGCACAGCAACATATAGTCGGCATGCCATAAATGGCACATAGCTTGCAGCTAATTTTTCTTCAGTAATAAGAAACAGTTGGTATACCACAAAAGTACCGAAAGTATGCCACTACTGTGTCCCCAGCAGTAAACCACAGTTGGCATGCAGGAAATGGCCCATAAACATGCTACTAATATTTTCCCAACAGTGAGCAACAGTTAGCATTTCGTTTATCATCTGCTAGTGGGACGGCTCCTGAAATCTAACAATCATTGTGAGATTTATTGGCGCATAGGAACTGTCACTTTTGTTTATATGACCTGATTGTCAACCATATCAGAAATGCTGACAGACATAAAGGGCGAACGTATGCAACCACTGCCAACAGTTGGCCAACTGTTAAATGCTTGTTGTTTGCTACTTGGGCAGGGGCGTCGCGCCCTCCTGGGTTGACAGACGGTGGTTTGTCACTACTTCAGTTAGTAATAAGTATTTGTAACTTACGGTATAGCCTGTTCACGGTAAAGTGAGTACATTTGAAAGTCCTGCTTAAGATCTAATTGTATGCCCGTTGTGTATTTTTCCGCCTTATGCAAAATTAACATTGCCATGGCCATCATCACTTTATTCATGCGTCAGCCAGGTGAAACTGTGAAATTATCGGATAATAAAATATTTTACAAGTCTGGTCATTTTTACTTCGATGCATTAAAAAACAAAACGCGAATTAAATAATTTAAGTTATCACAAATGGGCTTCATAACACTTTTTATTTGACGTTAAGATATAGAACTACGTTCCATCAATCGTTACCAACTTTACTGGGCGCATGTCCCTCACTGCGCCCGTTAAAATATTTGCAGGTATGGGCAGTGACATTTTCTAAGGTTGAACTCAAGTGCTCACTTTATCGTTAACGGCCTTTAAACCAATTGATTTATTCTTTTAGGCGTAGATTTAATTTACACCTATTTATGAAATCAGAAACCTAGATTTTAGTATAATTTATTTACATTTTTAAGAGTAGGGCGTTCACAGTAAGGAGAGTGGGAATGAACGTAAGTATGGTTACAGAAAGTATGAGATTTACACCCTTCTATAAACAAGAAGTTGACTCCTATGCGGTAAACCAGGATTTATATTTTTACTCGGAAAACGTTTAAGGCCTAAAGATAATTATTAAGTCAGTGATTCATCTTTCTTGAATCTTACATACCTGGTCGTAAAATTTTATCTTGGATTCGGACAAGGAAATGCTTAAAAATAACTACAATTTGGTTTTATTAGTTCTGTTTTCGTTAGCTCATTCAGATTAAGTGTACGAGGATGTGTGTACAGATCACAGGTTATTACCTGATTTCGGTTTTCCATGGTTTCCCAGGCAAATGGTGTGATAGTCCTGTCATACAGACCACGGCCGATCCCTTCCCTATTCCTGCTTGTCTGAGTAATTTGCTGCGTCTCTAACGACCTCGCTGTCAACGAGACGTTATGCCCAACCGTATTTGCAACACTTGAAACCATACATTAAAGTCGATCTAAAGTGGTTACAGTGCCCGCAAGCTGAATTGGCGGGCGGCCAGAGAGCTAAGAGCATTATTACTTCTGTGTAATAATAATACCGGCTAGAATGACTGTTGAACTTGGGACTGAAGGTTTAATACGTGGTTATGTTAACTGTCTGTGCCGTTGCTTGATCGTGGAATGTTTCTCTCCTCAATTGCCGCCACCCGCCTATTGAGTGAAGAGGTTTGAGCGATTCTTAACATCGAGATCTTGAGAGCCGATGAGGGTGAAGTGAGGTGGGTATGGAGCAGCACAGGAATGGAAGAGTCGGGGAAACCGGAGATCCCCGAGAAAACCCACCGACCAGTTGCAGCGTCTGTCACAATTCCTACATGCGAAAATCGGGGAGTGACCACACCAGGAATGGAATACGATTATCCTAGGTGGAAGGTGAGTAGTCTAACCACTAACACCCCTTCCCGACCCAGCCAACTAAGGTAGTGAGTACTGTAATATTTAATTTGACAAATAAATTACTGCTTACATTTCTGTGAAACTAGCCATTGTTACATAAACTGCTTTTGTCATAATACTGCTTATATAGGCTGTTCACGGTAACGTGAGCACTTTTGAGGCCCTTGTTACTTTTTCCTTACAGCCATTTTCAATTCTTTAGCAACCTTTCAAATAAGTGTTGCCATTTAAGTAATAAACACACGTGTATATTCCACCACGCTCGGAAGATAACGCATAAGGCTAAAATAAAATATATTTATTGATTATTATTCCAAATGAGAGGGCTTTCAAAAGTGCTCACTTTACCGTGAATAGCTAATAGGTAGCTAAAATTATAATTTTAGTGTCCTCGTCTCGGAACGACAGGAAATACTCATCCCCTTACGAGCTTCACATTTGCGTGTTGTGTTGTAGAAAGCGTGGCACGTCCAATCTAAGCGATGCTTCGTAGCGTGAAACAGACGTGGTGCGACTCTCAACACGAGCCCATCCCCCCCCCCTCCCCGACACGTGGCCAACAGCGTCACAAACAAGCTACGCCGCTCCATACAAGCATTTGTTTGTCGGCTCCAACACCTAACACAGCTTCACCGTCATGAATAACGCATCAAGCGGGTACTCGCGAACCATTTACTGTCGCCGCGGTGAAGTTATGGCCACGTGAGTCAGCCCCACTCTATCTTACAAAGATACATTTCAAACACATCAGTGCCAATTTCCCATCATGCATAATCATAAATTTCTTTAAACGTACAAGACGAACAGCGTGATAAACTAACACAGAACAAAAAACACCGGCACTAATGTTGTTGGTTTATCGCGGAATGCAATACGTTAATGCAAGTCATGTGCGCGAAGTTGCCTTCATGAATAATGAATAGCGAAATCGCCCTCCCATAGCTCAACCTTTCGGCGCCTGTCAAATAACAAGTAGGGTACAGGATGCTTCCGAGCTTCCATACTCTCCCTAGGGGTACTTCTGCGTCGCATTACTAAATGCAATTCCGTTGACAGTTCTAACGATTAAGAACACAAAAGAAGCTTTGGGAATAGAATCAGTCTTACACCAAAACAGTAAAATTTTCAGTATTTATCGTTGTTTATTTACACCTCGATATTTAGAAAACGCTGCCCGTTGACGTACTTACTGAATGGATAATATCGTGCTACAAATCAAAATTCGAAAATGAACTGACACTAGTCCCCGGAGTCACGCGAGATTTCGCACGCATTATTTATACTCTATGTAAGTCAAGAAAATTTTTATTAGCTGGAATAACTCATCAGTATGTGCTGATTTATTTCGGTACAATTTTGTTGTAAAGTAAATATCCTGATGAATATATATGCATTACTTGCTAGACACTTCAGCAAATATAAAAATTAGGCATATGTTTCAAACCATGCAATTCAATACGCATGAAGTATCTTACATCACAAAAAATCAAGGAAATTATTTACTTCTACTGGACTGTGCTACTGTAAAAGTGAAAGGACTTCTAGTTCAAATCTGAATCTAGTCAATAAGTTTGTAAAACTAGAGTACACAGAACCACAGTTAATAATGTCACCTAGTTGACGCCAGATGGCTACAATTGTCTCAGGTTTTGAGTTACGTCTATGAAGCACGACTTGCCGGTTTACAGGCAGATTCCGAGCCCCACCCCCATCTCTCTTGCAAATCCTAACAGACCAGAATCTAGTAGCAACAGTTGTTATAAAATGGCTATTAATACACTATTGCCTACAACTATTTTATCTCTGATTCACAACTTATTTTTAGCGATAACAGAAAACGTACTACGTCAGTTCTGCACCAGACATCGTCAACGTCAACATGTTTCAGGAATTATTTTCTGCCCTTTCCAGTATAGTAGAAAGTGTATTACTATTCCGATACAGCCACAACAGCGGGACCTTGCCACTGGTGATTCTGTTATACGACAAAGAGCCATGCACCAAGGACTTCAGTCTTATTTGAAGTGATTTACGTGTAGCCTCATCACCCGCATGACCATATTTCTTGCAGCTTGCTCGATGAGAAATAAAGCTGTAGACCAATATCGACAAAATACGAGAACAATCTCTTGCAACTTGCTCACGTGCCTGAAAGAGCACGCAATATGTGACTGCTTTCAAACCAGTACAATAACTTCTTTGCCTTTCGGTGGAATTCAAAACAGGAATAATTTATAGCAACTATTAATAGAAAGATTTAAACTTTCACTGTATGCCAAACCGATTTTCTGCAACCTATGTGCAGCATATAAAACGGCCCGTCATTGGAAGTATGCCAAAGTGTGGGATTTATGAAATAATTAGCAGTCAGCAAAATGTCGTTAAAGGCGATTCTGGAGAATGTTTGCTTGAACCATAATATGCCTCACACAATGCCTTCACGTAAACCGGTCCTACGTCACAAAAACCTTAATGGTTTATCTTGGACACTGAGCTCAGACTTCGGCAGGTGAGAATAAATGTGAGGATACGGACGGCGAATTTTCTGTTTTGAGTCACATTGCAAATCACTTACACGTGAAAATACAAACGGAAGAATATTTTACTAGACAAACAGGAAACGTAAATAATGCACATATACTTCAACATTAATAAGCTTTGCTGCTGCAAACAAAAATTACTGCCCTTATTGTCTAGATTGTTCACATTCGAAACACAAGCCACCACCACGATGAAGGAAGCTGAGTCTGCGTGGTTCTTGAAGCACGAAATTGGGCTAGTAGGGAGATAACGAAAGAAAATGAACGGAATGAAGGAGGGATGAGAAAGACAGAGAGAATAATAAATGAAAATATTTGAGATCTCCGCAGCTCCAAAGTCAGGCCCAAGTTTCAATTCACAGAGCTGGAGTTGACCAACCTCTTGTTTTCGTGCAGGCAAATGTTTATCTTCGAACTCGCTGGAAAATAAACTCCCCGAGACAGCAGTTACTCCCGCACAGAAGTAATAAGATTAGTCTCTCCCGCGAGTTTATTTTCCTGGAGATGGTAGGGCGAAAACCGAAATCGCACATCCCCACGTCTCTCTCTCTCTCTCTCTCTCTCTCTCTCTCTCTCTCTCTCTCTCTCTCTCTCGCTCGCTCGCTCGCTCGCTCGCTCTCTCTCTCTGCCTTATGAACAGTAACCGCCAGCCTTAACGGCACACGCGCTAGGTCCTGCCATGTTATAAATCGCACGTTATTATTTCTGTCCAGCCTAGGCGGCGAGAGAGCGGGGTTCCACCCTGTTGCCATGGCTACAGTAAGGAGACAGGGTTGCCACGTTGACCCCCAACCCCTCCCACACCGGGCAATACTATCCACTTTCGCGTATGGGGCCGCTGCGGTGAGTTCGAGCAGTCGATGAGAAAACCAACCTCCGAATGTCCCCGAATGTTTCGTGAAAACCCTTCACTTTATACTATACAACGGACGCCATTTTGGATCTATCGATTTTTCATCACATTTGCCAGTTTATATTTGTGAGACAAATTTAAGGCATGGTACTTCTTAAGGCACAACGTAACTTAATAGGTATCACTCATGAATGCTTCCACTTCAACAGCAGGGATTGTAGTTAGTAAAACTAATAAATTCTAGTTGCCATCACAGTGTTAACAGTTTGGATTTCCTGCACTTGTGATTATGCACATAAATATTTAAGACGACGAGAGCCTCTGGCTATAATGGGAATTACCTTAGCAGTCGGCAGGCTACCAGAGGCCTGGATGTCACCGTACCCCTGGTCGGCGCACGGTCGCGGGTCGAGTTTGGGCAAGTCCTCATTCCTCATTATCCCAATCGGGCTAAGTCCCCTCGTGTACTCCTTCCAACTCTCAAATACTTATACCTTTACATTGGATAGAACTCTGAGGGTATATTAAAAAAACTTACTGTTTCAAGATTTTTCATAATCGTTTAACAGACGTTAGTTAGAAGCTTCCACTGCATCTTTCCTTGTCTTTACTCTTAAAACTATTCTTATCTACGATCGATGATTATACTACGAAAATAAAGATATAACATCTGGCGGAGACGCCTAACGCTCAACTCTCGCAACCAAGTAGGCCTAAAATGTGGCCTGCTCCCCCAAACAAAGTGTCCCTCCCACCCACATCGTTTCTTGTAACAGAGATCACCTTAAATAAAAAAACTTCGCGTTAGTTACAATATTAAACCCACACAGGGTTTCCACCTTTCTTCCATTGGAAAATCCCTTGACTTTTCCCTGATTCCCAGACAAAAAAAATATTATTCCCCTGGCCTTTTCCTTACATTATTTACCTCAAAATACTTCTCTGATCTTACAAAATTGCTCACCACATACATTGCAAAGATAATACCTAAGCATTTAGTCCACATTCATTAAAACCATTTTATATGATTCTGACAGCAGTGCATGGTTGACGACAGAACTGCCAAATATATTATGCATATCACAGAATTCCCTGACATTTAGATAACTTGTTTTAAATTCCCTGACATTACCTTGATTTTCCTGGCAGTTTTTAGTTCCCTGACGTTTCCCTGTTTTCCAGGTTTTCCGAACCTGTGGTAACCCCGCCACAATTATAAATTACCTACAATATGCTCACAAGAGTAATGCAGAGGGTTGAAGCCGAACCATTGCCAACTCGGCACCCCACTCCGAAAGAATAAAGTCTCAGTGATCACAGTTATCATGTATGCCGATCACAGACCAGACAATAACAGACGTCGAGCATCTGCGATTGCAGATATTTATTTAGCTATGTTCTTACGCGATAATGCGCTAAGAATTAATGACAGATCCGAAATGAAAGAGAAATATTAGAAATGTTTACAATAATGTCAGCCTAAACGACCTCGAGGATGCCGTCTATCTGGATCGAAATAAATTTAGCCTCCCGCCAAGGTGGCCGGGTTCCATTCCCGACGGAGTCGCGCCCCCGTATTTTCGCATGTGGAATCGTGCCGGACGATGCCGCTGGTCGGCGGGTTATCTTGAGGTTCTCCCGTTTCCTCCACCCTTGCAATCCGAAACTGCCCCATACTCACTTCACTTCATCCTCATCGGCTCTCAAGACCTCGATGTCAAGAACCGTCGAAATCTCTTCTCTCACTTACTCGAATGCCAGTCTTGCAGTGATTAATCTGCACGTATTTAGAAATTAGAGATCACCACTGCAGTATAATTTACACAGCTAACAATACGGGCCCATCAGTTTTCAGTGGTCAACATATTTCTGACGTACAGTTTACCGAGAGTGAAAACAAATCGATTCCGGTGTCACAAAGAAATCGAAAACTATATATCAAAACGTTAGTTTACGAAATTTAGATTCACTACTCATACGACGGCAGAATCACACGTACCCTATTCCACAATTTTCCTCATTAAAATCCGCCTAAGTTAAAAACGGGTAGTTTAAAAAAATATAATGATTCTAAGGTTGATTTTAAAAGTCGAAAATATCAAGTAATCTCTAGGTGCATCCAGTTGACGCAATGTTCGCACAGCAAAAACCAGCGTTCATTTTCAGAACACTAGGTTCAATAAAAGGTTGAGAATAACAAATTAAAATAATAGGTATATCTTCGGATAGGGTTGCTATAAGTCACTAAATAAAATCACTTAAAAAGAGGGTGCTGTATAAGGTAACGTTTCTGCAGTGGTTACATTCTACACTAATACACGTCATCTACAAAACAAGCCCGAAGCGCAAAAAAATCCTAGGTGCGTAGTAAAAAATAGTTCGTGCTTGATCAATGTTACGAAGAGCGGACTCAAGGCTATTTTGCGCTTGAGTAAGGTTACCGGGAGCGGCGGGTTCCGATAACATTCTGAGTAGAGTTAAGCGTTTTGGGTGGCTCTTAACGAGGTCCTGAGAACCGATGAAGGTGAAATTAGGTGAGAATGGAGCAGCATCTCAATACAAGGACGGGAGAAACGAGAGAGCCTCTAGAAAACCCGCCGACCAGCGGCATCGTCCGGCAGGATTCTTACTTGCGAAAATCCGGGAGCGGCGCGGATTTTTTTTTTAAATATTACTTACAATAATTTTAAAAAAACTTATAAAACTACTTTATCACGCTATAATTTTGCGGGTATGTCAAAAGAATGTAGAGGTAAAATAATAAATATTTACATAAAGGTTTTATTTAAAGAAGTTGAATAAAAATATAATCGGACACGACGGAAAGAAAATAACTGATACCATAAGCGCGACAAAATCGGTGAATATCGTATGTAACATGCCAGAAACTAACTGGCTTCTGTAGTATACACATTTAATTCAATATCTGTATCGAGTCAAGTACGACACTTTTTGTTTCTATTAAATGGTTCAAAGTTATATAATAGAGAAAACACGTAAAAAGGTTATCTTCAGAATTACACAACCACCGCTCAACGAGAATTTGAGTGTTTTTCCATAAACTCCTCGCTTTTTTCTTCACCTTTATAACCACGCTTCACATATCACACACGGAAGTGAACATTTCCACAAAATCGTTGGTATATATATATATA
Source organism: Dryococelus australis (assembly GCA_029891345.1). Classification (NCBI taxonomy): domain Eukaryota; kingdom Metazoa; phylum Arthropoda; class Insecta; order Phasmatodea; family Phasmatidae; genus Dryococelus; species Dryococelus australis. The sequence continues at coordinate 131,733,007 of CM056997.1, forward strand.
TATATATATATATATATATATATATATATATATATATATATATATATATATATTATATATATATATATATATATATATATATATATATAAATGCGAAGCTGAATTTCCAAGAAAGGAAATTATAAAATTTGCGCAAAGAAGTCATGGTTCAGCTAAGAGAAATGCGCATGTTAAAAGTACACATGCAAAGAGATTAAATAAAATATAAAATATAGCAATATCGTAAGCAACGCGCAAAGGTATATTTCTTTTGTATTTTGAAACTAAAGCTGAAATATGATTTCGATTCGTAGAGAGATCGAAAATAGGGAAAAAGAGATGTAGGAGGTTGTGAACAAACTCATTAGGGAAAATGTTCCTTTTCAGAATTAAAACACACATAGACTGCGCGCAATCGAAGAATTCACACTTGCTAGCAGTAATGCAAACAACCTGAAATAATACAAATTTACGTTTCATTTCATTTCATTTATGGCACAGAACAAAAATGATGACGCAATTACCCTACTGTCGTGATATAAAAATATTTTCCGGAATAAAATAATCGTTCGTGCGAAATAGATTCCAGAGTTTATGTGCGCCGGACTTTTATATTAGAGGCACTCTTATTTGCAAAGCAATATTCCCAAGTAGTAACTTTCTGCAATGGAAATTTTCAGGTGGTTTCATGGATTCGAAAGAACGAATACGAAGATTAACTGAAACATACAAAGAATGCTTTGTATATTAAAAATGAACCCATTTGGCAAATTAAAACAAAGATACAATGTACTCGCATGAACTTTTCGTTTTTTTTTTTTTTACGCGGTACGTTATCAGATACGCTGAGAAAAATATTTAGTTGCAGATACCAAATAAATTTGCTTGAAAAATGCTTGTTTGCAAATACAAAATATTTTGTTCATTCCTCTAATCCGTTGTTGCTCCAAACATCTGCAGTAGTTCCTTTGAAATAAATAAATAATATAAAATAAGTTGTAAAACCGAAGAACTATATAGTTGTCTCACCAGCCCACACACACACACGCACACAACCATATGTACATACCCTACATCCACTTTACAGTGTACACAGCAGAGAACAACATCCAATACAGTAAGCTGCTCACGCTGTGTGAGAGATCGCTCGTTTATGGGACACTATTCCTCAGTCTCATTAACAGCTACAACCAATAATTTCAAACATAAAACACATTTTAACTGGCCTCAACGTATCATGGGCAGTTAGAGTCAATTCACTGTTACTTCCAACTTTTCTGAGGCCCTGCTAAATTTCTACTTCCAGTATAATCCTACGCCTCGCGCAAACAAGCTTAGCACAGTCTACAAAATTACACCAAAACGACAACGCATAGCATTAAAAAAATATTTCTCATGAGAAATATTTCTTAATAGGCATTAGCAACACACCTACATCCTCTCTGCTTTTGTTCATATCAATTATAAACAAAATAATTTAATTTGTAGACAACACGGGTATAAGTGGAAGTTTAATATAACCAAAAATAAGATATTTATATGTTAAGAGTGGGATGGATCTCCGCTGCCAAGGTCATGAAGCAAGGAAGCGATACGAGCGACACTAACACGCACGCCTAGTGCCTCATCGCTCCTGCATGCAATGTGTGCAGTGTTTCCGTCGTGACGCTGTACTGTGCAAATTGGATCTGTAACAGTGGGGTTTTATTACACGTGATGAAAGACCACAGATTAAACTACGCCAGTATCTTTGTAGTTTTCTCTTGCCACTTAAGGAAATTAGGCCAGCTTTAAAAATGCGATATTTGACCATTTTCACGATTTTTTCTCCATTAATACACTAAATATGACAAAAGTAAAAAAAAGGGAATAGATAATTGTTTTTAAAATCTTTTCTGACAAAACGTCGTATTTGCAGAACATTTATTTACCGAGATTGGAACCTACATCCCGCTACTAGAAAATTTATTCCCTTGTAAAAGATTATTAAGCACCCGCACTAGGGTAAGGCATTAATTTTTCTAATAAAAAAAATTACTAGCAGCTGAAATAAACTGTGTTCGCTGACATAAAATGCTCTGTGTGCAAATAGGTTATGTATCTGAACTGTAATTATGCTTGTGTTCCCATGTATGGTTTCACATAAAAAAATATTTAAAAATAACAAATCATTAAAACACATCACAAATATCACCCTTTAAATTCAAATACAGTTAAGTGTAAACATACCAACCCTGGAGTACTGTTTTCCCCGGTCCGGAGCTTGGCTGGCAGAAGATACCTTTTACCATATGAACACCTCTCGTAGGACTGGACCACTCCTTAGTACAATTGGTGTACATCAACAACTCAACATAGCTTAATTTATATTCAGTAATGACTGACAAATATCTAATAAACAGAGATAACACAGGGATAGCAACGGAAATAATGTAGACGACCACTAAGCCAATTTCGTTTTAGTCCAGTATTTATTTACCAATTATTTTTATACCGATTTATGCTCTCATTATTTATGGACTATCTAACTGAAAAACCCTTGTGGCTATTTGCAAATATAAAAGACATGCAACACTCCTAAAAATATGTGAAAAGTGGCCGTACCTAGCCTAGCAGATCCTTGGTATTCGTTGCACTGAGGTGAGTTCAAACACCAAAATAAATTATTAAAGTTAATGTACTTCTAAAATAAAGATATTAATAATCCGTTTCTTCAGAACGAAATTTTATTGCGCCTAGCTCAGTTTGAGTGAAAAATATATCCCGGGTTTATCGTAGGCAAAGTTTCTTTCAGCTGGAACGTCAGTTAACTTAAATCAATATGGCGTCGCAGATAGGACAAAAACTTATAGAACATTATTTTAGACGCCATGTATGTCCAATTAATAAGATACATAGTTAGGCTTATTTGCTGAGGAGAATAACGTGCAGTTATCGTGGCTCTCATTAGACGTAGTTACCCTCAACACTGCAAACAAAAGTTGACCGGCGCAGGTCTCACAGGCAGTAGGAAAATAATCAAATCAGGTGCCTCACTCGAACATGTACGTGGTTTTACTTCTAGCTCCTACCTATTAATCCTAGCAACGAGGCAGAAAAGGCACTCGATGTTGCTTGATACCCTTAATAATAACTAAAAACACACAATGGAGCTAAACCACCCTAAATACTACGTTAAAATTCTTACCCTGCGCCTACGTTCAGGTGAGAGTCCTGACTATGTGTCTAAGTTTCACGATGGCTCGTGAGAGAGAGAGAGAGAGAGAGAAAGAGAGAGAGGGGGGGGGTAAGCACTTATGGCTAGAATAGCTTAAGAGGGACCTAATGTTCCAGCCAATAGGGAGTCAGGATTCGAACCTGCGGGTCAATGGGATGCTAGCTACTATTTAAACGCCTTTAAATACCACTTTCACGTCCTAACTGTCAAAAACATAGAATACTGGGTCTCAAGAAATACATACAATTAAATAAAAGGAAACATTTACGAATATGAGACCATTAAAAGAAAAAAATTATCATAAAATAAACACAAGAGTGCGAACTAGCTAATCTCCTATCCTTATACATAGTAAAATTGCCACAGTACAATATAATTTAACATTTCCTAGCATGGTAAAATATAATGAGAAATGAGAAAAATATCAAGATAAAACAAATGCAAATTAAATGAATAATCATACATGTGCCGTATGTGTAGTAGAACAATATTTGCATAGTGAGAAAAACACGTAGAATGTAATATCAAAAATTATAAATATTTACACAAAATACGTAGACTAGCTGTGTAGAAAAAAGTACATTTTACATGTGTTACACGATACGCGTATTCGCGCAAACAACTATTTCAGAAAAAAAACGCGGGGTTCATCCTACTCTTAACTGAGGTATAAAACGCTTGTGATACACGACATATTTAGTAAACAACTAAACTCGTCATATCTTAAGTGATTTTTCAAAGGTTTGATTCATAGTGTGATTAAACCATGAATAGACTAGATACTGATACTTGCATAGTTTATATATATATATATATATATATATATATATATATATATATATATATATATATATATATATATATATATATATATATATATGCGTTCATTGCGACGCTTGAAATTAAAAACTTATTTCTGACTGGAAAATACATGTGTTATCATAAACCAACCGTGATTTGACGTTGAAAAACCACGGTGTCCATCCACATCGAGATATGATCCGAGTTTAAGGCACGAAAGAAAGGCTACGATAAGGACAATACCGGCACCCGCGCAAGCGACAACTCGCCTCTATTCGAAAACATGAGAACTGGCGTGTTGTATTTTCATCGTACTGCACGTAATTGTAAAGCGAAAATCCTATAATATGACTAGAAGAAACTTAGCAAAACAGTTCAAGGCAAGGCGTTGTAGAAGTTCAGCAAGCAGTTATCAACGTATAAATTAAAGGCGTTGAAAACTAGAACATTAGTAGTAGGGGCGGCGGGTTACTGGCTCACTTGTAGAATGACATGTCGATGGAGCGGATAATAGATTGTTCGATTAACCAACGTATCGAATAGTCGATTAGTTGCTGATTAATTAATCAAATTAATTAGTGTAATTAATCAAATTAATAAAAGAATTCTTTAATTAAAAATTTCTATTTTTATCGTTGGATATGAAATATTTTTGTTTCTCATTGTTGAAAGGATGGCAGGGCAGGTTCGATGTGCCCTCTGTGAGTCGACTGAACAGAGGGGTGGGTTTTAATTGCTTGTATAGGAGTTAATGTTGGTGTAAGAGTGGTATAAGTAACGTTTTTGTTTGTGGATGGAGCGAGAGCAAGCTGCGGGCCACTGGCTCACTAGGCGAGTGAGGTGTGGATGAAGCGAGGGCGAGTGGCGGGCTCCTGGTTCACTAGGCAAGTGAGATGTCGTTTGGAGCGATAGCAAGCAGGGGGCTCCTGGCACACTTAGCGAGTGAGAAGTGGATAATGAAATGTTCGATTAACCGATTAATCGATTATGAGCGAGGGCATGCGTGTCACTTCTGGACCACTATGATTTACAATCAATTAGCCAATGAAATAAGTACGAATCATAAAAAGTGACTTTAATCATGCGATTACCACACTCAACAATAAATCGAATTAATAGAGACACGAGCTATTAAAATTACTTTAATCATGGGATCACCACGAAACAAATTCATTTGAAATAACTCACCCTGCACACGACAGAATGGAACAAAAATTTATATTAATATTGTAACGAAATTCCTTAACAATATTTCAATCACCTGAATAAATAACACCAAACGAATTTCACACATTCAAAATACGAAAAATTGTTAAGGATTATATTGAACACACAAAATCCTACAACAAACTATTTATATACTAACACATGAAATAGATATTTCACACTCACCCAGGAACGAAATATCCATCGCTCACTAAATTACTCACTTATCGCCCACGAAGCCAGATGTAATAAATTCACAAATAAATAAAAACACATGATTTACAATCAAAATTACAAGCCCAGAAAAGCAAAAAATCTCCCCCTAAATTAATGCCCTCCCATGCTGATCCACGCAGCACAAATCTCCAAGTGTCATAAAGATTTCCCCCTGACAAAAATCCCCTACAACACTGACATACACACACACACACAAAGTCACACACAGTTCACCCTCACTGTCATTTCACAAAAGTGTCTTTCGCTAACTCATACTACTGTCACAATCAATCGCCTATTGCGAAAACCTGATGAACATACTTTGTAATATCATACGTTAAAAACGTACTACCACACCTGTTCTTACAAAAGTGTATGTTGGCAAATTGTCTCTGTCGCTCCAATGCCCACCTAATGCAAAAGCCTATCGCACACATTTTCCATAAATTAATAATAATAAAAATGTTTCAATTACATAAAAACCTAATATTTATTCGAACACACCAGGCTTTAATAAACGAATTGAGAATGTGTATTAGGAAGGAAATGTTCAATACCTTGTTACCCACGCAGCTCGCCTGCTCGGATCGACTACCATGAGAAAGCAGATTGTGAGACTCACCTTTTATACAGCGCAAGTCAGCTGACCGATGCGGTCTCCCAATCTGTCAAAGGAGCCGCTCCAAAATTTCACACCTCAAGACATCTGGGGGGAGACAGTAGAGCAAATCTGCACCTCGCCTGTCGAGACAAACCTGCCTCGGCGAATAACTTGAAAATGCCACAGTCCTAGTTAAATGTAAAGGGAATTTATTGTCCAAAACATTCAATGTCAATAACAGAATCCAGAGTAAAATCATTTTCTGGAATTGAAAATAGGGTCTCAAAACTCTGTTAACATATTTAATATAGTGTACCCTACAAGTTATGTAAAAAGCTATGAATTTAATTTATGTTCTTGTACAATTATGTTAAAAATATTGTTAAAATATAGTTTCAAAAAAATTATAAAGTGCATATAATCCCAAATAATCTGTCTTCCTTACTAATAACTACATGGAATTATGTACATTTCAAACCAAATTTCACAATTCAAACTTGTATTTGTAAAACCTGCATTATAAAAATTTCACTGCGAGAAGTATAGTAACGAATATTACTTCTGCACAGGACAAATACATCGAAATTGTTTTCATTTTGTAAAATATAGGCATGTTTACAAAAATATGTAGAAGTCTCTGTTATATCGTAAATATTTTAAGTACTGTAAACTTACATTTCCAACAGACAGTGTGTTCGGTGTTGCGGTTTACCCCTTACGGGATAATCAACATATTTTGCATGGGATTTCTCAAGTTTCTCCCATTACATGTTATAACATTGATGTTAGTACACACCGTAAAAACTGTTTCAGAGACTTCTCAGAAAGTTTTGATTACAAACAGTTACTATTTAAAAAATATTTGTGAGTAATTATGTGCAAAAAGTATGTTACAGCAATTCGTTGTAATATATACAGACTTTGCGTATACCATCCATTTCAGCATATATGTTAATAAGAATAATATCTCTCCACAGCAGTCATCAGCCATAGCATTTTTTTCTTAAATGATAAAGTAAAAATCATAAGTTTGTATTTCCTTGGAAACTTGTTAAAATTAATATTTTTTGTTTCTTTGTTGCCAGCTAGTCACTCTTTAAACTTGCTCTGTGCTGCAAAATAAGTTGAAGTTGTCCCAAACTACTTTCCCCTCGCCTTGCTCCTCCATTGTGTGTTTTTCAAGTTCCGTTGACCTTTCAATCTACCCCTTCATTCCTTTCCTTTCAGAGTTCGTTTACAAAATTTTCTGAAGATCCTCCCTTATTCCATTACTTTTCAGAAGTCATTCATTCATTTCTCAACCAATTCCATTTTCAGACTTGTTGGTGTTCTCATCATGTAACAATATATCATCTCACCCACAAATTACTCAAACTAAAAAAACAACATTCAAACAATATGACAAAAAATCAAACTACTAAATAACAAGTAACACTACTCCCTTTTATCACTAAATTTAATAAAAAAAATTAAATAATCCTTAAATATATATTCACAACTTAAAAAAAAATATTTTCAACTTCACAAACTGTCAGAACATAAGTATTTATACAACAATAAAACCATCTAATATTTACTAAAATTATTTCTCACGTCTTCTCACATGTTTACAAACATATTTAAAAATAATTAAAACCATCACAATCACATTAAATGATTAAATCACTTTCCTCAGAACCTTTCACAAATATTCAAACTCTTCTTTAAAGAACGAAGAAAATAAGTAAGTCTTCTCTAGAAAAAATACTTTTCAATTGTTTTTAAACTTTATATTTAAAGATAAACGCCATCTTTTTGGGACAGGAGGACAAAAACAGGCAAAGGTATGGCAGGAGGAGAAGGGTTTCAAATAGGAGTGACAGGAATGTAACAGATTATCGGCGGAGACACTGTGATGGCTGGTGGAGGTGGTGATTGCGCATCATTGATAAAGTTAAAATATTCAGCAAGCTCAGAAAATAATGATGGTTTAGAGAAAGGTAAGTTCCTACAGCTCAAGTTCAATCCGATGGTTCACAACATTTCCTCTTATTCTCGATATGTTATTCATCTTTTGTCGGCATTAGCAAATCGAGAACTTCAGCATACCTTGATGTAGAAGGTAAATCAGGCAGATGCGTTGAAGGTGCTAGAGGTGTCGGGATCGTCATCACGGGACATGGCACTAGCAGTGCCAAGTCCGTCCTCAGAGGCGGCACTGGTGGCACCTGGATCTTCATTGCAGGAGATGGCGCTGAAGGCACCAAGTCCATCCTTGGAGCCGATGGTGGTGGCACCGACGTCATTGCTGATGGCGCCAACAACATCATCGCTCTTACTAAAACTGGAGGCGTCAGTGCCGCTGGCGCTGGTAGTGGGAGCGCCGGGATCATCATCCCAGGAGATGGCACTGGAAGCACCAAGTCCGTCCTCAGAGGCGGTGGTGATGCCGATGACATCATCGCTCTTGCTCTCGTTGAAGCTGGAGGTGCAAGTGTTGCTGGAGACAGCACAGGGGGCACCGGGATCGTCATTGCAGTAGATGGTGCTGGAGATGCCAAGTCTGTCTTCAGAGGTGGCGCTGGGATCGCTCTCGCTCAAGGCAGTGCTGGCGATGCCAATGGTTTAGTGCACCAGCATCAAGGCCCGACCAATCAAATTCCAGGAGCTCCTCCTTGAGAGCTTGAGTGTACATTCCCGCAAAGTATTCTTGGTAAAATTGGGACATTTAAAAAAGGTTATATATTCCATGAACACTAAAATTAAACACTGGAAGGGTGTAAAGTTGATTATATATATATATATATATATATATTATATATATATAGATACAATTTTCAAACACCCAGGTAAACGCCCAACAAGCAAGACTCATCCACTACCCACAGAACCCTCTCCACAGAAATACACATCCCATCCACACACATTTCTGTATATTAGCTTGTATTGTAACATCCAGAACAGGAAAGGCATACCATTTTGTTAGGCAAAGTCTAGGTGAAGGGGAAGGATGGGAATGTGACTGCTACTCTTAGTCCTGCACAAGGATTCCCACACTCTCCTCAGCGGGAACCTTGTCAGCGCAGCGGGGAGCAGACTGTGTCGGGAAGCAGAGAAAAATTAACATGCTGGACTAGAAATGTCGCTGGTTAGCTGGACAATGCTTCCCTCACCACGCTGTTCATCATCGACTTGCCTCTTTCGCACGTTGTCTTCTTCCATGAGTCCGCTGGTCTTCCACAACTCATTTCACGCAGTTCCGACAGCTTTGCTTCAAATGAACATCCCTTGTCACATCTCAACACAACTCCCTAATCACCACAGTGAGAACACTGCTCGTCACTCATTGGTCTCGCAGTCCGCATCATCTACCTCCCTGACTACCCAGGAGACTTTTTCTACGAGCATGTTCCGACCACGTTTCGTAAAAAAAAAACACCTCATTATGGGTATGGGAAAGACTCTCGCGCAGAAGATGATTCTTCGTTTACACAAGTATATACTGCGTTAAATATTAACAAATTTTGTTATAAGTTATATTCACCTAAACTGATTTCACAGCGAAACAGAATTGTTTGGTCGAACAACGTATTATGACACTCATTAGACTGGGTGAATGAAAATTACATATTTTGATCATGGAATACATACCAAGTAATTTTTTCTGTTGATATGCTTCTTCAAGATAAATACATAAAAAAAGTTACACCCACAAACAAATTACATCATCCTCACAAAAAAAGTTTTTTAAAGTTATGATCATAGATTGCTAAAGTAATGTATTTTATGTAAGCAATGATTCACTAATTTATTTAAATTATATAGTATGTTAAAAAAAAACAAATTTTGTTTCACAAAACTATTTATTATGTTACATTTTTTTCAAACAAACATAACATTTATTTACATATACAAAAAATCACATTTCTTCTAAAAATATTTAATCACTTATACAAACAAATCTTCTTTATTCATTTAAGCAATACACTTTAATGTAGTGAAGTTTATATCTGGGAATGATGCTCGTGTTAACATTTTAGTTAGTGATGCAGGGAGACAAACTCGGTATTCTCTCAAATTACTTTAAATGGTTTTATTCACAGAGAATCTGTGATTTGCTGACTGTTAGATTAGATGATTCACACTTTTTTGAAACAGATGGAAGCTTGATTCACTCATTGAAGGTGGCTTAGTTGAATTTATTATGACAGCCCTAAGTGTAATCGAAGCAAGTGAAGAGAATTTGATGGCTAGAGAGGTCTTGAGAGCCGATCAGGGTGATATGAGGTATCAGCACTGGATTACATATCTTCTTATAGACAATAAGTTGGATTACTACTGACCAGCGGTGTATGGTCGGTATTGGAAGATATGCACATCCATTTTTTGTTATTAGTTGTAAAGTCCATCCACTTCCATGAGCACTAAATTCTTCCAGTCTGGATGTTAAGTAAGGTACTATGGTAGAGTTATAATGTTCACTAATATCTCTGGACTGTAGAATGGAGAAAGCTTGAGTTTGAAAATAGAAAGTTTCTATAGAGGTTTCCTCAGCTGTATTGGATTTCATATATTTACAGAATATATTTACACTTAGAGATATTGGTCGAGGAAATGTTGTAGTTAAATCTAGCAGAGGCTTCCTAAACCTTGAGAAAAATCTTTGAAAGTCTATATCAGTATCTGTTTGGTTGTTACATATCCTAGCATCTGTCAGTCTACATGCTAAAAGCTGTGCTTAGTTTTTCATAATTGAGAGGCGACAAACTATTTTTTGAAGAGATGGAAAATGAATTATTTCCCACTCCTGTATAAATGTTGCGCCTTTTGGAGGAAATACAGAAGGTAGGGCAGGGAATTTCTACTGTTGAACTGATTGTGTAGTATGTGGAGAGGGGTGTAGTGTTGACTCAGATTGTGGAGCTATCTGAGGAGCTAATGGATGAGATAACTGAGGAGCAGGTAGTGGAGCTAGCAGAGGAGTTGATTAAGGAGTTGTGTGAGGAGCCTGATGAGCAAGGCATGGAACAGGTGGAGCAAGGTGTGGATCAGGTAGAGCTAGTGGTACACTCTGTTGAACTGATTGTGGAGCATACTGTGATGCAGTATTGCAAAATTTATGTCTTTTTTAAGCATCACTCTGAGAAAACTACTTCTTTCAGAATTTGCACTGTAACTGCATTCTTGGATTTTTTGTACCACAGGTTGTTCTTTTGTGTCGTGGTAAGTTCCTCAGAGCTGTAAATGTTTTACCACAGACACAACACAGTACATCTAGTATTGCATCCATACTCTTCCAACTCTAGAATGAAACTGAATGGTGCATACCTTTTCTACGTAAATTTTAGGAAGTGCAAAATGCAACAAATATTTAAATTTTATGAATTGTAAATATGTTTAAATACACATTTAATACTTTCAAACCTTTATTGTTAGAACTGGTTTATATGAGGATATTACAATTAATGCATTCATAAAGTCAGTAAAACACAAAAAAGTAGTTTTAAACCATTTATTTCTCTACAAGTACATACTGACAAAATTAGATGTTTACAAAACACACATAAACATGATTTCTTTCCTTTGACAATATTTTTGTATTTTCATCTGTTTGATTGCCTTGTAGTAGTATAATACATTCTGGTAAAAGTGCAAATACATTTCTGCAATGGTAAACAGAACATTTTCGTCTGATATGGACAAGATATTAACTCAGTACATTGGATATTTTTGAAATTAAGCAAACAAGAGTTTCCAGAGACACAAATTGCATTTGAGTCGAAAAATTACTTGTTTACGAAAACAGCAAAACTGTTACTTTCCAAAAAAAGTCAAAATTGTTAGCTCTAACATGCTAATAACTTGCTCATATACACTTTACATTTTGATTTATGTATGCATGAGCATGTGACCTCGTTCTTGTCTTGATCCATCTTTATAACTAGTGTATTACATAAAACCAAGTGCTTTTATATACTAAATTCCACTCATCCCAGATAATGTCATATCACTCATGTAATATCCACTGGTGACTTAGGAAAAGAATCATCATAATCTGTTTAACCCCAGTCAGACATCAATTACAATTTTAGCATTAATTTTGAATTTTCCTCTGCAGAGAAGCATGTTGAATTACATCTGTATGTTTTACATAATTGTTGTAAATTGTATTATTTTTGCATATCTGTTACTTTCCCATTTTACACACTTTGTAAAATATGTTTTTGGTCGACTACACCTACATATAGTTCACAATTATTTATGTATTGCTACCAAATTTCTTCAATATTCTCATACTCCATACACCTACTTTGCCAGGTTAAACTGTAGTGGTGTTTGGTTACCCATCTATTAGTTTTCTTGTATTTAGGACTTAGATATCTCCAGTGGAACGGTGGTTTGAAGCTGAATACCATTGTGTGTTCTTCCATATCAGTAATAGCCAATTCTTTATTGATAAATATTTCTGGGAATTTAAATCCTTACACATTTCAAAACATATTGTTAATAGCATGTCTCATCGCCTACTGACTCAAGAAATTATCTTCACCAGCTTGTCTCTTAAATCATAGCTCTCCAATCTATCGTGAATTAGCAATGCATAAGCTTGCATACTTGCCAGAATTGGTGTATTCGCAATAATGTCAATCCATGAATCAATTACGCTATTGGTAATCACATCGTCTTGCTTGCTTACATCAAAATAAAATAACATTCCCATAGTTTTAAATTATTCAGGTTCTAGGATAGGTGAGCTGTTTTTGTTATAATACATTTCCTGTAACCTTGAGTACATATTGTAGCAAATAAGGAATTAAAGTTCGCATTTAAATCAGTATACGGATAAGCTTAATGGTTTAGATAGTTTAATATTTTTCATAGCACAATTATCGAATACTAATCTATCAGCTTTTATATTGTTTTGTAGATCAGTTTGAAAACAAACAACGACCAATCGTGGTTTCTCAGATGAAAATCTTGATTTCATATTCCAAATAACTTTTTATGATGTCTGTACAGCTGGAAATGTCTCCAAAGCCCACGACCTGAATGCAATATCTAGATTCCTCCCTTTTTTGATATATTTAAAAAAACTTTACATGTTCATGAGTATTAATTCCAATATGTGACATTAGCCATTCGACACTGTTTAATTCATATGTTGCACCTTCCTTGTTATTAACCATGTCATATACAGCATTCAAGTGTGTGTTAACAAATAGAATGACTAATTCTTGTTTAGAATTTAATATTACATATGTATAGTCCTGAGCAAAACCCAAAACCATACTTAATGGTATGACAACTTCATATTTTCCTCCTGGGTTTATTTCTAGTCATTTTTAATATTGTGTGTCTATATAAATTTGATTTATTGTTGCATGTGGTAATGGCATGATTTAAGTAATATTTTAATGATTCATACTTATTTCAGTTGGCTAATTGATCGTAAATCATAGTGGTCCAGAAGTGACACACGTGCCCTCGTTCATAGTCGATTAATCGAACAATCCATTATCAACTCCTCACTCGATAAGTGAGTCAGGAGCCCGCCGCTTGCTCTCGCTCCATCCACACCTCAGTATCCTAGTGAGCCAGTAACCCGCCGCTTGCTCTCGCTCCATCCACAAACAAAAATTTTACTTATATCACTCTTGACCAAGATTGACTCCTATATAAGCAATTAAAACACACCTCTCTGTTCAGTCGACTTTAGAAAGTCACAGAGGATACATCGAACCTGCTACACCATCTTTTGAACTACAATGAAAAACAATACAATTTCATATCCAAGAATTTAAAAAATTTAATTGAAGAATTCTTTAAGTAATTTGATTAATTACGTCAATTGCATTAATTAATCATCAACCAATCGATTACTAGATATATCGAATATTCGATTTATCGATTAATTGAACGATCGATTATCCGCCCCATCAACATGTCATTTTGCAAGTTAGCCAATAACCCGCCGCCCCTACTAATAACGTTTGTTATTTTTAATTGGCACAGAATGTTGTTCAACTAATAGACATTACGTTTTCCTCACAATGAATTTTTTGAGATAGTTTTTTTTTTTTTTTTTAAATACATGTCGAAGTCCCAGTTTTACTGTTTTAGGGATGTGGAACTAACTTACATGCAGAAACGAGATAATCCACACTGAAAGAAGTTACCGACAGCTACTTCACAACGTCAATAAAATCGTATAAGGAAATATTTTCGCGATTTCAAAAAATTGCAGAAAATAAAAAAAAATCTTGCATAATTTTTATTTGTACCTGCCCGCGAATTTTCGTGAAATAACTTTGCTGAACATACCTTAAAAAGAAATAAGACAGAGGCTTTCAGTTGCCGTTTTCTGCAAATAGCTTTGTTTATTTATACATTACAAAATTAGAAAAATTTTGACTTTCACATATCATTTTGTAAAATCCATACGATCTGAAGAAAAAGTAGTAGCAGATAATGTCTATAAGTTAAACAGTATGCCTGTGTGGTAAAAATATATAACAAAATTTAATAGCCAGCAGCCTTAAGACAAAATTAGTATGAAAAAACAATTTTTCGCTACCATGTTGGACTTCAAAGTAATGTTGACAGCAAGCAAGATGTCTTGAAAATTGTATTCCGGATGAACACCAACCGTAATTACTTTTCGCATGAAAACAGATTGCATACACGTCCAATAGATTATTTTTAAAGTGTATACGTACTTCAAATACTCTGCAAAAGAAATTAGAACGCCAGATAAGTCAGTGCCTTTGATGAGAACTTTGAAGATTCGTAACTCATATAAGCCCTTAAGAAGTTAGATGGAAAACAAACACCTCAAATAAAGCTCTTGGTTAATAAATACTTCGTAAACCACAACAGAAAGTTGTGCGAGGCAATAAATAGAGCTCCAACTCTGGGGAAAGTTCTTTGTGTAAAAGTGTACCAACTTCGGCTCTTAATTTCGAAACTCTAGTCTAGAATATACTCAACGCCGACTCATGCAGTCAGAGTGTCTGACTGGTGCTGTTACTTTTGACCTTTCCACGTCTTATTTAGTGGCAGGCACTACGCTGCGGCAGTGATAAGTTGGTAAAAGTTTTGTTTTCATTTGTTGACTGGAGCTGGTATCGAGAATAATTTGCTTTCCTCTCAGAACGATTCGGAACGGAAAGTCAGTCCGGGATAAATTCCATGTCTTCATTTAGGGGCGGGAAGTAAACAAGACCGCCGGCTTTCCACTCAAACTTTCATATCCAGTACACGAGCCACGCTTCCAATGTGGAATCGATACCCGCGTAATGAGTTGAAGGCGGTAAACATCCTCGAAATGCTGCCTGGCTTCAATGGAGGACTACTTTCGTAGTAATCAGCAGACATCCATTATAGTCATCTGTGTTGGAAGATACTCAGAATTGCTGTTGTGCTTGCCATTTCAAGCTTTTATCTGACGGCAAGAAAATGTTTCCAGGAACGTAAAATTCTGATATTAAGTGGGCATGAATAAATAAATATTTATCGCCGAAGACAGAACTGTCGTAATACTGTTTCTTTAAAAATTCTTAGATAGATAAAATGTTTAACATGTCCCCCATTGTACGTTCCCCAGTGGTGGAGGTATACACAAGCACTTTAAAACCAGCAATTTATTAATCTCTAATAAGTATATATTTGTTGATCTATAAAATATTAACCGTCCTTTCATACCCCATTTTTTATGGGTGCTTGTCGCATCGAACAGGTCAGTTAAATACATTGAGTTACACTTTCCAGATACATGTTCACTCATTTCCTTGAAATTCTGCCAGTTAATACAGCAGTTTATTTGAACTTGATAGAAGCATCCCTTGATACCCAGCTGGGTTCGTACATATTCTGAATTTAATTATTCATCCTACCCAAAACTACAGATTATAATATGATATTCAAAATGATAAACAGGACATGAAATGAAATCTGATGTACGTAACTACTAAATCTGTCTTACATTATAAATATCTACACGCAACGACATGTAATCATAATATTACTATTAGTTCTTCTTTCTTGCCGAAGTACGGCTAGAAACACAGAATTATAGTAATGTCTGTTAGCCATGCAGAAACAGACTTCCAAGTCATATTTTTCCATGGCTTCTCATTCACATGCATTGTAAGGGTAAAGGTTTTCATCAACACTTTTCACAAATATATGATTTATTGACATATTTTGCTCAGTCAAGATTCGTACTATATGAAAATTATAAATTATGTAAAAGGAATTTACAGTAGGGAGACGTTAAACCTGACGATTTAAGCCCCTGAGGGCTAGACAGTACACCCTACACGCCAGACAAAACCAACACCGATTAATTCATTAATTTCGATTATTGTGCTAACGAGGAAATACAATCAATTACAATAAACCCCAAGCTATAATGATAATACAGAAACAATTCATAAACGCCAACCCTTAAATTTATTTCGCTTTTCTGTCGGCAAAGAAATTTCGTGGCTCAAATCACATGTTAATACTGGGACAGAGAAATAAGAAATTAGTTCCATGCGAGAAAAAATTAACAAAAAAACTGGGCTGAGAAAAATCAAACACGGTCACTTCCATTACTCCCTCCACGTGAATAAACAACGGCAGCGCGCATGGCATAGCGATACTGTCACTAAGTAAATTAGTACACACAGGCGAAATGTGACGACGGTTTCTTTGATGTGGACGTACCCGTTCTCTGATTGGCTGCGCGAGCTCTGGGAGCGGGAGCTGTGTTTGATGGCTACCGCGTAAGTTACCAGAAGTGAGTGAAGAGATTTGGGCGACTATTGACATCGAGGTCGTGACAGGCGTAGAGGGTGAAGCGAGGATTGTTTGGGGCAGCGCCGGAATTAAAGGGCGGGGGAAACGGGAGATCCGAGAAAAACCACCCGATCAGCAACAGCGTCGTCCGCCACGATTCCCACATGCGAAAATCCGGTGACCCGGCCGGGTATTGAACCCAGATCGCCTTGGAAAGTAGTTTAACCACCGCACACCGCGTGCTCCAAGTTACTAGGAACTGATTGAAGGACGGCGCTTCGACATACTGCGACGCCTTTTTGCTGGCGTGTGAGGCTAAGTTCGCGCGGTACGCGAGGCAGTTCCACTGAAGTACGCTACGACATTGTCCTGGTCGCTGTAAACCCGGAGGGACAACACATGCTCCCTGAAACGGCAGACGTCCATTGTGTGTACAGCGTGGGTTGCGGCACTGCAGTAATAGCAGGACATCTCGCGTGCATGCAGCAGTCATAGGCTGTTCACGGTAAACTGGGCACTTTTAAAAGACCTGCTGGTGATACACTTGTCCGCACATTATGTATTCTTCCACCATACGTAAAATTAACATTGCAATGAGCCTCATCACTTTATTCATGCGTCGGGTAAGTGAAGCTGTGGAAATATTACAAACGTAAATATTTTACAAATATTCTAATACACTAATGTGAATTAAAAACCCAGAAAGAAAAAGAAATATCTTCTGTATTCACGAATATTTAGTTAACACATTTCAATTGGACATTAAGACATGGAACTACTTTTACTCCATTGTTACCAACTTGACTGGGCACATTCTAACCAGTGTGCCCGTCAAAATATATGCAGGTACGAGGAGTGACATTTTTCAAAGGTTAATTTCAGAAGTGCTCAGATAACCGCGAACAGCCTATACCCACACACATCCTCGAAACAGGATAAAATGAGCACTTTTGAAAGCCTTGCTTTAGATTTACTTATATACACGTTGTGTATTCTTCCGCCTATGTAAAATTAACATAACCATGTCCTCATCACTTTTTCATGCGTCGGTAAAGTAAATCTGTGAAATTATTAAGAAAACAAATACTTTACAAATCTGCTCATTTTTACACTTCGATGCATTAAAAACAGAAAATTAAAGAAATAATTTTTAAGTTATCACAAATGTTTAACCAACAAATGTTATTCGACGTTAAGACACAGAGCTACTTTCCATCCATCGTTACCAACTTTAATGGACAAATGTCACTCAGTGCACCCATTAATATATATGCAAGCAGGGACAGTGATTTTTCTAACATTCAGTTCAATAGTGCTCACATTATCGCGAGCAGCCTGTAGTGTTATGGACGGCTTGTTGCGCGAGAATGGTACATCCACAACATACAGACTTGGCCCCAGCATGCATTCCTGGCAATCGTGGAAGTTTCACAGCAGATTGCCGACTGCACCTTCGAATATCACGAATGCAATCCCCCATAAAGTACATGCTAGTCAGCCGACTGTATGGATGGATCCAACGATAAATTCCTGCATCTTTAGTCGTCTACATCGTGTGTACGCGAAGAAAACAGCTGATTTATGGTTAGGGGTTGACTTTTCTAGCTTGTCATGTATAGAGCACGCGGAATTTTTCAAGTACAATTAATCTTAAATTCAAATATAATTCATATTTACTCAAAATATTTCAATTATGAATGTTATTAATTTCAAGTCAACGCTAGCGATTTCCTCATCAGAATATGTGCAGCAAGCGTCTTGCTATTTACTTTGTATTAATCTTCGGAATACCTAAGTACTCCAGGAATTCGTTCCATTACACTAGCACAGATTCTGTCAATTTATATTTTCTTTCGCGTCGCATGTAGCCACTTCCTTACGTTCGGAAATCACTAATGTAAAGTTAACGAAAGTGTACAGAATGTGTTCACAGGATTGACTGACACTTCAAGGATGTCGCTGAAACTGATTTCATGCGGAACCATAACATGAAAGGGAGGTAAATTGATTGTCTATCAGTTTACGTCCTCAACACTCATCACGATATAACTTCATAACTGTCAAAGTCGTTAGATAATTCAGTGAAGTGGACAGTCGTTCACAATTTTTTTTGTTTTCAGACGCACTCGTGCTTTAGTAAAAAAAAAAAAAGTACTCTGGCTAACTTGAATATCTTTTTGTTGCACTTAAATTTGATTAGCAGAAGTCAAAACACGTGTTACGTAAACACTAAGCAAACTTCAGTCGAAGTCCGGTAGTTCTGACAGTTAATCGCTGTTACTCTGAAGCTGGTTTCTGGGAAGATAACAGGCACACTCTACCGCATACTCCTTTTACGAGCGAAATCGGCACGGCACTGATAGGTGTGATTCGACACATTTATAACACCATAACTTCATTCATGACAGATTTTAAGTAGGTGTTAATAGAGCGATACATAGAGTACGTTAGCGAAACTGTGTTGTTAACTAGGCCGTGTCCGAATTCAGGTATATACTGGCGTATTTGCATCCTTGCATACTTTACTTACCCTTGGCGAAAGTTATAGTGATAAATACAGGATGAAAAAATATTTCAATTTAATTTACATAACATTTGCTGTCGTGCTGATTGTTCGTTAATTTGTAATTTTGTTTGCTTGTTTTACCTTATCTTTTGTAGGTTTTGAACATAAGTCTAGAGCAAATTTATTGATTAAACGTTTCTTTAAGGATAATAATTCACTCAGTTCAAAATTCTAAACCACCACGTATTATAAAGTTACCCTACTAAAATTTAAATAAAATAATTATGTTGAATATCAACTGTAACTTAAAATTGCTTCTCAATATGGCGGCACACTTACCGCAAAGTACGCGAGAAGTGTACATATTCGTGTACTTGTATACTTACGTACTTAACTTGCAATTCGGACAGCACTTGTGATGTCACTTCCTGGGACAGATACGCACAAGTATGTATTTCTGGCGAATTCGGACACAGCCTTAGAATTTTTCTTTACTTTTATTCCTCTCTGTTAAACCACGCATGGGTATTGTCCATTTAATATAAGTGGGGTAAAATCTGACAATGTGACCAACCTATACACATTATGTAAAAGAAAATTCTCTCGTTTGTAAAGTATTGTATGAGCTAATGAATTGCTGCGGGATGCATGTTGGCGATTTTGGGGATGGCTTTGGAAGAAAACAGTATTCGGAACTAAAAGTTGTAATTTAAAATTTTTATCGTACTTACAACATTTATGGTTTACATAATATCTTTTAAATAATATTACAATATTTCAGCTTTAAGTGAATTGACTTTAAAAACATGTTAAGCAATTATGACAGAGCATGTCAACACATACGAACAGTAACCGTTTCCAGCCAATGGCTAACGAATTAGTAGGGCTAACCATGTTCCAGTTTGCAGCGTGATGAACGTCGTTGTGTATGAGCTTTCTTCTCATCGTGTTTATACGAGTACCTTGTTGATGTTGTCGGAATATTTTATCGGTAGTTAATTATATTATTTGCTTTCTTTAAGCATTGTTGGTTGTAGGTACCGCTGTTGTGAGTTTTCTTGAGTGAACTGTAATATTAATCGGCACGTGTTTACCGCTTCGTAAACCAGCTCGTTCCGCCATGTCCCTTAACCGCCGTTCGCAACGATGCAACACGAATATAATTTATGTCTCTAAATTTAAGTTTGTTGGTTTCAGGAAACGCGTGCAGTGTTGATCTTACCGAGTGATTCTGCAAATTAATTATTTAATGCTAGTGACGTACAAACGTGATTTTAGTGGAGTAAACTTTCAAGAATTTTCACAAAAAAACATGTGTTGAAGAGATTTCGAATTTTACAAATAGTAAGATTGCGTGTTTTCTAAATAATGTATTTGTGAACGGTTACTATAATTATTTAAATGCACATGACCCGAGAAAGCCGCATTTTCAATACTTTAGTAGCGTGTAAATAATATTTGTTTGCCTAGTTCGTAAATTCAACGAGTGTACCCACACAACACGAAAAATACGGCCAGAATCGGGCCGGTAAAACTTAACCGACAAACTCCGTCCAGCTGATACCGGCCCGCTGTCTCATGCCGGAAGCGGCCCGATGGAAATATGGACTGGCGGCTAACTGTTGGTCGACGGCGTCGGGCCTGCGACAGCTGAATGTCTTTACGATGCCAGGCCTGCGACCGCTGGATGTCGCTACGATGTCAGACCTGCGATGTCTGGATGACGCTACAATGCCGGGCCTGCGATGGCTGGATGTCGTTACGATGCGGGACAAGCGACTGGATGTCGTTACGATACCAGGCCTACGACGACTGGATGTCGTTACGATATCGGGACTGCGACCGGATGTCGCTACGATACCAGGCCTGCGACGCCTGGATGTCGTTACGATGCCTGGCATGCGACGGCTGGATGTCGTTGCGATGCCGGCCCTGTGACGGCTGGATGTCGTTACAATGCCGGGAGTAGTAGGGGCGGGCGGGTCCTGCTTCACTTTTAATAGAATTAACTCTTTGATATCAAATTTATTGAAACGGTTAATCAAATTGATTGAAAGGGTTAATCCATAATCCGATTATAATCTCATCAAAAATTTCATCAACGGGAATTATTCTTAATCTGATCTTAATCCGATCGAATTTTTTATTATATATATATTTTTATTTTGTGTGAATTGACAATGTATAGTTTTTTGCAGAGATGTGCTAAGAGAAAATTCTATTTTTTTTCTTTTTGGGTGGAGGTGGGAAGCAGCTCCAGTGGATGTTCACTCTCTGAGCTCTGGCACTCGGCTGAGGTGTGGTGTGTTGGAGACATGATATATATATATATTTACCAACTCAAAAAATCAACAAATATGACACTCTTGCAAAAAACCCACCATATATACTTGTTGATTTTTTTGAGTTGGTAGAGATATTGCTCGAAGATGGTGTTGGGATAGGCAATTTTTTGGTAATCAAACAGAAAGAGAAAACATTATGTATAGTTAACACACAAGAGAAATTTCGGAATATATAAACTAAATATATTTCTATGTATGAATAAATGACACAAGAGAGAATTTTAACTACATGAATAGTCTGGTGTCCTGAAGAAAATTAATGATCTACAACGAAATAAAAATATCCCTAAAAATTAAATGGCTGAAACACAATAACAAGGCATTTTGAAAAAAAATTACACTACTTGACATGTCTCACACATACCTGAGAAGATTTTAAAACACTTCCATCTGCCTGTGAGAGTGGTGAGGAACTTTTAAAACAGAATCCACATGTTAAACAATGATTATTATTTAAAAAGAAAATAATTTATTAACACACGTAAAAAGAACAAGTTTATTATCCATCCATTTGCTCGGGAGGCCGCTGCAGAACTGACTAGGATATACCACTTATGCCAACTTATAGGTTGTGTTGAGAGCAAACATAATCTGCATCGGCCTATGTTTGATTATAGACTGTGGTAAAAAATTCGGAAATGAACGAAAATACAAAACGAATGTTTTCAAATAAATTAGAGCGCTAACGTGTACAAGTACATGAAGTGGCTAATTCAGAATAATGTTCCTGCTTAAATATCAGCATGCATTTTTAAATAAAGGTTTATATTCTGTAACTTATAGCTTATTATATTTACATTATGTTGTTAAGGAAATATGTGAGACATTCATTTCAAATGTACATATTTCTCTTAAGATTTGACACCACATAGTAAACCAACTAGTTACGATTCCACTTTAACTAACTGCAATAATTCTAAATGTGTTGTAAATCAGTACAGACCTCATATGGCAGATCGAAAGCATCAGCTTAAGGGGGAATGCATTGTAATATATTGTGAAGGAAAAAATGTTTGAAACTACTTGTTTATTATAAAGGCAACGTTTTGCCATATCAGTATTTAGAATGTGATAATAATCTTCATAATTTATATCATTATAGCAAAAACAAGTTTGGTTGTACAGCTCATAATGAGTGTGATTCATTTAATTTTATGTGCATCAAAAAATAAAATTAGCAAAAATAAAATTTACCCTCAAACACATTTCAAATTGCAAATTTAGAGACAATGAAATTTTATCAATATACATACATTGCTCCTTGCTATTTTTTCATAGTCGAGTGTTGGATGTCATAGTAGTAACATGGCATATTTTCATGCTGCAAACCACTACATCAGTGTCAAACAAGGAAAGTCTAATGTAACTTATGTCCTATGGTGTAACAGGCTTTTGCACTAATTTACAGAGACTAGCAACAGTATATTTAATTTTAAAGTAATTTGTTTTACTCTAGCAAATGAAAATAATCAAAAACTAATTCAATGCAGTGATAACAAGAAATGTCCTGTGTTTCATATGACTGCAACCACACCTCTCAATCTAGTATTGAAGATGTACACTCACAATATGTTGAAGCATATTCTGACTTGGTTTCTGAACACACAGGTTAAAGCTAGGGCGTAAGAAATGCTCCCTCCTTGAAAGCATAGTTCAAGAAGGGGATCTGGATAGATATTAACAAAATGCACGAAAACTTTGTTCACAGAAGTTGCTAACAGTTTATAAAAATATTCTATATATTCTGACTCAATCTATATTAGCTAATGTACATAAATTTGTTCAATGTTTTGTGACATTCTGTACGTGTTTATGTGTTTTTAATCGACCTGTACTTGATTGTTTAATGCTGTGTGTATATACATATATTTAAAAATAGTTGCATAATTGGAGCCATCTGTGCTTGCTTGTGTGTTTTCGAACACTATGTAGTTTAACAGATATATACGCGTGTGTGCTTATTTAAAAATATAAAAATTAGAATCAGATAACAAACAAACTATTAGTTCAAAAATTACTATTCAACTAAAGATATTTGAACTTTCTCGGAAAAAGATGTTTGCTGAAAACATAGTACTATTTTACAAAACACTATAAATGCATAAGATAAGTTGTTATATATCACCAGCCTCTATAGAGTAATCAGATTATGACAGGAGGCTCTGGGTTCGAAACCTGGATAATTCATGGTTAATATAAATAAATTCCCAGCTTCAAATCCCAGATAGGTCATATATGAAAACAGTAAGTTTATAATCATAAAAGTACTAACGAACAAATCACATAATTGAAATGTATACAATACCTTGATAATCATTTAAAACGTAACAGGGTGTAAATGTAGTTGAATCGTAGTATTAAATTCAGGTTACAAACAACTCATAATGTAAAAAGTCCGTATAGGAATTTCAATTGCTCATGAACAAAATCATTAAATAAGGACATAATTTTAATTTAATGGCTTAAAACTGAATAAATGTACAATTAAATTCTAACATATACACATAAAGATTCTGAAGAATGCATTAATACCCTTAAAATATGTGTAATTTGCTTAAAATTGGGTTAAAATCATTTCAAAAATATATTTGTGTTATGTATTTTAAAAGTGAATCACGAAATACAAATTCTTGCGACAAGGGAGATCGGTGGGCTATAAACAGAATTCCTACGCGCTCCACATCATTTGCTGCTCTAACTTCATGAAGTCATGACCTACTCCTCTCCAACCCGTGGTCACCCTGAGAACCAGTCCACACTTCTAGGAGATGCCTGGCCTTGATTTGTTCAAGGACACCGGCCGCCCGTCTGTCTGACTCTTCCGCGAAGAGGGTGAAGGAACCCCTCGCGCATTGCTTCCGACTTTCAGACTCGCTGGGGAATTCGACCGGCCACTTGCTGGGGAAGTGACCCCAGAGCTCTAATTGACGAGCAGGCTAGCGCTCAGCCTGTCTGACCATGGGTTCAGACCTCATACGAAACCTACCAGCTTCGCTACTAGATTTTATGTAAGTGAATAATAAAAAAAAACAAATTCTAAACTCTTAAGCGGCACTTTGTGAAAACTTGTAGGGAAATGTTTCAGGAATTCATTAAAATTTTTAACAAAGTGAATGAAATTTTCTTAATACCATTAAAACTTTTAATGAAGATAATGAAATTTTCTTAAAATCATAACTTTTAACAAACTGAATGAAATTTTATTAAAATCATTCAGACGTTTAACCAAATGAAAAAATTTTCTTAAAATCGTTAAAACTTAAAACAGAGTTAATGAAATTTCGTAAACTTTTTAACAAATCGTTACAATTTGAATGAAAATTATATAAAATTTATTTGTAATGTGATAACACTTTTTTGGATTTGTTAAAAATAGCATATTATTAGTTTTAATTAATTATAAGTCGAATGGGTGCTTGTGGACATGTGGTGCTATGCTGCTTGTTAAAAAATAGTTTATTACTCTTAGTATTAATTAATGATAAGTTGAATGGGTGCTTGTGGCGATGTGGTCCCACCCCACTTGTTTAAATAATTTATTATTGTTAGTGTTAATTAATGATAATTCGATGGCATATGTGTGAGTGAAGGGGAAAAACTTTTTCAATATATTCTGGGTGGGTTCTTGATGTATATTAGAGAGGAATTTAATAGAGTTTAGAAGGAGATACTGAATCACCATAGTATTGAACTATGGACCTAAGGTGAGGCAATATCCCAATTCAGGCATTCAGGCTGTTAAATACTCTCAAAAGTATATTAAAACCATCTAGAATAAATTACCAAGTACTCTGAGAAACATATTTTTTTAAAATTATGTGTATGAATGCGAGTGTGATTGCAGAGGAAAAGTGATGCCATTTATATAATATTAATTAGTTTTATGTAGTTTTTAATCATTGTTTAAGTGTGGGTTGTTGTGTGTATGAGGCATAAATTATGGAACAACTAAAAACGGGAGGAACTATGCTGCTCATGCCTAGCATGAGGGAGAAGTGTACAACCTCAGCTTCCAAGCTTGTTCTGTGTGAGCTGTCTGGAGAAGGATGTGTTTGATGATGAATATATGAACCTTGAGTACTTCTAACAAATGAAATGTTTTTGATATGTATGTGATGGGATGGTTTAGCCATATTATTTTTCGATTGTAAGTAGTGTTAAGAGAATACATTTTCAAAGTAGTTGAAAACTGCGAGTAGATAGAGAATTAAGTGCTTTTTTTTTAAATAAAATCTGAGTATAATTTCATTTTATTTAGAAAGTGTCTAAAATGTTTAGTTTTAAGAATGTCTGTTTAGTAAGTATTATTAGTTTAGAGTGTTACTCCTTTGATAAAATGTTTAGACAAAATTTATTAATAAATTTATGAAAAGGTTTTGACAGTTTTAAAATACATACTTTTTTAACTGTGTATTATTCATAATTTTTATAACAGTGTAAAATTAATATTAAAAAATTTAATATTGTACACAAGTTTTATTTATTTTTTGACAATTTACAGTAGTTTTGAAAGTGTCGAGTAACGCAAAACATTTTTTTGAAAAGCAAATTTAAGATGTAAAGTTTTTAAAACTGGCCTTAAAATCCAATGCAGTTAAAATTGCAATAACGTAAACCAAGTCTGCTTGCTTTAAACACAAAAGGTATGAAAGACAGATCATGGAAACTGATTGTGTAGTAGCTAGAGCTGTGTGACTGGAATTTATGACGCACAAAGAAGTTGTCGGAGTGGCGGGGGTAGAGAGGAAGAAACGACTCTCCCTTCTGCTGTCGCGCATGTGCGCAAGTGA
This sequence comes from Dryococelus australis, assembly GCA_029891345.1. Classification (NCBI taxonomy): domain Eukaryota; kingdom Metazoa; phylum Arthropoda; class Insecta; order Phasmatodea; family Phasmatidae; genus Dryococelus; species Dryococelus australis. The sequence goes on from CM056997.1 coordinate 131,759,429, forward strand.
CTGTAGGGTCTGCACGATGAGCGCTAGTGGGATGGAAGGGGAGGTTAGTTGGGTGGAGAAAGGGGAACATGTCTGGATGGTGGAGCGTGCTGCGGACAGCGACAGTTTTCTTACAATTTTTCATTCTCTCGCGCACCTTGTACACAGCTCTGTATGCAGTCCAAACTCCCACCCCACGTGCGGTCTAACCTTTCAATCGCGTCTGACACTGCTCCACGTGAGTCACCCTCATCAGCTCCTGATACCTAATATTAACCTGCTCCCCACATATTCAATTCTCGATAGTCCGTTACCTGGCTTTGTCTACGAGGCTTTAGAAAGTCTCGTCCTCCTATCTTTTTTAAAAACATGTCGCTGTAGTCGACTGCCTTTCCCAAATAAACGGAACTTCCCTCATCAAATGTTATTTATATTAAGGCATACAGTGTTTTATGTTACTATTATAATATTTAATTTCAACTATGTTGTGGTGAGGGAATTAAGTGGTCTTATTTTTTCTATCATCAGAATGACGAGGCACATCAGTTTAATTTAGTGTGTTGTAATTGTTATGTCTGGGAAACTAAAGAAACTATTACTTAGTTAAAATAGGTGAGCGGCAAAGTATTGACAGCTTGCTTGAAGATCTTTACGTAAGCGATTCAGATTCTAAATCGCAGATGGAAAGAAAGTCTACAGTAAACTGTTGAGACAGTAACCCTTCGCCTAAGCGGACACGAGTTAATCTCTTGGAGGATGGTCTCTACCTAAGCTATTCGAGCACACATTCACTTACCGAGAGATCACTAAAAACAAAAGTTCGAAACGTGTTGGCTTCTCCCATACATGACAAGGTTGATGTTTTGAACTATGACTCATTTCTTATCAGACTCTGAAAATTCTTGTGATTTGGAGAGTGCGCAATCCATCCCACAACCCACTTTTGAGTCGATTAGAGATATTTCGCCAAGAGAGTCGGAAAATAATTCGTTTTCCGATTCCCGGCCTCAGTGCCAGACATGACATAGAAGCACATGGCTAAGGTATTTGCAGAAAGCCTAAATGACGAGCAGATACTTAACCATAGACTTAACAGTGACACAGACATTTCTCGTATTTTTAAGAGGCATGAGGTCTCTTTATTAAGCTTAATAATGGCAGCACCCTGACCAGTTATAGCTTCAGATACCGTAATGTGTAAGTATTTGAAATCCCTCACGGCGAAGGAAGGTGCTACAGAGACCTTCTATATTCAAAGGAAAGCCATCACTGTCCTGTACTCATCTGATGTTGCTAATTTATGATGATGAAATTGTTCTTTAGCTCACAAATTGGCTTGAGGAGTTTAGTGCACGTGTATCTGCCTGGAATCTGCAAATATTGACATACATAGATATACATGTGTCTCAATACCGACCGTTCACCATCGATGCTGCACACACTAAATAACCAAATTTTATTGCTGATAGGAAAGCTTGTATCGATGTACACTACCAGGAGGGAATGTGTTTCCACCATGCCACCATAGTAACTTTGTATCCTGCCACAAAATATGCTCACAGAACTACTTCATATCCAAAACATCACCAGGTTTTGAATATTGACGGTATGTCGACACCTGTTATCATACAGGATATTCGTAAGTTCAAGGAGAACAATTCTATTTCTATCAATGTCTACTGTGTGGTGGACAAATTTAGCAATATGATTGACGAATCTTGCGAAAAGGGTGGGGTTGACATACCCACGCGTATTTCTCCTGTATGTCATTTCAAACATATGAATATTTTGTCGATTCGCGCAACTGGAAATGCTGCTCATTAGAATTTTGTCTGTATTAGAAATTTGTTGAAGCTGGTTTGTAGTCAGCTGTTTAAGAAAAACTGGAGAAACTCTAAAGTCACACTATTCTTTGCCAGCTACAAAAAGCTGTTCACAGTACTTTCCCTGCTGGGAACAATAAGTACCTGGAATTTAAAGATTACAGCAAACATCAAAGATTGGGTTTGGTCGCCTACTGCAATGTCGAAAGTTGCCAGAAACCCATGTCCACTTGCTTACCTAATGATGTAACTAGTAATACAACTACCATCAACCAACATGTTCCATATGCTGGTGTCATTTTGTTGGCCTGCTCATACAATCCTAGTTTATCTAACTATTTTGAGTTGTGGGTGCTGATTGTATGTACCAATAAGTTGATAAATTTGTTGAACTTACATTGTGGGTTGCAGGAATCTACAGCATGATTGTTCCGATGAAGTCAAAAACCACTGCTCACGAAGGTAGGTTAGTGGCTCAGAAAAGGTGTCACAGTTGTACGGAAAAGCTCGGTACAGATAATATTGTGGTCGATCATGACCATCTGATGGGCGAAATCAGAGGTCGCATACATAATAAATAGAACTTAAATTTCAGACTACCCAAAAGACAACTTGCAGTTTTTCATAAACAGCAGAATGATGATGCTCCCTTTCTTATAAAGCCATTGGCTAAACATCACATACCACAACCCGATGGAACCATGGTAATCGAAAACCCAGGTAAAATTCAAGTGATTAGAATGACCCTTGAAAAATACAAATGCATTACCAAACCAATTCCCAGTGGGATTAATTTCAATGGAAAGGTGCAATATTTCAAATTACATTTTATTGATTCATTCGAATTCATGAGTGCCTCTCTGAAAACTTTGGCAGATAATTTACTACCTGCGCAATTTATCACCCACTCTATGTTTCCAGACAACACCCAATTCGATTTGAGAAAATGGAAGGTAGTTTTTCCTTATGATTTTGTTACGTCACCAGACAGTCTGATGTGCAAGTCACTCCCATCAAAGGACGCATTTCATAATGTGATGAGAGGTGAAGGCATTAGCAATGAGGATTATGCTCACACCCAAGCCACATGAGATGTGTTCAACTATGTAAACTTGCTGCAGTATGCCATTCACTATTAACTTGTTTGCTGGCAGATATTTTGAGAATTTCAGAACCGTATGTTTGGAACATTACGGTCTTGGCCCCGTCATTTACATCACATCACAGCTCCATCTCACAGATGAAATATCAACCTTACCTTGGGGGCACTAAAGGATACCTAAGTAATTTTTTTTCCTCCCTACAATAGCTGTAACACCACAATAAATAGAGCCCACCCAGGACACCACAAATGCCAGCACCACACCGGCGATGATGTCCAACTGCTGCCATCACATACACCTCCTGTCTATCTACAAAATATCTACAACACCTACAAATACCTAAAACTGTTTGCAACATCTCTTGCATCACCATCAATACTGCTGCTACCTGTTTGCCTATCTGTAACATTACTCTCGATACAACTGTCTTCACTATCTTTTCCCCATTGTCAAATAATACGAATAAATTCACAGTGTGACATAGAAATTATCTGGAAACTGCATGTGTGCGAGTGTGTGTTATATCCAGTCATTTGGTGTGTGTCTGTGTTTGGAAATTATACTACTGGATATGACACAATTAAAGAACGCTCCTCATTTAGCATCTTTATGACCTCTTCAAGAGTCTGTAAATATTATGTATATACACATAGTTTTAGGTTAAAAATGGCGATCTTCAGATTACTGTATTATATTTGTAAATATTTTTTGTTAATCATTTTTTGCATATTTATTTTTTTGTTCTTGTTATCTATTTAAAAAGATTTTGGATTGTACCAGTATCAGTAGCAGTAGTAATAAATAGAAATGGTGTTATGATTGATGTACACAAATTTATTACAGAAAATGTAGTTATAGTTATTATTCTGCACATAATAACTTGTTAAAATATCATTGAAAAATAAATGTTTGGTAAATAAGTTCGTAAGATCAATGTTGTATATTTGATTCTGATGATATGTTTTTTTAAGTATGTGAAAAAACTGTTTTTGTATATTGTTGTTGAAAAAGTGATCGAAAAATCATTCGATGGAAGGTTATTTTGTATGATCATTGTAAATATTTAGTTTTAAGGCTGATTTTTCTGGAAAAAAATATTAATTTTTGAATAAAAGATTTTCTATGTTAAAATGGAATATTGTGACTTATAATTTATTAATTTAAAAATTCTTCATTCCCTTATATCTCCTGTGAATAATCGGACACGGAATGTGTGCCTGAAGACAAAGTACTTGTATATGACCAGATATTAAATGTTTAAATGAAAAATGTTGGTAACATGAGACAAGTGGGTGATGGTAAGTTATTGGTTTTAATTTAAAATCAGTTAACTGGAAATTTCTCACGAAAAAAACATTTACACTTCCTTCTTGATGAGGGAGAAAAATATTATACTTTAAACACTTCATTTAAATTAAAATTTAATAAAATCACACACTTTAAAGAGTTGAGGAAAAATTACAAAAATTTTGGAACGAGACGGAACAGACTAGTATCTTCAGAAAATCTCTGTCGACACACTTGTCAACTTGAAGAACCCTTGGGGACAGAATGAAAATGGGAGTTAAGTGACACAAATACATTTTCAGGGCCAGGTAGAAAGACCTCTTAGCGACACACAATGTTTCCCACTGCCCTTCACCTCTACAGCAAGTAGTGGCAGAGTACAACAAACTTTGAAATAAAAATATTTTCTCACAGCAACAAGATTACTACTACTACTGCAGCTGAAGATTCAACATAAAGATGTCTGCTGGCAAAAACACTCTCATACTTTATACAAAGTCAGAAAACATAATAGACAGCTTTTTTAAATAAAATTAATCTAAACATGCATCCTTCTTCCTACAATAGTGAAATTTTAGTTAAAAATCAGCGTTTGTTTTAAATTATCGTTTCATTTTATAAGTTGTAGGATGTAGTTTATTCAGAATTTTAGTCGTAAATTTCAACTCAGTTGCCTATTGGCACGCTCCACGTATATAACAGCTTATAACCTGGTGCACATCATCCCCTCCAATAATTCATTCACCAGCCTCCCAGACGGACGGATGTGTATTGGGGGAGCTCCTGGGGTGATTTCATTTATTAAAAAAACAGGATAGCTGGGTTCCGTAATTCGTTTAGTGATTGTAACGTACTTGTATACTTGAAACACTCCGAAATTTTCTCGTGTGTTAACTACATGCAATGTTTTCTCTTTCTGCTTAGTTACAAAAAAATCACATAAATCCCAACATATCTAAGAGCAATATCACTACCAACGAAAAAAATTAACACGTATGAAACTCTTGCACAAAATTCAACACATATATACCCTGTCCGCAACACGCCACACCTCGGTCGAGTGTCAGAGCTCAGAGAGTTACCTTCTACCAGAGCTATTCCCCACCCCCACCCAAAAAGAAAGAAAACAATAAATTTGTCCTTAGCACATCTTTGCACAAAACTATGTACTTATTAATTCACACAAAATTTAAAAATTTAAAAAAATCGATTAGATTAAACTTTGAATAAGTATTAACCCTTTCAATATCAAAGGGTTAATCCGATGAATCAAATGTGAAGTAGAACCCGCCTACCCTTACTACTGCCGGGCCTGCGACGGCTGGATGTCGTTACGATGGCGGGCCTGCGGCGGCATCAATGGAAAAACCTTCACTTTTCGATCTGAAATTTTAATAATGGTAATTTATTCTGTACATATATTCATTTCAATTACTTCTCAACACATTATATGATATAAACAAACCTTGCTTGCCGAGTGCGGGATTCGAACTCAAGATCCTTCAGTTGACAATCCAGCATGCCAACCCATACACCACGGGGTAAGTTGGTGATACTCGCCAGTAACTTACGAAATTACTGATAAATTATTATAAAGAAATGTATAAATTTCATTACAATATAACAAATAATTTAAAAACCACTAATTATTAAAAAACTATTTCTTCATAGGCTTGCAAACAAAATAGTTTTTGTTAGTTTTTAATATATCTGTGTCGGATGGTTGTACAAAAGAAAAAAAAATTAAAAGTCAACAAATGCAATGAGATACCACGTGACACAAATAAAATAAGGAAAAAACATGCTATCGGTGAACACATGGTCTCAAAAAAGACATCATGCCATTAATAACAAGCGAAAATCTTGCCTTCTAAAAACATTTTCCAAACGTTTGACGGCAGAAATATATCATATTTATATATTCATTCGCCTTCGAGTGCCAACACGCGTGTCTATGTGCGACACGCATTCGCCATTCACATAGTTAACACTTTTGGTACTACACAAACACAGTAAAAATTTTTAAGCTAATATCATTTTTAGACATTAAAAACAGGTAGATTTTTCTTTTATGGAAGAAAACGTGTAACAAGTACATTTCATTAACTGTTTCTATGATTACTAAGCAGTATAAAACTATAGTTTTAAAATACATTTTATATTCAAGCGTAGGCCTATTATCGTACAAATGAAAAGTCGTTCTTGACTTCAGGTTGCAGCATAACAAGTGAAAGAAAAGCCGTGCACTACTTAGTTAATTTTTAATGATTGGATTATCAAGTTATTTTTTTTTTTAATCGGCCAAGTCCGTTGCAGACCGATCACAAACGTTTTAAGCATCAGGATCCTCACTGACCCAATTAAATGGGATAAGAAGCTTCATACTTGTATGGCAACAGAATAATGTAAGGAAACTCCCGGACGTGTGTACAATGCACTGAGTACCGGGTCACAATCAATTTTCTAAAATGTACCATCTTCCGTGCAGAAACGGACAGCTACGGACAGCGACTGGGACGTCAAACAGGCGCGTATTTCTCTTATGTTTGTAATGACATCCCAGTATATGATACACCCATGTGAACTCTGAGCCGACGAACCTGCAAGGAAACAGGCGGACACTCGGTCAGCGACGCGAGAACATACGCAAGCAAGCACTAGATGGTTTGGAGGCTCCTCTTTATATAAAGGATGTGTGCCCATTCTCTGACTGGCTGTGCAAGGCTCTGAGAACGGGCATTGTATCTGATTGGCTACTACGTGCTGCGAAAGGTTGCCTATTATATAGACCGTTCACGATAAAATGAGCACTTTTGATTGCCCTGCTTAAGATCTGTTGTATGCACGTTGCCATCACTTTATTCATGTCTAGGTCGAGTGAAACTGAAATTATTAGAAAAATAAATATTTTACAAACCTGCTCATTTTTACTCGTCAATGCATTCAAAAAACACAAACCGAAAGAAATAATTTAAGTTTATCACAAATGGTTATTTAACACTTTTCATACGACGTTAAGATACTGGACTTCATTCCATCCACCATTACCAGCTTTACTGGGCGCATGCCAGTCAGTTCGTACGTTGAAATATATGGAGGTAGGGGCAGTAACGTTTTTCTAAGGTTGATTTCAAAAGCGTTCACTTTATTGTGAACAGCCTTTAGTCCATTCGTGGTTTCTTCGCACTTGTCGATTCAAACCTAAGAGGGACCGCGGTGGTTGAGCGGTTAGCACGCACGCCACCCACCAAGGCGGGCTCAATACCCGGCCGGGTCACAGGATTTTCGCTTGTGGGAATTGTGCCTGACGATGCCGTTGGTCGGCGGGTTTTCTCGGGGATCTCCCGTTTCTCCCGCCCCTTCATTCCGGCGCCGCACCCTACTCACCTCAATCAACCTCATCGGCAGTCAAGACCTCGCTGTTAAGAGACGCCCAAATATCTTCACTCACTCAAACCTAAAAAAAAAAAAATATGCCATGTTTTAAAAGCGTTTTTTTACGTGTGTTAACATAAAGGTACCTCACATTTGGTTCATATTAACTTTAACTTATATCTTATCTATAGAGCATTACATTTCAATTACAATTAATACGAATAAAAACGTAGGGGAAAAGGCCGTAATTGTAATAACTAGTAAGAAATAATTCTTATGGAAAATATTATTACATTGAGTACGTACGAATGAAGTGCGTTATCTCTTTGGTGCAATTTTGTAGGTTCGACTAAGCCTTGTTTGCACGAGGCGGAGGAATAGCCAGAAAGTAGAACTTCGCAGGCTTCAGAAAAACTAGAAGTAACCATGAACGTACTATAACCGTAATGCCGGCGGGAGAGCACGTTATTAGGCGCCGCCATGTTGCCGGCCAGTGACGCCACCATTTTGCTAGCGCGTGCAGCTGCAATTCGCAGGAACAAGCTGCCGGTTAGCTTCTGTATTCTCTAGTGCTCTGCGGCTGCGTCTCGACGCACATGGCCGCACCTGGGAACGAGTCGACGCCCCTCGGTGAGTGCGTGACGCGGCACGTCGGCCAATCGCTTGCCCGCAATTAATACCACTTCGCTTCATTAGCGGCGCGCAATTAGAATGGAGGGCAGGGTGGCGCCCCGGTGCGTAATGAAGACGAATAGCGGCCGGGATTTGCTGCCGCGCCCAAGGACTCACACTAGGTGGGGGGGGAGGGGTCGTGCACCTTGCCCGCTGACCCTGGCGACCCGCCTGCACCCGTGTTGACGCTACCGCACACACACGCACACACACCTAGTCTGGGCTCATCGCGCAGCAACCTGCAGAAACTTGCCCATCTCCACCTCGCCATTATTATAGGCTATTCACGATAAAATGAGCACTTTTGAAAGCCCTGCTTAAGATTTACTTGTATGCACGTTGTGTATTCTTGCGACTTACGTAAGATTAACATTGCCGTGGGCCTCATAACTTTACTCATGCGTCGGTCAAGTGAAACTGCGAAATTCTTAGAAAAGTAAATATTTAACAAATCTGCTAATTTTTACACTTATATTCATTACAAAAAAAAAAACAGAAAGCTAAAGAAATAATTTCAGCTATCACAAATGGTTACCTAACACTTTTTAATTCTACGTTAAGATACGGAACTATTTACCATTCATCGTTACCAACTTTACTGGGCGCATGTCACACAGGGCGCCCGTTAAAATATATGTAGGCAGTGGCTGTGACATTTCTCCAAAGTTGATTTCAAAAGTGCCCACTTAATTGTGAACAGCCTTTACTAGCCATTACGGTGCACCTATTCAACGACAGTGTGAAGGACAGATCCATAACTTTACAACTATTACTGTTTCAACTATAAGTACGACCAATTGTTTATCGCGAAAATATTAACACAGATGCTAGACTTCAGTATTCTATGTGCACACTTGCAGTCTTTATGTGTACAGGAGAGCGCCAATAATAATTCAGTTTCGCCGATACTACCCGTCCGTGATTCGCGAGCACAGATAAGATGCGTAATACTTCAAATAACCCAATCACGAAAGTGGTTTTGAACTATAGTACGTTGGAAGATAACTTCTCCTGAAATCTTTTCGCAAAAAAAAAAAAAAAAAAAAACCTAAGTACAAGTCGTACGTCACATGGTAATGCACGCAGCTATATAAAACGGGAATACTGTGATTGTAACTGGTTCCGGACTATTACGAAAAACTATGCGTTCGTTAATTGCGTGAAAGGGGCGGCTGGGAGAGGAAACTATCATCCTGGTCTTCTCGCCACACAGGAACGCGAAGAATCGCCGATCACGACTTTCAACTATCGTTTTGATCAAGTGACACTGTTGGGTGAGCTCGTTACCCATATTTACTGTGAAGCCCTTGGACGTAGGACGTAGGCACTTAAGTGCCCAAGGTAAAAGTTCCCTCAGTCCGAACATCACGAAAACCCCCGACTAGCTCCATTAACCTTCGTATGAGTAAACTATTCCATTTAAAAGCAAACAAAACCTTTTGATAAAAATCCTCTGTGTAGTATAGAAGTAACACAAGACAGTAAGCGTAAGTTAGAATCTTGGTGGAGTGGAGAAGTTTAACCGGCTCTTCATATCGGGGTCTCGAGAGCCGCTCCGGATGAAGCGAGGTATGGAGAAGTGCTGGAACGCAAGGTAGGGGGGGGGGGGGGCGGAGATCCCCGAGAAAAAACCGGCCGACCAGCAGCATCGTCCGGCACGATTCCCATGTGCGGAGATCCGGTAATCAAACCCGGTCCGCCTTGGTGGCAGGCAAGCGTCCAGGCCGATACACCACCGCGGCCAACTTAGAGCCTAATGGTAATGCGGCAATGAAAACCAAGCAAAAATAAGTTTATATTTTTTAAATTATCTTTTGGCTTAGTTCCAAAATATTCATATATAAATCGTTTAAAAGATAATCTTTCTTATTAACCTATTTAAATGCATTCCCCTAGAAAATGAGCACCCTGGGGAGTAATAATAAGATTGCATAATAAACACGGTACCAAAATTTAAATCCTCGTGAGGGCCGAATTATTTCACTCGTCCATTTCAATCCTACGATTTTTTTTACGGAACGCATCGGGAAACCATTAACTGCTAATACGAAAACATGCTGTTACTCATGTGAAACACTCAAAAGTTCTTGAGGCCCAATTCTTGCGACTGTAGGAATAATTACTCCAGCGGATTGATCCGATACTTCATTCCGGTAGCGAGTGTCGGAATGCCAAAATCCATATTCTTGAGATGGGCGTAACAACTGTCGGAATGAACATTATCAGAATTTCCAGGAATCGATATTACAACTTGGCATCGTTGCATTTCGTGTGCCGTAATCGATACTGGACCTATCATATTAACTCTGCTGTGAACATGAAAATTAATTATATAATAAATAAATATAATTTACTTGATTTTATCTTTATTATGTTTTTAAAACAATTCGAAAATATTTAATATGGTGAGACTTATACGTTTATGATATAAAAGCACGCGGGATTACAAATACAGTTGGTAGAAAGCGTTAGCAATTATATATATTATATTTAACATTATATTTTTCATTTCTTTGGTTGCCATTGTAAATTTATTGCGATTAAATTATGTTAATTATTTATAAAGTTTTAATATAAAATTATCAGAAAATTTTAAATTATCAATAATTGTACAATTACTTTAAATATAATAATAATAAACCACATGATAATATATTAATACATATACCAAATCTTACAATAGCTCTGTTTCGTAAAATATAAATTAGTTTATGTCATGATGATCCTGTGAATATTTTTCTGACCGAAATAAAATTAATTCAATAGGTTTTGATTTGCACTTGTGTGTATGCGTGTCATTTGAAACATTATTGCGAGTATCAGACAATCCCAATATGTGAGGACAAACTCGTCTACACAGCTGTTTAGCTTCTGTTATATTATAGTGCTTTTGAAAATTAGTTTTTACTGCAAATTTAACATTATTCGTTTTATATTTTAACTGTTTAGTGTTATGATTTTCTTGATTTTCACAACATTCCTATCTCTTTACATGTGCCAACTTAGTATTACGTTAAAGATATTTCTCTCAGCTTTTTAAAGCAATTATAATTTGATATGTGGTAATGGTTCTTAGCTTTTACTCTATTTCGTCGATTATATTTATATTTAACCATTAGGAAGTGCATATTTTAACGTTTCCTTCATCGAATAATGATATTTACAGACAAACATCTAGACGAATGACAATTCCGGCAGCTGCATTGCTGTCGGAATGATTTCGACACTTCACTGCTAGATTCCGGTATACAATTCCATTGTCGAGAGTTCGAAAATTGACTTTTAGCATTCCGTTGGCGAAGTGACGTCATTCCGTTCGAGGAATTATTCCGACAGTCTCGGGAATTGGGCCCAGAGCGCCAAACTGATCTACGAGTGGGCTACCATTACATCGATAATGAAAGCACAATTTCACTATTACAGTAAAGCCGAAGAAAATTAAATTAAATAAATTAAATCAGGAATATTGTCAGACGTTTCAGTCAGAACGTCTTTTATTCCAATTGAAGAGTGCTTCTTTTTAAACCAACAAACATTTTCATGCGTATTCCACTAAATGAAAGAGACTGGGAGTGCCTTTTTGACATGTCTGTATAGCACAGCCGCAAATTGAACAGAAAAAAAAAATTTGCTATCTAGGAGCTACGAATACAATATACACAGGAACATCCTGTGGCTGTTATACCTATGCGAGAAATAATATCCGGGTGGTCATAATTAAATAATACTTCATTATTTCACCACAATCACAGCCAGAAAATTACTAGTATTCAGATTTTAATTACATCTCCCCTCTCCAGGTCAATTTATGACGATGCCACGCCCAGTAAACTCCACCCCCTTTTCCAACAGCCACGAGAACTACACCATTGCGATGAAAAAAGAAAGTGGGTAGCTACCACGCAGTGTTGCCACTCTGCATTAGTTGACAGAGCGAAGGCGCGCAGTTCTTCCTACCTGCAGTCGCGGGGTTTAAAAATAATTTCCCTCTCAATATATAAATATTAAAGATAACCGTTTCAAATATTTTCTACGTGACATTTGTTCAAAAATACTTGCACGTAAGAATATTGCAAATTTCAATACTTTATTTATTTTTCTAAATTGTAGTATAAAAATTTATATTTTACAAAAATATATATTTTTTTATTCTTTAATATCCATTCCCCATTTAAACACTGTGCTTGCAGGCTAAGTTGACAGAGCCCTAAGGTGGAAATAAAGCAACTGCGTATGGAGAACTGAACCCGACTATACAATGTGAAGAACTCAAAAAAGTAGTACAGAAACCATGAAAATTGTCAGAAAATTGCGATTTGTGCTGTAAATGAAAGAAGAACGTGTATATTTTGCAACATTATAAATTTTTCTTTACTAAAATAAACTTTTTAAATTACAAAAATAATAATCCATCAAAAGAGTCCGCATTTTTAACCAAATTTAAGCGCATTTCCGTTTTGGATACTTCGGAAAGCAGAACTTTCAAGAAAATTTCAAGAAAGATCAACATGATATTTACTGTGATCATATGTAATAAAAGTAATGTATATCAATTTTATAATTTATTTTATTTATGTCAGTTTCGGCCATAAATCTTTGTGACAAATGGACGCACATAAAATATATTATAAAAATTATTTCCTACATTATTATTACAATTTACTTACACACAATCATAGTAAACATTATGACGATATTCCACGACGAAGATTTTCTTGTGAATTCTACTTTCTGAAACATCCAGAGTGGAAATTTGCTTTAATTTTGTTAAAATACATTCTTTAAATCGATTAATTTTTGAAAATTTTAAACCTATATTTTAATAAAATAGTTTATAATGTTGCAAAACATATATATTCTTTTCTTTCAAATACAGCATAAATCGCACTTTTCTGATAATGATAATGGTGTCTGTACTAATTTATGAGTTCTTCATATTGTATAGTCGGGCGCAGTGGTCCATAAGCAGCTGATTTACATCAACCCTTAGAATGGAGCGATAAAGCAGGCGAACAACTCCAGCTGCACATGCCAGCAAAACAACGTCACTGGCAAACAAAATGTTGGAATGTCGTTTGCCAATCAGCGCCTGGTAGCCTACCCGCCAGCCAATATGCAGGCACCAAGTCAGTTCCCACTCCAGAGCCTCACGCAGCAGCCAATTAGACATTTAGTTTCTGTATGCTTTTCTAATCTATGACTTCAGGCAAGAAGGCTGCGGTGTTTACTTAGCCGAGTTCACACTCAGCAAGACCACTCGTGAAGAATTTCAATAAACCCTGGCGCTGTACTGCTTTGTCACTCCTCGACATTTCGAACCCCTTCTGTGTTCAAACGAAGAGCTCCTATCAAACAGGGTGTATATTCAAGCCCGTCCCACCAAATTAACGGCTATGTGTGAGGTTAGATTATGTGTCTCGCAGTGTCCGTAGTTATCGTAAAAGGGAACTTGTATGAGAGACGACATATATACTATCTATATCCAATGCCCTGAAATGTCTCGTAAATCTACGAGTACACATATTGTCATCTAATGAAGTGGACACAGAAATATTAAAGAATTACGTGTTTGTATGCACTTAATCGATATAATTGCGTAAAGCTGCAGCATTTTGACGAAGTGTCCATACTGAACGTTTCTTCTCGGAAGAAGGAACTATGGTCAATTCATAGTTACTTTCAACTTTTCTGATGACCTCCTAAAGATCTGTTTTCAGGATATCCCTCCGCCTCATTCAAACTAGGTCTAGAAAATTACACCAAAGAGACAACGCACTGTAATTGTAGTCACTCAGTTGATTAACATTCTGCATGAAATCAATTTCTTACAAGGCATTAATTACCAACACATCCATTTTCTTGCTGTTTTTATTCGTATTAATTATAAATGAAATATAATTTATGGTTAAAATTTAAGTAAAAGTTCAATTCAACCAAACATAAGATAATTTTATGATAACAGTAGCATAAAACGCTAGTGATGCATGACATGTTTAGGAAACAATCAAACATGACATACTTGGGGTGGATTTTCGATGGCTTGATTCAAAAAGTGCGAGGCTAATGCGAAAGTGTGAGGCTGATGCGAAAGTGTGAGGCTAATGCGAATGTGTGAGGCTAATGCGAAAGTGTGAGACTAATGAGAAAGACCACAGCAACATTGCAGTGCGTCACAACACATCACACACACTATTTCAGACGATATATCACTTTGGGCACTTTGCGCCAGTCCTGTGCTCCACATGAAATTCGACCTCGTCTTTTAAGGAGACCTGCATAATATAGTCGACTTGAATGCCAGTACGGCCGAACATCTAAACGCTGCTGTGGTGTTCAGGAACCAATCCCAGAAGCTGTACTGACAGAAACTTGTATGCACATACCAATTACGAAGCAATCTGTGCCCGGTAGAAAGTGGGTTTAACAATTCACGAGAAACTCGACGAATACATGTTCTCAGTTCACCATTTCGTTTCATACATACCGTGTTTACACCCGGTAAACCATTGCTCTTCTAATCGTGTACGCTACACTATGGGTTTCTAGGATACACTTTTGCCAATCTCTCACCGCACTGTCGCTCTAAGGTTGTATGCAAGGTTTTTTTTTACTTTTACTAATATTAGTACAACGAATAAGCTCCCCTGGCTTAAACGAAAACGTTAAAAAATTAATAACCAAAAAATATGCTAAATCAGTTAATTTTGTCTAAGATTACTTGTTACACAACCAGCATGTATCTGAAAATAAAACTTTCAGAGATTCTTAATAATATCACTATTTGTATTGAGAACCAAGTATATAGTCCATTCACAGTTTCTGCGGATGTTTTTAAATCAACGTTTGAAAAATCACCTTAGGAGTAATATGTTAACCTGTTTTTTTTAATAACTTATACACCACGAGTATATAAAACTGATAAGCTTTAAAAGTATTATAATTCTGAATAATTTAAACTTTAACATATTATCTTGTGTAAATTGTAATAGTAATTTCGTATTCAATTCAAATTAATAACAGTGAGAGCACCAATGTTTTGGTAACGGCTAGTAAGAAATAGTTCACAGTTAAAATACTGTTTTAACCAAGTTTTTGGTATACTATTTGTAAATTAAACGTTGCCTATTGACATGTTTAAATTTTTAGGAAACCCTGATGGAAACATAGTTTGACCTTATTGTCAACGTTGTAAGGTTTATATGTGAAAACTTTCTCAAATAAGATGTTCTGGGACAGCAAAGATATAAATATTGGCTATTTCAATAAATATTAAAAAGTACAATGAGTACATTTCGCGAGAGAGTTAGCTTTTCCAAACATTTCAGTCGGACGTGGATATTCCACACAAAATCCGCAGAGTCATTCATTCCACAAAAAAATCCACATACTAGCTAAATTTCGCATATTTTTTGGAATTCCACGCAGTTTTACAGGATTGGTAATTACGCTGTTCACGGTAAACTGAGCACCTTTGAAAGCCCTGATGAATATCTACTTGAATGCACGTGTATTCTTACACCACATGTAAAATTAACATTGCCGCGTGTCTCATCGTTATATTCATGTGTCGGTCAAGTGAAAATGTAAAATGATTAGAAAAGTGCACATTCTACAAATTTGCTAATTCTTGCACATATAATGGTTAAAAAAGTATAAAGCAAAATAAACCATTTCTGAATTCATACATGTTTACCTAGCTCGTTTAATTCAACACTAAGGCACGGAACTACTTTCTCTGAGTCGTTACCAACTTTGCTGGCCACATACCAGTCAATGTGCCCGTGAAATTATATGCAGGTGGGGGACAGAGGGATTCTTTAAAGGTTGATTTTAAGAGTGCTCAAATAACAGTGAACAGCCCGTAATATCTGACAGGTGGTAGTTACTTTGCTCACAGGGCACGTGGCTGCGAACTGGCGCGCATACTTGATCCAGCGGAAGGAGGCGACGAGGATGCAGCAGGAGACACACAAGACGTGAGCGAGGGCGTCGTCTCTTGTTCTGCCCCGCTCGCGTCGTTCGCGTTACGCTCACTAACAACGGAACCGAACTACTTCCTCCGGTAACTCGATACTGTGACGGCAGTCCCACTGCGCGCTGCTAACTCTCTGCAGCACGTGCGTGGCCAAGTTCTGCAAACTACATGGCGCGTTACTGACGTGCCGCCGAGAAAAACATCCACGTAGCACAACACATCTCAACGAGTATAGGCTGTTCACGTTCAAACGAGCACTTTTCAGAGCCCTGCTTAAGATCTACTTGTATACACGTTGTGTATTCCTCCGTCCTATGTAAAATTAAGATTGCTATGGGCCTCACCACTTTATTAATTCGTCGGTCAAATGAAACAGTGAAATTATTAAGAAAGTATATACTTTACAAATCTGTTCATTTTTACACTTCGATGCATTAAAAAAAAAAAAAACAAAGCGAAAGAGTTAACTTTAAGTTATCAAAAATGGTCACATAACACTTTTTATTCGATGTAAAGATATGGAACTACTTTCCAACTATCGTTACCAACTTTACTGGGCAAAAATCGCTCAGTGCGCCCATTAAAATATGTATATGCATGCAGGGATAGTGACTTTTCTCTAAGGTTCATTTCTAAAGTGCTCACTTTATCGTGAACGGCCTTTACTTTCTTTTGTTCCAACAAGTCCTCTTAGAAATTTCAACGCCCACACAAATGATAGTATCCCTTTTATATGTTAACCCATCAATCATCATCCCAATACCCTATGTAGTAATGTTCTCTTGACAGTGGTTTCTCAATCATATTAACTATATTAAAAATTTTCCCTCCTTTTCTTTCATATTTCTTAATAAACTATTTTCATAAATGGTAAGAAAATTAAAATTAATAATAAATTATTAAATAACTACCTTCAAAATTAAACCCCATTCCACCAAATAAAACAAAATAATAATTCAATTTAATTTAACTGGTTATGTAACAAAGTTCACGACTTTTCATTGGTATCAATGTGGGGGGGGGGGATTAAAAAGATGTCTAACGATCCCCTTTCCGGCTACTAACCGATAAGAGAAATGAATAACGTTATATAGGAATTACATGAATTAACTTTAATTGAAAAATATAATAGAGTTCAGTTATGGCCAATGGTCGAGCACAGATCAAATTTTTAATTTCTTTGTTGTTGTTGTCCCAGCAAGTCTTAAGTTTTTTTTTTTTTTGTTTGATGAAATTAAGAATTTCGCATGGCTAAACTGCCGACTCATAGGCAGAACTTCAAGAAAAATCTTCTTATTCAAAAACTGTTTCGCGTGCGTAAAATTTACACGTTCCCCATTTACGTTTCTAATGTGAATATTTTAGAAGTCAAAAATGACAGGAACGGGCGTTTTCACAGGTAATTTTAAGCACGAAAACACCTAAGCAGGACATTTGAAGTTTACGAGGGACGTGCAACACACTTTTTCGTTTATCATTACATCATAAAATGACGTAGAGAATTTCAAGAGGCGAGCTGCCGATAACAGTTATATACGGTTTACTATGTTGGTTGAGTGTCCGCCATTTTGCTGTAGCTCGTGGATACGGGTCGGTATAGTACAAACATTTCTTGAGTTCTACTACAAACACGGCCCTTGCAGTTTTACAAGAAAAATCTTGGTACTATTACAAGCATTTGCAAAATTATAAACAACTTCTCAGTAAAAATTACAAACATTTTTTACAGTCTACTTTTCTCTAGTTAAATTGCTATTAAACCTTAGCTCAAGTGAATTAAAACTGAGAATTAACAATGCGATAATTTACGTAGCGTAAGTTAGAATGACTGTAGACTGTAGAAAACTGGCCCGGTAAACACCAAAGTACGTCGGTCAGTATGCATACGCCAACGGCCTAACTGCGCATCAAACCAACGTACTAATATAAAAGCTTTAAGTGGTAATTGTGCTATTTACATTTTACATTAAAATTTGACATCTGAACAGCAGCTAAACTAACATGACTGGATCGTCTGGATCATGCAGTCTACAAACTCAAACGCAAAAATAAGTTTTTATTTAAAACTGTTTTCTGGGATTTGTAATATACAGGTTGTCCGAAAAATCCTTCCCTAGATACAAACTTTATTAATATCCCCTATATGTAACATATGGTTATGAAATATGTGCCAAAACGTTGGGAAACTAACCAAGTTTTTTTTTGTTGCAGGTTTCAATAACGTGGCTGTATACAAGTTACAGTGCCCAGTAAACCGGACATGTCCACAAATCAGGGAAAAGCTCTGGTACCACGAGACCCGGTCAACAAAAACAGTTCAGAGGAACTTTCAGACAACGTAAGGGAAAGATGCCGCTCGATGTAAAGAGCATTAAGTCGTGGTATGCAAGTTCAATAACACAAGATATATTGCTGACTTACCCAGAACTGGCCAACCATCATCCTCAGCTGAAAGGGTAGAAGCAACGAGACAGTCTTTTGCGCGTCAGCACGTAGGGCCTCACGTGAATGGTAGAAGCCGAAAAGTTCTCTTCATGATATCTTGCACAAACATTTATAGTTTCGCGCAATACAAAGTGCAAACTGTTAAAACTTTGTTCTCCAGTGATGCCACGCGTCGGTGTGACTTTGCAGTCGAAAGGTTATCGCTTATTGATGGCGATTATGGCTATTTCAAACGTGTTTCATATTATGACGAGGCGACCTTATTTGTCAGTGGTGTAGTGAACGGGCATAATCTGCGTACTTGGGGTTCAGAACCCAACTGGTGAGGTGTCAGGGTGTACTAGAGGCAGTCCAAAGGTGAATGTTTGGTGCACGCCTTTGCATGAATAACTATTGGACCATTCTTTTTCAGCTGAGGGCAACATCACATTTTCCAGTGTATCTGGACATGTTGCAAATGTTTGCTGTTCCTCAGTGGCTTGAGTATCAACCGGATGTCATTTACCAACAAGACTGTGCACCGCCTCATTGGGGTTTGGAGGGTCGTGCGTATCTTGGTACGACTTCTCCCGGACAATGGATCGATCGTGATCGCTTGACAGCTTGGCCTCCACGCTCTCCTGACACAACCTCATTAGATTTTTTTTTCCATGGGATTAAGTCAAGGGCAATGTGTACAGCACTCCTGTATCATATCTCGCAACTCTGTAACAAACGATATCCACAGTAGTTGTATCGATCCCTGTTGTAATGTTGGCTGATGTATGATCAGAAATTGAATATCGACTAGATGTCCTGCGTTCTACCACGGATGTTCACTTGGAGACTTACTGATGTGTTGTCTTGTTGCAACGAAAAAATTACTTCGATAGACTTTTCGGACATCCTGCACATATTACAACTAAAAAAATTAAATCAATTTGAATTCAGTTGACATACCATGAAAATGGAAGTTTTAACAATTTACAAAGAACAACACTCATATGTCAATATAAATACAGCCCACGAAAGCCATTAACAATGTTATTTATTTTACCTCAGAAGAATTTTTAATTGGCGTGGCCAGCCAGAAGAAAAATGGCAAACTTTATGGATAATTATGTAAAATTCATGCAATAGATATTCCGGAAATTTAATAACGTATGAATTCTGCAACATGAACAAGTTCTGATAAGAAAACGAACTAACAAATATCGTACTCCCCGCACCATTAAAACACACGTACGTTATATACACTAACATAGTGGTTGTACACACATACTTCGCGCCCAAGTTCCGAAACAGGGGCAATTTTAGTCCTCCTGGAAGACTGTTGAAGCAGGCAGAGGGCATTATAGAACCACCCGACCGAATAACTGGAAACACAGTCAAAAGAGGAGGACAAATAATTGCTTCTCACGATGGCAACGACCAATGAACAAATTAAACAAATAGAAACGATCGAGTAAAACAGAGAACTGCGGAGGTACCATCAAACTCACGAACTTCCCCGTTCTATACAGAATGGTTAATTGTCCGTGTATCGCCTGTACGCATATTCTGAAGTCTTTCTTTTATATTGAAAACGAACATGGGCATCCCATACATAGAAAGCATTCACGAAACAGTAATTTAAAACTTTTTGGGATCGATTACTAGAAACTGCAGGTAATACGAAATAATATACGAATGTCAATATTATCGAAATTATGCATTTTGAATAAGGATAGTCCGACTACAACGCCTGCCAAACTGGGACTCGCACTAGGTTGCAAGATGTCTGACACCCGTATTTTTAAACAACATACTGAACGTATTTTTTAAATTAATTTTTCTTCTTCAACAAACTCAGACGTACGATCTCCTTCAAGACATCACACGATTTAATGTATATATACTGGTTTGGAGCCCTCCAATATGGATACAAAAATAATTTTCAAACTGCAAAACCGACAATATACTGGAAAGATAATGGACGATGTAAAGAGTAAAATAAAATTAAGTTTTGTTTATGTAACAAACCCTGCCTGTGGTACACACCACATTTGTTTATGTTCACAAGGTAGCCCTCAAAAATGTTTTAATTAATTTTCTTACAGAATTTGTTTAAGTATACTTATATAATTTTATTCCTCTACCTTTAGACAGATTTTAAATCATTAATATAATACTTTGAATTCAGATGATGAAGTAGAGTGATAGTAAAACTGCGCCCATAGTTTAACAAATCTACAAGATTTATTTATCTTACTTGTTGTTTGCTAGAAGGAAAATAAGTTTATGTGAATTTAATGAATGGACGACTCTGTGAGACTAGTTGCTATGTAACAATTTTGTAAGAAGGGAGGATTCATTGTCCATTTTTATTTTCAGAAAGGTATGATTTTAAGAAGTGACTGTTAGTTTAAAAAATGTATATTATTGCTAGTCAGCCCTACCTTCATAAGTAATGACTTTTACAATAGAAATTTCCAGAGCAAGCAATTGTAATTAGGCTACCAGAAGAAGCCTTTACAGCTCTGTTATGGGATTTGTTTGATATTAAGTATTACTGCAAGAAAGTTAAAAATCCCAAAGAAGAAAATGGTAAAACTACATTATAATGATATGCTGGTAATATCAACTTTTGCCTGTGCTTCTAAAGAGCTGCTTGCAAAGCAAATTGTCATCACTTCGTTAAAATTAAATAGTATGTTTTATTGCCCAGAAAATACCATATTACTAAAAGATCTCAGAAACGGAACACTAGTATTAAGAATGCTTTCCAAAGTTAAGGAGCGAGGCATAATACTGGAATATGGGAAAGTCCAGAAAATTTATAACTGCCATTTATTGACTGAACCAAACTAAATACTGTGTTTCTCATTTGCAAATGCACTAGAGGGTGAATTAATTTTTTTTTGTTATGTGATATTAGGAAAAGAATAATTATGAAATAACATGTATATTGTGTGAAGTGTTTGTTAGTTTGAGTTGTAGTCAGGACATTACACTATTAGTAAATTCTATGACTTATTGGATTACAATGAAGTTATTTTCTTTACGTCATGTAGAAACCATTTGGTAATATAATGCATGGTTCAAACTGTATATGTTCATCTGGTAAACACATATAAAATAAGAATAAAATTTCTTTTGCACTTACCTGAGAAGTACACTCAGTTATCGTTCAAGGTCTTGATGACTGTATGTTCATAACACGAAAAATAGTGTGTATGGTAATTGAATATTGCTGTGAATATTTCCTTATTATTATTTTGAATTACAGCAGTATCCGCCTTGGGTAAGAAAGTGTACAATTAAAGAGTCCCCAAATTTCGTAGAACAATTCATGACTCCAATTCATACACAAATATCTTCCATAATGACAACCTTTCCAATTCCCCAAATAACCAATTTATTTAAGATTTATACGAGCTCCATTTCAGGATTATACTAACAAAATCTTAAAATGTGACTTGTAGTATTGTAAAAAAACTTTTCAAAGAAATCTTCAAACCTCAATATATGACAATAGACTGAAAATATAATGGACGACTGCAATGGCCCTTGTTTGCAACAGATTTTTCCTGCAAAAAATAATTAGATCACTGGTAAAAGTCCAACAGTTGACAGCGGAACAACCAAAATACTGCCTGCCAATATAATACCATGTACATACAGGCGATACGGTATTTGATACACCGGTAAGTGGCAGCCTTAGCGATAAAATATTTCTGTACCTCACCACACGAATAAACCTCCAGGAACGAGATGCTCGTAACGACAGCATATCTGTTAAACGAAAGTCATCAATAATAATTAGTTCAACACTGACAATTTTTTAGCTGCACTACGAACATTGCAAGGTAAACAAAACCAACACGACTGAAAAAGACTCGGTTGTGTACAATCAGATGTCTAAAATCATTTAATTCCGCCTATGTGCATTTATCTTATTCTACCCCTCGCAAACGAATTATAAGGGTTTTCCTAGAGATCAAAATAAGATATATAACGCAAATTAAAATAATATAGATAGTTTACCTGCACAAAAGATGTCTAAATCGACGGGAATACAACAAAAAAGAATTTAGGCTACCTTAAACTAGGCTAGTTGATTTACAAATAAACCTTCCCTTAGCTGCAGTAGAACTTTTACGTTATTCTTAGCGGTAGTAAGAATAATTATGCATATATACTTAAGTCAACGCCTGCTTATAAAGAAACGTTGCTTTCACAGAGTCCATTACGTGAAGTATCACCAGGCTATAGTAATGTTGAAGACCAACGAGTTCGCAAAATAATCCACACATGTCTTTCTTCAATTCTTGAAAGGATACTCTAACAATAAATCATCGCCTACAACACTGAGAACTGGGCAGAAAGAACTATTTCCAGAAGATAAAAGGAAAGTGAAGTGAGTGAGCGAAGAGATTTGGGCGGCTCTTAACAGCGAGGTCTTGAGAGCTGATGAGGGTGAAGCGAGGTGAGAATGGGGCAGCGCCGGAATGTTGAGGAGGGGTAGAAGGGAGATCCAAGAAAAAACCCGCCTCATTAGCGGCATCGTCCGGCAGGATTCCCACACGCGAAAAATTCCGGTGCGACCCCCGCCGGAAATCGAACCCGGTTTGCCTAGCTGGGAGGTGAATCGTCTCACAGCTATACCACTGCGATCTCTTCCTACGCTTGTAACTCCCTACTGAGCAAATGTATAGGCTATTCACAGTAGAAAGAGCACTTTTAAAAGCCTTACTTAAGATCTACTTGTACGCATGCTGTATATACTTGCGCCTTAAGTAAAATTAACATTTCCATGGGCCTCGTCTCTTTATTCATGCGTCGGACAAGTGAAACTGTGAAATTATTAGAAAAGTAAATATTTTTCGCAAATCTTCTCGTTTTTATACTTTGATGGATAAAAAATCAGGATGCGAAAGAAATAATTTAATTTATCACAAAAGATAACCTAACACTTTTTATTCGAACTTACGATATGGAACTACTTTCCCTCAATCGTTATCAACTTTACTGGGCGCATGCCACTCAGTGCACCCGTTAAAATATATGCAGGTAGGAGCAGTGACATTTTTCTAAGGTTGATTTCAAAAGTGCTCACTTTATCGTGAACGGCCTTTAGCAATGTTATCATGGATGTATGGGAGAAAAAATATTACCATTCGCGCATTCTCACAATAAGTATACACTGATGTCGTGAAGTGGTCAAATTCACCTCCACCCTAGGCGAACCGGGTTCGATTCCCGGCGGGGTCGCTCCCCAGGAATTTCGCATGTGGGAATCGTGGCGGACGATGCCGCTGAGGATGATTTGTTTTCGGGGATCTCCCGTTTCCCCCACCCATGCGTTCCGGCGCCGCTCCATACTCACCACGCTTCACCCTCATCGACTCTCAAGACCTCGCTGTTAAGAGCCGCCCAAATCTCTCCACTCTCCACTACACTGATGTGGTAAATAATGCGACAATTTCTTAAGAGTGTGGATTGACTAGAGGACTGTACTTCACTTTGTGCAAATGCTAACGCTGATTAGGGTTTGCTGTTAAAAATACTGCAGTAATTACTTTTTTCTAATTCTAACCAGGAATGACAGACATGCATAATTATTTACAGAATAGAGATTCATAAAGATTCAGTGATTTAATGACTAGCCAAAGGTGAGTTTGTGCAAATAATTTGACAAACAATGCACAGCTCAACTTAAAATTTAAAAAAAAACACACACACACGACCACACTCTAGGGCTGTTCTGTTAACACTGGTCTACACAAACGGGGTCAGGCGACTGCGTCTTCACGTTTACACCATGTCGCTCGACCAAGTACACTGACGTCAGCTAGGTACAAATACCCGATGTGGAAAACAGGAACAAGAGTCGACCGACATCCCGAGACGCTAGAACCCGCATCTACACTAGACTGAGACTGTGCAGCGTGAATAAGTAGCTCCAAAGTAGACTGGCTGTAGACGTTTAGCCCCACAATGGTGGCATTTTCCCTCATGATATCACTTTCCCCTCTCACTCTAAAACATGCGTTACATCTGACCAGCGTATTAAGGTGGCCGCCTGGGAAGGCCGCCGAACGGTGTACAGAGCTCCAGCAGAAAACGTTTTATTAAATTACGTCCAACGTGTCTGAGTAAGGTCTACTTACGAACAGCATTTAAGAAACGTTCCGCGTCTGTGCATGTTTTTCACTTCCTCCATTTCGCTCTAAAGCATGTTCTTGCTATAGTGAAAATGGCTCAAACGGGCGTTGTCACGGTCAGTTTTAGGTATGAACAGCCGGTACAAAACATTTAGAAAGGAATAGGGGCGTAAATCAAACCTTTATTTTCATTATTACGTGATAAAATAGTACGGTTTCCGCTGATTGTCTCATAGAGGTGCGTTATTGACAGCAAGACTAGACGCCAGTTCAGTGCTTTGCGCGTAGATGCGATGAGAGAGTTGATGCATGTGTCTCGGTCGCCCCTAGCGCTCCCACGCTTTTAAGCCCCAGACGTGCAAAAATTTCTTCAACTAGGCGATCACCTTAATGTAAATAGGTGATCGATCATGTGTACCAAAAAGACACGTAAATACTGCACATGGCAGCATAGTAAAGTAAATGACTTGAAGAACATGTCGGGTTTCCTTGCTACTTTCATTGCGGTAAATGGAAAGGGCCAAGAGAAAAAAAAAGAGAACCATGATTACATTTTCGTTAAAAGCAATTCATGTCGTTACTTCACATTGCACGTAAAAACTCTCGGAACTTCCGCACCAGGTCATACATGCGTGTGCGTAGATTAGTCTCATTTTTACATCAGTATAAAATAAGAGGCCATGTTTGAACACGAAACTGAAGTAGGTACTTTTCTTTTATAGGCTGTTCACGATAAAGTGAGTACTTTTTAAGGCCCTACTAAATTTTCCTTTCATTCAATTTACATCTTCCTGCTGCTTTTCAATATAAAAATTGCAATGTGACCAATAAACACAGTGTATAAATTTCCCCACCCTCAAAATTCAATGCCTGAGGCTGCAATAAGGTGTATTTATTATTGGTTACTGCCTGTTGGTAAGGCCTTATAAAGTGCTCACTTTACCGTGAACAGCCTATAATCTGAAGTTATTGAGTGAAGTCATTTTTAAGCATACAGCAATATTTCCCGCCCATGTGGCCCATATACACTTCGCTCACCGACTTCAACTAGGAATGTTAAATCCGTACAAACCATTAAACCTATTTTTGAATCAATTTTTCGCTGACACAGACTTGTGACATACTTACAAAGTAAGTAAATCCAGATTTCTTGAATTCTTAACAACATGGAGGTAATGTGCCTGTATCAGCAGCTGGTATGTCACCGACAACGGCGCTGGTTCAATCCCAGGCGGGTACTAAACCGGATCTGTCAATATAGGAAACATAACGGAAGTTGCCTACGGGTACAGGGTTTCTCGTAGAACTGGATCATAGTGTTTTGTAACTTCAAGATCTTAGGGGTCTCTTTTCAAGTGATAACATCAAAGGCGACAGTATCCTACAGACTCAAAGTAAAGAATGCAGACAGTTTTGGTGCCCCCCCCCCCCCAAGACATGCTAACTATTTTATTGAACTAAAATTAAAAAAAAAAAAAGAACCTAACGCTGAATCGTATTCTATATCTTACATTTTATTGTCCTTCTGTTAATATTCTGGGTGAAAATGCCGTAGGTCTATTATACTAAGAATGCACTACAGGCAAGCGCGCATAGGCTACAAAGGATAAAGTGAGCACTTTTGAAAGCCCTCTCATCTGGAATAATAGTCAATAAATATATTTCATTTTAGACACCGAGTGCGGTGGAATACACACACTGTGTTTATTACTTACATGGTAATATTTATTTACGAAAGATGGTTAAAGGATACAGATGGCTGAAAGGAAAAACTAACTAGGGTCTCAAAAGTGCTCACTTCACGGTGAACACCCTACAGACGCTTGGCTTCAAGCACAGCAGTTCGCGTACCTCCGCAGTATATAGGAACACTTTGCAAAGCACGCCAGCTTTCCGCAGTTTGCGCTGCTACGATATCCATTATTTTCGCTGCAGTTCACCAC
Organism: Dryococelus australis; assembly: GCA_029891345.1. Taxonomy (NCBI): domain Eukaryota; kingdom Metazoa; phylum Arthropoda; class Insecta; order Phasmatodea; family Phasmatidae; genus Dryococelus; species Dryococelus australis. Next base: position 131,786,156 of record CM056997.1, read on the forward strand.
GGGAGGTCAATTACCACGCCCATTGAAAAGGGACGGTGATATAGAAACTACACTGTCGCATCAAAGCCAAGTGCACAAGGGACTTCTAGCGGACGCGCCGCATCAACTGCAAGTTTCATTTTGTAATAGAATGTTTCGTGGAATCGACTACACGATAACGCTACTGCGACGCCTCCAATTCTCGCATATTCTTATTTATTGAGGATTCAGTGACGGCAAGGGCAATTGTTTTATATAGATCTGGAACCTGCACTTTTAAGGCCGCTTCACATTCAAGGAAATACTGAGAGCGTTGCATTATCTTAGCGTTGTTGCTGTGTTCAGATATAGATTGCACAGCAGTCTATTAATATTGAATTATAAACGACAAAAAGGTAAATTAACCACGCTCGCTCATCGAAAAGACGGAACAAGTGGTGGTTCTAGGCCCACCCTTGATGCACCACTCAGAACCTGGCCAACGCAGGCTATTCACGAAAAAGCGAGCACTTTTGAAAGCCCTCTCATTTCGAATAATAGTCGATAAATGTGTTTTATTTAGCCTTAGATAGACGTTAACTTCTGAGTGTGGTGGAATATACACACTGTGTTTATTACTTACATGGCAATATTTATATAAAGAGGTGGTTACTGAAGGATACAAATACGGCTGAAAGAAAAACGTAACTAGGGACTCAAAAGTGCTCACTTTACCGTGAACAGCCTATAGTCGTCTTCTGCCCACGTACACAACATTAACTCGCCCATCGCCAGTACAGCTGTCAAAGTGACGCGGTCAACAGCGATGAACATGTTTGTTTACAACTGAAATTTCAATACTTTAACCAACTTGGACATAAACTAGACGCATTAAAACTGAACTAGAGAAAATGGACATTCAAACATCTCAGAGCACTCATATAAACAGTGATATAACGTAGACCTAGCGAGGTTGTATTTGATAGTACTATTGTAAAAAAAAGTCCCATGTTGGAAAACGTAAAGTAACAACTGCGCAGCTCATATGCGCACTTTACCCTACTTTCCCTCTACGGTCGTCGCTCTTAGTATGCTTGCGGATAACAGTGCGACCAATCGATAACCTATCGAGACAACACTGAGAATAAAATGTGCCTGTAGGAATCACGCAGAGTGTAAGGTCCCATCTAAATATTTTTAATTTCAGTTGATAATGTACATATAGTTGATACAGCAGAGTTGAGAGCTTAGAGAGAATTGGGCGGCTCTTAACGAGGTCTGGAGAGTCGATGAGGGTGAATGAGGTGACGATGAAGCAGCGCTGGAATGCAAGGGCGGAGGAAGCGGGAGACACCCCAGAAAACCCGCCGACCAGACACTATTGCCACTTGCGAAAATTCGGAGGGACCCGGCCAGGGATTGAACCCAGTTCGCCTTGGTGGAAGACGAACAGTCTAACCGTTCAGCTACCGAGGCTCCACTACATCAGAGGACTCCGCGCCTACTACAAAACAGATAGTACCTCGATCAGAATAACTTCAACAATATTAGAGTTATTGTTCCCATAAAAACTAGGATTGTATTCATTTAACATAATAATATGTTGCTGCTACCCTCAAGTGCGATTACAGAATTGTTCAATATTAGCAACAAAACATTCTGTAACGTTAGTACAATTGTTGTGACTACAATCCAAATATTGCTGAAGTTGTTCTGTTTTGTAGTAGGAACGCAATACTCTGCTGTAGCAACCATTATGTACAGTAGGAAATACCATCACAGACAACGATCAGTTCTGTTGGAAATTACTATCTATGTGACCAATATTTAGATGGCATCCACAACCCACCAGACGACTGTCTCTATTAGGCCTACTCCACAATAACTGGTCCGCGGACTTCTAACTGCTGAATGGTGCACGGACCCTCTGACGTCATAGCTCGCCGTCCCAATGTCCCAAGATCATTCGCCAACTTCAGCTTTGGTCCGCGGACGTTTTTCAAATTGTTTTTGTTTACATTTTATCGCGCGCAAACGGTAAAAGTAAATTGCGGGTGTGTTAGTTATTAATATTAAAACTCGCTCTTTGTTCAAACCTTCAATCTCGTAACCGCGAAAACGTAACTTCCATAAGTAAAAATACAAACATTCACTCACTAGAGTAAAAAATAACAATATGCAAATGAAGATAAATTAAAACAAAATCAAAATGTACTCATTCGCATAACTCAAATTAGATAACAAAATAAAATAAGCTAGAAATATCAATATTTATGAGTAATAGCATACAATTTATTGACGCGCCGATTAGGGTGCACTCTAGTTTCCGTGTCTGAAAGATTAGCTTCGGCCGGTGTCAAATTTGGTGCACTCTGGCGCCAGTGTTGGAAATCGTAGCTTCGGACGTCGTTATTGTAGACACGCACGTTGGAACATCGTCAGCGGACGAAGTAGGTCCGTATTGTGGACTAGGCAGGCCTTATAGCAGTGTGGATGGTTCCTAGAAGCATACTTTGCTTTCTCGATGAGAGAGTTCAGCGCCAGGTCAGCCCGCCCCCACGGCGTAGTGGCGCGGATCCAAGCCCGTCGCTGCCGCCAACACACGTACACGCGCACTAACACACACCACGACGGACGGCGATAAATCGCAGCGGCGTAATAACCGGCGCCGCCAATATGTACAGCTCGGTAAGTGGTGTTCCATGTACCCCAGCTGCCTGCCGGGGATCAACGACGCAGCTGCCAGCGGCTGCAGTTAGAGGGCAGGCAGAGCCCCTGTCAAGATGACCTGGCAGTCGAGAACCTCGCTCCCATCCCACCGATCACGTGGATTTACGACTCGCTTTGTTTATACGCCTGGCGCGACGGTACGGAGACAAAAAAATAACAGAGTTGGTTCACGGTCAACTGAAAATGCTGAGTTGAGTTGTGGCTCTTAATGAGGAATGCAAGGGCGGGAAAACGGGAGATCTCGAGAAAACCCGCCTAGCAGCGGCATTGTCCGGCACGATTGCCACGTGTGAAAATCCGGGAGTGACCTGGCCGGGGATTGAAACCCGGTTCACCTTGGTGGGAGGCGAGCAGTCTAACCGCCACACCACCATGGCCCCTAGTAACTGCACGTAATTAATTATTACAGTCATACGTCGAGAGTGATAAGCACATAAATATTTCCATACCACGCCAATTACTACTCAAATGCCAAGATTGGCTTCGGGGTCCATCAATATCTGTCGGTTTTTAATAAAAAAAGTTGACAAATACTTTTTTTTTTACATTACGTCGTTGCTAAACATTACGGAAAGCATGATCGACGACGATTATCTTAAAATATACACAATAACAAGCAGGGCGTTTTATTATAAAATGTTGATTCAAGACCTGTTAGGATAAATCCCAAAGTTAAAATCTTAGGCATGAAACCAAGTAGGTCGTTTATTTGAAACATAAGAGAACTAACAATAATATCCTCAATGCTGAGACTAAGACCTGCCGGCGAATTACAAAACTGAACATACAGAAAGTAGACAAGACTGGCTTGCAAAAAAACCAATAATGACCTGTCCATGACCTGTCCACAGTGGTTTGCAGTGAGGTATGCTGTATTCTCTGTAATATTATCCTGCTGTTTCCTCCATGAAGATATGTCCGTCGAGTGCAGTGTCTATGGATACGACGAAGATTTTCTATTATGCTGTTGTTTACTTTAAATGCAACAGAACATAGTAAAAGACACGCATAGTTATAAATGTAAACAATTTTTGAATGGTTTGGCAAGTTTGAATTAAACAATTTAATGATGCTGAAATGGATGTTCACGAGAACCCTACCTTTGCACGCCATTACGGTTAGTGGAGAAATAAAAGTACGAACGTATCATCTTGGAATACACGAACAATTGTCGCCATGACTTGGCGGAATTAAGAAATTTTGTAAGGTCGTGGTGATATTCCCAAAAATCGGAGACAGAGAAACCAACCAGTCTGTGCCAAACACTTTAAAATGGTATACTGAAGTGTAGCGTTCTTTATTATTTATGTAGGAGTAATTGCACGAAGCATTAACGACAGTCACAAAATCATACTGAAAATTACCAAATGAGTTGAGTGGAGTAATTTCACCTTAGCTACTAATGAGGGGAAAACATAAGACAATGAAGACTGCCTTTTGCGTCGTGCAGGTTAACAAATAAATAAAAAAGTAAAACTTGCAGACTGAAAGTATGGTGGTGCAACTGGAAAACTTCTGCACGCAGGTAAAAACTTTCAAAATATTCCAGTTAATAATTAAAGCTGTGGAAGGAACTGGATTACTACAAACAGCTACCCTGTTCGCATATTGACAGGACACCGTAATTTCGAATACAAACTGAACGATTTCAAGCTGGATGATTCGCAAATGTTTGGTGCAAATAGTACACCAAAAAAAAAAGTATTGACAAAAAAGACGAAGATCTCTGCGGGAGTGGGGGGCACCCCCCAATGAGGACTGGCAAAACGCCAGGGCGAACAAAGGCAACATCGAGGAAAACATCACGAGAGAAATGCCACTCGCCACATAACTCGACCTGTTACAGTCGCGGCGGGGGAAGGAATACAACCACGCTTCAGCACGTAAAAATTTGTCTCCCAGTGATTGAGTATACCACCCCTACCCCCCCCCCCCAAATTGAAGCTCCTTCCAATCTGAGGGATTCGCCAGAGTTCGTCTCCGCCGACCATGTTTATGTCGGCTCCCGAAACAATAGCAGCTCGGGCATTGTCCTCGGGACCCATTCCCACAGCTGCCCGAACTGTCTACACCCACGACACATTTTTTTCCCCCGCCGTCGTTTGTTTCGTTCAGCAGCACGTAAGAGCAAGCCTGCAATTTGACTGCAACCATAATAAAATTTCAATCGATCCTATTGTGTAACAAGAAACACAGCTCAACATTACGCAGCATTCTATAGATTTACATGTTTCGCACTATGCAAAAACAGAAATGCCCGAGGGGAAAAAAAAAAATTAAAAACCACGTGTATAGAAAATATTTGGGGAAAAAATCTTATTACAAATCATTTATAATAAAACCCTACTCACACATATCGGCTGGCATCTCTAGGCCTAACTGAGAAGACTTGACTACTTTATAGCAATAATAAAACTGTTTTAGAGCAAAGTTGTGTATTTTATGTAAGAGGTTTTATTAAATAATTAAAGTTTTATTGTTTTATTTAATACACCAACACAGTGAAAAATATACTTCACCAAAATCGAAACAATTTCACATAAGCTATGATTCACATTTTTGGAATATCATATATGACGTAGAGATTGGAAATTATTAGTAAACTGAAAAAAAAAAAATAGTAAATGGATGTTAAAGTTCGTAATGCTAATTACACTACAGCACTCTATTAGTCCCAAGGATAGGAATAAAAAAATTACGGACGCAAAAGCGTAAATCCTAGGCAAACGTGACTGAAAATTAAGCAAGTGGTTTTTTCCCAATGTTTTACGTATTGACTTAAAATGCTATGACAGTGAGTTTTTACAAAGCGACTTATTTTAAAATGTAATTCAAACGTGGCCCCCATGTTGAGGATGAACCACCTACATTTTGTAGTGTAGTTAGCTGAGATAATGCACGCTCAGTACAACACCACTGTTTTAAGAGATGTCACTCACCCTACACAGCTACAACTTCACTTTCAAGGTGATGGTTTCCTAAGTCGGCTGCGGCGTTAGAGATGTTTGCTAGCTAGGCTCAACGCACAGGGAGAGGTGTAGACGAGAATGTTTCGAACTAACGTTTAAATCAAACGGCTAAACACCTAAAAGCTAAAGGCGGGGGAACTTCTTTATTACAACAGACCCTGAATCACGGGCGTATCAACTCCTTCTTCAAATTCCGTGTTATTACGTAGATGGGTTTCGACCAATTATCGTTCTGGCCTCAGAGATGAAACGGCAGTGGGATGAGCAAAGCTGGAAGTCCTTTCAGGGAAACTGCAATTGATCCTTTAGTTGACCAAAGAAATACATGCAGCAAAGAACAGTATGGGAAACGTAATCGAGACACACATAAAAATATAACTACATCATGTTATTAGGCCTCAATATATTTACCGAGAATGATAAACAGCAATGTAAATACTAAAGGACGGAATGTTATAAAGTAACAAACACGTATGTGGGCGGAAATAATACTTAAACATGAACAAGGGGTGCTGTTAGCTGCAACGTCACAAGGAATGCACACACTGTAAGAAAAATTGTAATTTTTACTGAGAAATTCTTTGTTATCTTACAAATGCTTGTAACAATACAAAGATTTATCTCGCAAAACTACTCGTTTGTAAAACTACAAGGGTCGTGTTTGTATACCTCAAGAAATGTTTGTATCATACTGACCCGTTCCCACGAGCATCAGAAAAATGGCGGACACTTAACAACGTAAAGCCGAATTTTAACTGTTTGTGCAAAAACTATAGGTGATTTAAAGTGTAGCTGCGTGCAAAAATAAATGTAGTGCAAGTTTGAATAACGTCAAACACTTAACTAAAACGACTCAAATAATCATAATAAAACGTCAAATTCAATAAAACGTGACCGTATTATTCATTAACTGTTAATGTTTCCTAGCTACACGGAACTCTTACATTATCAATACCGCGTTGTTAAGAGCCGTTCAAATCTCTTCACTCAACAACTGAACTCTCTAAATGAAATAAATGCACCTATTCTTCTTACACTTCTCAATAATATGAGTTGTAAAGCAAGGCTATCATTTGTAATATTACAGATAAATGTTTTACAGAATTTACAAGAAAACTTTGTAGTTTTACAAAGGATTTCCTTGGCAACTGGGTTTCCAAGGATTCTTTTTGTAAAAGAGCAAAAAAATTTCCAGAGTGTATAAATTACGTCACGAACGAGGAAGTTTAGAAGGGCGGAGGTGATTCCGCCCAGCGGTCATTACTGTTTACAACGGGCTCAGGGAGTCAGGAGGTGGATGGTGGTGGATGTTGGTAGGGGGAGTGAAGTGGGTGCTGTCAGTTTTACAACTTCTACCGAAGGGGAAGGAGGTTAATGCGTGCTGCTATAAAAGTCAATCTGGCACTTTATAAACACTCCCAAAGTACAATTTTCTCACTATCGACCTGACCCGTCATTATATTCTACTTATCGACAGCGGAAAACAAGGCTGCGGCAGCCATACCGAAAGCGTGTCGTTTCGACGGGATATAATTTTTATTGCATCGCCATGGTCACTCGTTTACTGCCCGCTGACAGTACAGATGGGCGGATTACGACTGCCGCAGTGTATTTTAGATTTCACGATCAACTTGACTTCAATATCGAAGCTGGAATTTCACACCCACTATTTGTACATTCCTCTCGAACCTGGCAACACAAGCTGCATCCTATAAAGTTGACAACAAAAATAAAAATTCCAAATGTACGTATCACTCATGCCTCTAATTGGGAGAATAATGCGCGTGAATTTCAGTTCAATTTCTAGTATTCTACTTAAGCTTCCGTTTAATAGTAGGCTCGCCAAAATTCCTCCATTTCCTGGAAATTCTCGTCAATTCGACTCGTCTTGCCGCAGTGATATTAAAGGGCTATTTCTTTTGCTTGAGGAACGGCTCTAAATAATTTAGGAACTGATATTCACTCAATCCTTAAAGATGGCGATAAAACTACTACCTGTTATTTTTTCATAACTTTATATAAATGTGTGAATACTTACGAAATTTTATACGTGTTGTATTACTGAGACTCTTCAAGTATGCCTTATAAATAAATAATCAGAAAAACTGTGGCAAGTACTGATATACAAATTATATATTGCACGTACTTGAATTAAGACATTAAAAAATCAGAAATTTTGCCCAGCCACATAAAAGTTTGATCACGACACGATCAACACTTGTCAACAGCCTTTCATTACGACACACACCAATGCCGTATTTTCGCCTCACTTTCAGAGATACGTCCCAAGAGATGCCTAGGAGGTGTAAATCGCAAAGTAAAATATTCAGTCTTATTTTTTATAGATCGTTTCTCCTATGTATTGCACGGATACATAAGAAGGTAGTAGACGAATTGAATCATCTTTTAAACTTGTCTCCTCAAGCAAATGCCATTTAGGGGGGAAAAACTGAGCCTTTGGGAGTGGCACAGTCTGAGACCACGACAGATCAGCGGGCAGTTCGTTTGAGTGTGACATGGGAAATGAAACAGCCTGACACGAGGGTAACTTTCTTTTGTGAAATGTTCATATCTGGACATGAAACTCGGTTTGGGAAACCTTCGTCGCTTATTTTATACCTCCGCCAAAAGGAATCCGCCCCATTGTAAATTCGCCATCCCGACTCATAAAGTTTCTTTGTGCTTTTAATTTGTCAACGATTTTACGTTTCCTAATTATTTTAACTTCAGTCATCATTTGTCCAGTTAATAAAGTAATAACTTTATCTTACCTTCCCTTTTCTTATTCATGTAACGTATCTGCAAAGGTATTCCTTCATAATTTTCAAAAATGTCTTCAAAAGTATCATTGCAATCCCTCAGCAAGCTTAAAACGTGTTACATTTCTGACGTGGCGCACGTCTTTCAGATGTCACGCTCAACCTATGAGTAGTTGGTAAAAGTTCCCTCTGGGGCACTGGCGCCTGCCGCAGGAGCCAAGGAGCCGGCCGCCATCTTGGATTTTGTGCAAAAACCCATGTCTCTCGCACAGAAAATGGTCAAAACGGCCAAAATGACTACAGCTTCCCCTTATTTCCCTCGAAATTTCCCGTTTTTCCCTCGCGAAAGTGCCTTTGCTCAATCCGGCTGCCAGTTTGCACAATGTGGCTGAAAGTGTGCAATTATGTGCAATCATTGTGCAACCACTCCCGGCGGCCATCTTGGACCAGAACCTCCTGCCCTATCATTCCAGTGCAGGGGTCCCCTCGGCATGATGCCGTGCATGTTATTTGGCACTGGCCGGCAGACGGCAGGAACGGTCTGGAAGCTTACTGTAGATGCTGACTGGCAACATTGCAGCTGTGTCCCTAGGATGGAGCCCCTCCCTGCACTGGCTGGCAAGATGGTGGTCTCTATGACGACACCACCCCAGCATGTCCCTACGTCAGCTTGTGTCCCTATGTCAGTGCAACCCATGCCCCTATAGTGACGAGAACTTCCTGCTCTGTCTAACATCTTGGACGAGAAATTCCTTCTCTGTCAATCCTATCCGACATGTCGGCGCCACCCACTGGCTGTATCCCTATAGTGACACTGGCTGGCTAGATGGCGGCTGTGTCCTTATAGAGGCGCCACCCCACCAGGAAGTCGCACTGCCTGGCAAGCTGGCGGCCAGCTCACTGCCTTGTGGCACCCATCTAGAACTTGTGCAGCGGCCAGGCCTGCTCAGGTCAGCCATCTTGCCACTGGCTGACAATATGGTAGCGGCGGGCACACGACACCGGCCATCTTAGCACTGGCTGGCAGCAACGGCATGCTCTTTCAATCCGGTCGGCCACTGACTGGCAAGATGATGGTGGCCATGTCAGTCGCAGCGGCCTGCTTTGTCAATCCGGTCTTAGCGCTGACTGGCAAGATGGGTAGCCAGTATACTGACTCCCGCCATCTTGGACAAGAAATCCCTGCTCTCTAGCACTGACTAGCAAGATGGTGGGCAGGCGACCAACGATGGGGAAACGTCTAGAACTTTCTGCTCTATCAATCCGGTCGGCCATCACTGACTAGCAATGTGGCGGCGGGGCGGCCATGTTATCGACATCAGATCGGTCACCTATCTTAGCATTGACTGACAAGATGGTGGCCAGTACACCAACGATGGGGAAATCTCTTGGACGAGAAATTCTGTCCGCCATCTTGGAAGTCGTACTGACTGGCAAGATGGTGGCGACAGGCAGTCATGCCAGTCGCCAGAGAACTTCCTGCTCTGGTCGTCCATCTTGGAAGTCGCACTAGATGGTAGGTGGCTGACCATGGTGGCAGCAGACAGCCATGCCAGTCGCAGCTGTCAGAGAACATCCTGCTCTGTCACGACTATAACTGACTGGCCAGATGGCTGCCAGCAGCGGTCATGTTCCTGGTTAGTACGATAGGAAACATCTGGGAGCTTCCAGCTCTAAAATTCCCGTCTGTTCTGCCATGTCGGCACTGACTGGTAAAATGGAATATGGCGTCGGTGTACGAAACCCCAATGGTACTGACTGATGGCTGTCTCCCTGCCCCAATGCTACTAACTGGCGGCTGTCTCCCTAGCCCCACTCGACGCCCTAAGACGAAGTCCCACCCGACCATATCATACTTGATATGAATGTCAGCCTCGTTCATCATCACCATATCTGTGTCCGATATTAGTTGAATGTAGGGAGATGGTAACCGAACTCTGAATGTGCCATCCAGCAAACACGTGACACATTTTCGAGAAGTAGTCTCGACCCTTGGAACTCCATAGCTAGATAGTGTTTCCCAATCGTTGAGCACCCTGAAGACTGCTTTCCCATTCAATTTCGTCAGTAACACGTCCATGATGAAAATGCCCAGTACAATAGTCTGCATTTAATGCCAGATGAGTATTTATACACAGTTAATTGCAATTCCCTCTCTCCCCAATCTGATGAGCCTGTCACACAATCTCTCTCTGAGTCCTCCAAGAGCCATCTCTGAGCCCTCTTTGAGACCTCTAACAGCCATCTCTGAGCTCTCTCTGAGCTCCTGTTCAGCCCCTATTAGCCCCTGTCGATCCCCTTTCGAGCCCCCGCTGAGCCCCTGTTGAGTCTCTGTCAAGCCCCTGCTGAGCCCCCAAGAGACCTGTTGCGACCTCTGCGAGCCCCAATGAGTCCTCCGAGAGCCCTGCCTGCCTCCATGTACTGAGCCCGCCCACAAGATCCACTCTAGCGATCAACTGGAGAAACAAAGATTGTGTGAGCATCTGTGTCAAACAGTCATTCGTAGGGAGCTGAGTTCAAAACTTGACACTATTCTCTTTCAGACTTAGACAAAATCTGGTAACTTTTATATTTTTATTTATTTTATTTTTTATATATATATTTTTTGTGATGGAGGTGGACGTAATATTAGCGAGGGGTTTCGTTAGATGAATAAAATAGACACAATTTATACACTTTACCTTTATTTACAGTCATCACTGCATACTAATATGCAATACATGCTCACTTCATTCGAGCAAAAAACAGACAGAACACTTCCTGCTGTCAGGCGTTCTTATTCTCACACAGCAGTTAACAAATGGGTAGACAGTGACGAATGAACTGTGAAGCATGGCACTGGTGCACTTAGCGAAGGTCTTACTTGTGCTCGCTTCACGACGAACATTTCCTTTCTTGTTATGTCTATCGCTGAGGCTAAACACAGCATCGCAGTGGAACACCTGGGCTGAACAAGCAAGCGGGTAAGCACTACATCTCACAGTGGAACGTCTTGCATACTGGGCTGAACAAGCAATGACTACTTTCATGTCGATGTTCATTACAACTTTTGCTAAAAGTATTTCTACAGTAGTATCATTCATAATGCAATGCTTGCAGCGACCCTTAAGGACCCAATACTGATGTCGATGCCGGTGGTGTTATAGATGGTTAAGTCTTCAACCACTGTTTCCATGTTCACATGGTAGCACATTACACAATCAGAGAGGTAACATGGATACCGTAATCCTTCTAGCGACTCTTCAGGGTCACTTACTGTTGGCTGTGTTACAGGTGACAAGTCTTCAACCATTGATTCCGTCTTCATGTTGTAGCAGAGTACACGATCGTAGTGGATCAATGTAGTTGTAATGATCCGCTTTCTACCACACTCGCCGACGAACTGATGTCTGTTTTATATTATGTATGTCTATATAGTGTTCCCATTGTATGCTAGTTTGTGTTGCTTGTCTCAGTAGATGACTGCTGGCTGCGTGATGCATACGTTGGCATGGTTACTGAGACTGGAATATGTTACCTTTCGTTCGATGTTTAGACTGCGAAGTTGTCCTCTCAACTTCTTTACATCCATGTTCAACTTAGTGTTCATTCGAATAATTCCTGCTGTGAGCAATCAAGACACACACTTATTCCCATATAAAACATTGCAATTAACACATGTCTTGTAGTTGACTGCAAATGAGCAGTTACTATCTTCTTGGCACTGGTGCGGTTAGCGGATGTCGTGCCGAAATACTTGCAGTCGCTTCCTGATAAACGACGAACATTTCCTTTGCACTTCTTGTTATGTCTATACAGGTTATCACATCGGGTAAACACTGCATCGTAGTTATCACAGTAGAATGCCTTTGGGCTGAACAAGCAATGGTAACTTTAAAGTCATCTAGTACTACCCCTATACTAAAGAGCTATTTCCACACATTGATGCGTTAACGCTTGCAGTGACTCTTCATGATGTTTGGCACTGGTGCAGTTAGCAAATGTCTTGCTGCACTCGCTTACGATGAATGACAAACCTAGTCTTTACATGTTATCACAGGGAACGAGGTTGAACAAGCATTGGTACCTTTCATGCCGGCGTGTACTACGACTTGTACTAAATGTATTTCCACAATAGTAGCATCGTAATGCTGTTGGCGATGATGGTGACACAGCTGGTAAGTCTTCATCCATTGTAGCAGAGTACAATGCCATAGTAGTAGTAACGATCTGCTTTCCACTCACCGATGATGTTTGCTTAGATACTGTTCACACTACACGCTAGTTTGCATTGATGGTTGCATGTGGTGCAAACGTCAGCATGGTTGGTTACCATATCCAGTCGATCACTGTGCGACGTTATCCTCTCAACTCCTCATCTTTCCAGGATGGTTTGCTGCTCGCTCCCATTGTGTCAGCTCCTGGTGTATGTGTCTGTAACGGTAGCACTGCCTTGACAGCCAAGAATCTCTCTGTTGCAGGTAGGTGTTTGTATATGGATTTCGTTTGTGCGAGAAGGTCGTCTTTAGGAATTCCGGCGAACATGACGTCGTGTATTGCAGCGTTTACTAACGGCATTTCCACACTGGTAATGTTGATACCACAATGCCTGTCAGGCTCCTTGCTGTTGACGATACTGGCGTTGTATGGTAGGTCTTCAACTATTGATTCTATCTGCAGGTGAATGTAGCGATATGCTTCCCTGCCACGCTCGACGATCAAGTGCTTTTATACGATTATCATTTTCGTGTCTTGGGTTGTAATAGTGTGACCTGCTTGTTACCTATGACTGGCAGGTTGCAAGTATTTGTGATGGTATGCTGGGCTGAACATGCAATTACTACTGGATGTATGGTCGCTGGACTGGTTAAATTATCTGGCTGTTCTCCGTCTCTAGCCTATGAAGTTGGCCTCTAAACTTCGTTACACTCGTTCATCTTACAAAATCAACTTAGTGGGTCATGAAGCAGCCTGCTTAGTTTACGTTTAGCAGTCCGTCTTATTACATGTTTAAACTTATGATCACGATAGTAATTACTGGTACAATTATAGTTGTCACTATGTAATTACGTATTCATTAATTTGTTATGACTATTGCTATTAATTCATTATCATTACTAATTTTGTGTTAAATAATGCATTATTAAACGTCATCATGTTCATTTGAATACATATTTAAGCACTAGTAGAGACTGTTCACGATAAAGTAAGCACTTTTGAAATCAACCTTAAAAAAAAGTTACTGCTCCTACCTGCATATATTTCGACGGGCGCACCGAGTGACATGATCCCAGTAAAGTTGGTAATGATGGATGGGAAGTAGTTCCATATCTTACCGTCGAATATAAAGTGTCAGAGTACCATTTTTGACAACTTAAATTATTCCTTTCCCTTTCTGTACATTTAATGCATCAAAGTGTAGAAATATGCAGATTTGTACAATATTTACTTTACTAATAATTTCACAGTTTTAGTTGACCGACGAATGAATAATGTGATGAGGCCAATGGCAATGTTAATTTTGCATAAGGCGGAAGAATACACAACGTTCATACAAGTAGATCTTAAGCAGGGCTTTCAAAAGTGCTTATTTTATTGTGAACCGCCTGTAGTAAAGATAGTAAAACAAACCGGATGTCACCGCCCAGTAACGAGCTTAGCGGCGATGTCGGGGCCCAATGTTTCCGCCTTGGGCTGTAGCAAGGCAGGATTGCATAACTTCTAAATCTGCTTAGGTGAATTGAATCAGCCGGTGAGTATGTGTGTGTCTATATATATATATATATATATATATATATATATATATATATATATATATATATATATATAATCTTATCAACGCGCGTTATCTGGTAATTGTGGAACGTCAGTAATCCGTTGTTAATGGAAAAAAAACTGGGTTTGGCAGTGTTGGGGACACGGATGTTTGGTTTGCGTGTATACGTCTACGTTGACGCGCTCGGACGCCTCGATGTTTTTTTAATGTTTCCGACACCGCTTCACTCAGCCATATGGGGTTTTATGGGTATCACTTGATTACTTTTGATATGCTCTTTCAAACCGTATACGATTTCTGTATTTCAACCGGGTTTTTTTTGACTAGTATAGACCGACATTGGGTTACTTTTTATTTTTCTACATTAATCTCTTGTTATTTCACCATAATCACGAGAGCTGTCGATTGAAACTTAACCGAGCGTCGTAGCTCCTCCTAGTCAAAAGCTATACTACGCGGAAGTTATGAGACGCGGCGAAACGGACTCAAAATTGCGTCGCCCCCCTCCCCCCTCCCCCAGGCATGCGATGCTTCGCAGTCCTCAATCAACGTAACATTTAATCCTTTGGTAATTGAGTGGTGTCATTTAATTTCGAATGTAGATCGGGTGGTGTAATTTAATTTCGAATGTAGACGATATATATGGGTCTGCAATGTCAAACTGTATGTTCCGATTTTGTTATCATCAGATTTTTGGATTACATCCCACTAAGGTCGCACTTGTCAAAAGTTCAGAACTTGTGTTTGGTCTACAGTGTAACGTATATTGCCAGAGAAGTATAATCTATTCGCAGTTTCTTCACACTTATGAATCATACCTTTGAAAAATTACCCAATGTACGATGTGCTTAGTTGTTTACCAAATATTTCATGCGTCACAACGTTTTATACTTGTCTTGACATAATAATATCTTGCTTTTAGTTAAATAGTACCTTTACTTATGTTTTATATTCATATTAATAATTTATTTAATTTATGATTAATATGCATAAGAACAGGGAGAATAAAGGCGTGTTGGTAATGCCTAAGAAATATTTCTTATGCAAAATATTATTTCACTGAGTGCGCACGAATGCAGTACATTATCCCTTTGGTGTTATTTTCTAGATTTAATAAAGCTTTACTTGCACGATACGGATGAATAGCCTGGAAGATATATTTAGCAGGACTTTAGACAAGTTGGACGTAATCCCGAATGGACTTTAGCAAGACTTTTCTACATATAATACACGGATACGTGGAAAAACGGACACGGAACACGCGAACAGAACGATTGAAAGAAAGAAAAAAAAAAAAAAAAAAAAAACAACTTTCTGTTGCAAAATGGCCGACACAAGCTTAAACTACACACTTCATTTTTAGTATTTAAATAATATTTAATATTTCATAAATAGTACTGTCAGTCACAAAAAAAAATTATAAGTACCGGCGAATCCATTCTCACGGGTTTACCAACACGAAAAGTTAAGAGTTGACCAGCTTGCCTGCGTTCTTCCGTTCGAATCCGTGTACGCATGCACTATTTGACTGACGTACCGACATTGATAAGCCCAATTAAAATAAATTCAATGACTTTTGAATTTTCTTCGATGCGAATGTCTTGTTTCACCTGTAGCATTCGCTTTCTTGTCTAAATACTGACGTCAAGATTTTAAAACGCAACGAAAAGCGAACTATATACTGCCTTTTAGTTGCACATATGTTTAAGGGGACTGCCTAGTTGTCATATGGGTCTCTTTAGAAGCAATTGTGCCTATTCTAATTTTAAAAAACAATGAAATATTTCAATGTAGACTTCTTTAGAACAGAAATGAAAATTCTGTTGCCCATTCGAAATCTGGGGTATTGAAACATATATCTGGTCGTTGAAATGTGCCAGCCAAAATCGCTGTAAGTATACGCTGTTCATGGTAAAATTAGCACTTTTGAGAGCCCTGCTGAAGATCTACTTGGATGTACGGTGTGTATTCTTCCGCCTTATGTAAAATCAACACTGCAATAAGCCTCACCACTGTATTCATGTGTCGGTCAAGTGAAACTGTGAAGTTATTAGAAAAATAAATAACTTACAAACCTGCTCATTTTTACACTTCGACGCATAAAAAACCGATATCGAAGGAAATAATTTAAGTTACCACAAATTGATACTTCACACTTTTTATTACACGTTATAGTATGGAACTACTTTCCATCCACCGTTACCAACTTTACTGGGCGAATGTCACTCAATGCGCCCGTTTAAATATATGCATGTAGGAGCAGTGACTATTTCCTAAGGTAGATTTCAAAAGTGTTCACTTTGTCGTGAATAGCCTTTAGCATACTGTTTTAGATATTTATTATTATGTGAAACTGTGTTTTAGATTATAGCAACAATGCTGTATCTTTTAGGAACAGAAACCTTCAGTCACCGCTTAAAAATCTGAGGAAACACATATAACAAATGCGAAACTTGTCCAAGCTATTTCCCATCACCCACGCAGTGCTTACTTGTACCCAGATGTGACTTTGGGAAATTTAACATTGTTTACTATGCATTCCATTTAAGCCATTCCTCCTCCAGCAAAAATATTTTACTGTGAAAGAAAATATTTGGTGTTGGAAATATTTCACTACTACCGTCCATTTTGAAAAAAAAATGTTAAAAATTTATATTAAATATCATCATCCATACCAAGGAAGAATGTTAAATTTGTAACAAATACCACATGAAAGGATTACACTTCCCCTCGTATCTCATAACCTCAATCATATTACTATTACATTTCCCTTTATAAAAGGCACGGCGTGTATTCTCACGTAATAGGCCATGCTCGATGGTTTTAAAAAAATCGCTCCGGCCTGAAAACCGCGCGGCGATATCCCCTGAGAGAACTGCACGACGACCATTCCGGTATTCAAAATGAAATAAAGCCTTTTCATGAAGCCTCTGCCCTGTCTACTGAATACTATATGAATTAAATGACCCGATTTATGTCTAAATCCCAATCGAGATGGCATATTTATGCGACACGTTAATGCTCTGGTAAATTTATTATGATTACATCTTCATTTTTGTATAACAACACCTATTGTGATAAAAATATAAATATCGTACTTCAACTCGGATGCATTGTATATTTGAGTTCATGATTAGTATTGCAAGATTTAGAACCGTAGTAAGTGTATATTTACGAAACATGTTAATTTGATACAAATAATCAAGTGACTTGCTTCGTAACATAACTTGACCACCGATGACAACTTGACCATTCTCAATGACATATTAACAAGGAACGTCTAAGAAGGAAATCGGGATATGGCAGAATGTTATTCTATTACACGGCAAGGTAAGTGACTGAATGTTCGAATTATAACACATACACACACACGATTAAATAAGCATTAAGCCTTTCAGACTCTCTTTCATTTACGTTCTCAGGTGGTGCAAACTAAATATTTTATGGTGCGTGCTGTTGGGCCTACTTGTCGACACAACACTTATTTTGTTGTCGCAGCCAATGAGCTGAACACTATAAAGTTCGGCTACAGTCGTACGAACCAACTATGACCTAGATCATGTAAGACAATCATTTACCCACAGGTACGACCATTGGTCATTGAGCTTCGCAGTGTATAGTACACGCCAAAAGATACCTACACGTGCGTAATGTACACAATTGTGTACACTAAGACTTAATGGGTTAAGAATAATTATATATATATATTATAAAAAAGACCGTGGATGTATAAATAATGAAAAATAATACGACCAGCAGGAGTGAAGTCTGCGACTGCGAGTATCGGTACAGTAAAGAATGATACTAAAGAGCGGGACTATTGAAATGGATGCGCGAGTTTCACACATTTGAAATGATTACATTATAAATATTGAATATGTGTAAATAACGAGAGTGAACCAATATAGACACATTGATGAGGACTTTAATTAGAATTAAGATGGACATCAAATATTGCGCACACTGACAATAACAAGAATAACAGTGGAGGTAAGGTAGTTTAATGTTGTAAGCAATAGCTACGTGAAAAAATTTTAAAATATAACTAAGTACCGTTTATTTGTATTAAGACCTCAATCCCTCACCAACTCGGTAAAGTCCGTCTGTCGTCTTGTAATAATATTATTCTACGTAGCTATGAACTTTGCACTGGAGCACTTTGAACTCGGCATTATATTGGCAGAGAGCAGGCCAGTAATGAAGATTAATTAAGCAGTAAAGTAAGCGCTTCCGGTCGCCAGCATTCAATATGGGAGTCGGAGTCAGTAACGTAATATGTTCGTCGACTTTCAAGAATTTTTTTTCGAATTTTTACAATTTTTTCTGAATTATTTGTTTTCAAGGCTATTTGGGTTAGGGTCAAGGTCATCGGCATCCAACATGGGCGTCGGAGTCAGTAATTTAATGTGTTATTAAACTTTTACTAGTTTCATTTTACTTCTTTTGCAATATTTTTTCGATTTTAGTGTTTAACGTCATTGAGATTAAGGTCAAGGTCACCAGCATCCAACACGGGTGTAGGAGTCGGCGATGTAATATGTTCCTAAACTTTTATTAGTTTATTTCGTTTTTTTGTCGATATTTATGATTAGGAGGGTGGTGGTGTCTAGTGAGTGGGTATGCGGGTTAGGGAGGTGAGGTGGAGCAGAAGGGTAATGCGAGGTAACATTATATGTTTTTAGATTATATATATATATTGATTTTCTGGGACTTTTCTCAATTTTTTTTAATGATTGGGGGATTGGGAGGGGGTGAGGTGAGGTTTGGTGGCGTGAGCGAGGGGGTAGGGTAGGGTGACATTATATGTTTATAGATTCTTAGATTTTTTTTTTTTTTACATTTTTTTACGATTTGTTAAAATATTTTTGAGTTCAAGGCCATTGAAGGTCACGAGCACAGTATCAAGATCACCAAGATCCAATATGGTGATCAGGTGCCATCACAACATGGCCACCCCAGGCCGCCTCGACAAGCAAGGTGGCTGGCGGCTCCTGGTTCCTATGCACGATACCTGCGCCCGCTTCGGCCTAGCTCTACTACTTTGAAGCAGTTATATAACAGACGGCTCTACTTCGTCGGCGGCTGTTTAGCTGCTGAGGCGAAACTGGTTCTGGTTTGACACCGGTCCATTGTGTCGCTGAGAATCAGAGCGCCGAGACGGCAGGCCGTGGTGGAGCAGCCCCTAGCGAGTAGCTAGCGAGCGTAGCCGAACGACGTGGGATCAAACACAACGCACGGTGGCTGCGGTAATACATCCTCCAGATACACGCTGCATGGAATATTTCGAGAGGATGAAAGGGAAGTTAATCAACTAGAAGGTGGCCCCACTGGTCGGAGCGGCGGTCAACAGGGAACGGACCCGCATGGGCTGAGACCCCATGTGGGTCGCATGCGGGCAGCCGCACACACACATACACACACACAATAACACACACGTGTCCCGCACACTGTCCTTTCTCTCTGCAGATGAGCTTCTGTAGATCGCCGAGGTCGTTGTTACTGCGCATACGTTTGTGGGCGGCCAGCATCTAGGCAACTTGGGCCATTAAAAAATTTGAACGCCTCAGGACGGCATTGGAAGAAAAAAAAAAAAAAAAAAAAAAAAAAAAAAAAAAACAAGTTTCGCGTGTTTTGCGTTTCCTCAGTACTTTAAACGTTGCCTATATGGATTTTTGCACGTGGCAATCGTGCCCCGCGGACGTTGCAGCTGGTCGGCGGATTTTCCGGGAGATTTCGCGTTTCCCCCGCTCTTGCGTTCCGGCGCTGCTCATCAGCTACCAAGACCTCGCAGTTAAGGGTGTCAGACCCCAAAACAAATTGTACCGATCATTGTTCGACTCGTACGCGTTGTATGTATGTGAAGACATTTTCCATAGAATAAATACATTTTACACATTATATTTTTTGAATAATTTGATGTCACATACGAAATTCTTCTCTTTTGCTGCAACCGTAGTTGTACAGATGAAAAAATTTACAAAGTAAATTAATGCCGTGGGCTATTACTTGACATATACGTAATCTTCAAAAAATTCGTACATTAAAAAATGATAAAGAAACGCAAAAAAAATATTAAATATTTTTTCAGATATATGGCATGTTATATGGTGATTACTTAAGTATCACGAGGATACAATGCGTACGACTTAAAACTATTTTTAGTACAAATATAAAAAAATTAACCGTTAAAAACCTTTTAAATCCAGCTTTTAATATGAATGCACTAAAAATAGAAAAATTATTGTAGTAGTAGTTACAGAATTTGAAGAAATTATAAGACGCGGTCGAAAAGCCGTAATAAACTTTACTACAAATTAATATTTTGTATCAATTTATATTTAGTATAGCAAAGCTCGGCACGAATAGTTAAGAACCTTTCGCACTATATATGCTTACTAAGCTTACGTAAATGAGCTATACGTTCTATATTGGGAATAGTTAAGAGCCTTAAGCAAAATATGTGATTACTACGCTTACGCAAATTAGGCATACATTCTATATTGCGCCAAGCTTTTATATACTAAATATAAATTGATACAAACATATTAATTTGTAGTAAAGTTTATTACGGCTGTTTGAATACGTCTTACAAGTTCTAAAATTCTGTAACTACTACTATAATTATGTTTACCTTTTTAGTGAATTTATAAATAAAAGCTTGGTTTAAAACGATTTTACGGTTGATTAATTTTTCACTTTTTAGTCTCACCAATTTTTTTTGTTGGTATTATATAGGTAGACTGTGAATGTATAAATAGTCTACCTATATAATTAAAATAAAAAACTAGTAATATTAAAAAGACTAAAAATGTGCAGTTAAACACTGGTGGCTCCTTTCACACTTCGGGCTGCAACCTGACGAACAGTGATGCAAAAAACAAAGGCGAGATTAAAAAATGTGTTGTTATCGTAGATCAGCACATTTGACGCAAGTTTGTTAGTTTCGCAAAAAAAAAAAACCGCGAATTTCTAACATACTGTGACACAGTTCAAGTGTCAGGTAGTGGGGAACCTAAAGGTGGCCGCCACCTGGGCAGGTTGCCGAATGGTGTGCAGAGCTTCAGCAGAAAAGAATTTACTAAATAAAAACCGTCCAGTGAGGTCTGCTTACGAATAGCAATTGCGAAACATTACGCATCTATATACGTTTTTCAGATCCTCCCATTTATTTCAAAGCTTGTTTTGTGATAGCGAAAATTGCACAAACGGGTGTTTTCACGGTAATTTTTAGGTATGAATGTTCTGATACACAAAATTAAAAAAGGAATAAGGAAGCACAAAACATTTTTTTTATTAATATGTCATGCGATGGAAGGGTATCCGCTGAAAGCCTCAAAGAGGCACGTTTTCGGCGGCAAGACTGCACGCCAGTTCAGTGCTTTGCGCGTAGAGGCGATGAAATGTTGATGCGCATGTCTCGGTCGCCCCTACTGCTCGCACGCTTTTAGGCCCCAGATGTATAAAATTCCTTCAACCAGGCGGGAGCCTTAAGAAGCGGTGATATAGAGCAAAGGATGCCGCAGCCCCACCTGAGCAGCGCCAAATACCGCGCTCATTATAGACGCAGTGCTTCCTGCAGATGACGTCACGTTATTGCGTAGACGACAACAGGCAGCAGTCCTTGGCAGCCCGCAGGCGGGGGGCGATACTTGCCCGCGAGCATGCGCGCCGTGCTGGTTGCGCACCGGCTTGCTTGTGTATCGGTGCGCACCAGAGGAAAGACACCTACCGTACATACAAACCAGGTCATTTAAATAAAAGCTTGTAATTATTACTTTTTCGGGTCCGACGCCCTGAAGAGCCGTCCAGTGGCACCAAACATTCATGTCAACGGGGTGCAGAAAACTACACAAACCAGATTAGCTAAAAGGAAAACACAGCACTGATACCTTCTGTGTTCAGTACCGGTCGTAAATATCAATCGTGTGCGGCGTTGTCCACTATCGTGGTCACGGTGACTGAACGGGTTGCGGATTTGCACCTCATGTTTTCTTTAATGATTTTTAAAAATTGCGGAAATACAGAATTTTATTATATTTTTTACTTGCAGCACTCTACGACTGCTGGCAAAAAAATCCAGCTAAGATTACATTAAAATGAATTTAATACATCATCTTTGTTATATTTTCTGTTAGTTTATTTTATTACTGCATCCCAGAAAAAAATTACTTATTGTTATATTTATATGCATTCTGCAAAAAATATGCGATTTCAACAATATTTTATGAGAGGAAAGATTACTTGCAAGTAATGTCTACAAGTTGAACCAAATTTCGTTGAAAGTAAAAAT
Source organism: Dryococelus australis (assembly GCA_029891345.1). Taxonomy (NCBI): domain Eukaryota; kingdom Metazoa; phylum Arthropoda; class Insecta; order Phasmatodea; family Phasmatidae; genus Dryococelus; species Dryococelus australis. The sequence goes on from CM056997.1 coordinate 131,808,617, forward strand.
AATTTATAAACCAGAGAATACTCGTTCACGTCACACATGTTGCAGGATACGTGCAATAACGGCCGTTGCTGTACAAGACCTAAACCTAGCACTGTAGACAACGGCTTGCTGACACACAACTATATTGTAACTGGCGCTTCTTGTGCCACCGACCTACTGAAAGCCTTTTCATAGTTTCCGAAGTATCAGTTAGGGGCCACGGTGGTGCAGTGGTTAGACTACTCGCCTCCCACCTAGGCGTTCGATTCCCGGCGGGGTCGCCTCGGGTTTCCGCATGTGGGAATCGTGCCGGACGGTGCCGCTGGTCGGCGGGTTTTCTCAGGGATCTCCCATTTCCCCTGCACTATCATACGAAGTACATTTAACACCAGCGACTACTACTTTTAGAATACCTGGAACGAAAAAAATAATTTACACGTCAAGGACTTGAGTAACAGCGTGGCTATGGCGGTATGCAAACTGCACCGCGCGGGCCACGCACGACTGGAACCCCGAGGCAGAAGGATGGGCCAATGGGATGACATCTAACAGCAGTTCTAGCCAGTTGCCCACGCCCTGGCATCAAACACCGATTACTGAATATTTATGACACTTCCCTGGCGCCTTACACACAAGCAGAGAGGAAGCTAGCACCCTCCCCTCCCCCCTCCGCCAAGGCTACGATCCCCGCGCTATCTACCAGCCCTTGCACACTAATTAGACCCCCGCCACCAGGCCCCATCGCAACTCGCCAGATAACAGTGCCTAGTCAAATATTAACACAGTCGCAGCCGGCAGATGAGAACCCCTTTCAGCAAATACCACCAATAGCTTTCACACTTTATTTTCCATTGTGCGTGTGTATATATGTAAATATGTGCGTAGGTGTTATAACGAGAGTAAGAAATATTAATAGAATGTCTGCAATGTCCAAAAAGAATACAAAATCTCGAATTATATCCTTTTTTTTTTCCCCAGGATAATATTACTGCTAGATTCCTCTAAGCCATCAATACTTTTATTTGTAGCAGTTAAAGATTAACTGAGAACTTTTGTAAAGATCCTTGCTCCTGAATACAAACTTCACACGGATATTGTTTCAGAATTTTGCCGGTCTTATTTTTATTACAAAAACACGTAATGACGTACCAACCACGCATCTTCTGAATAAAATTAATGTTTCATATATTTCCTCAAGATAACACGATGGTTTGCATATGCAGTACGTGTGACATACAAAAAGAGATCTGTTTGGAAAGCAATCAACTCGACCCGCCCTCCATTGGCAGACACCCAGCCAATAATGAGCGCTGTTCGGTATGTAGGCGTGTCCGAGGTAGTTATGTACCTACAGGACGGTGGTAAGTGGGAATATAGAGCCCTATAGTGCAGTGCACTGATACGTATATGAAACTCAATTATAGCTTGACTTATATGTCTGTAAATGTTGTGCAAAGTGCAGAGTACGGATGACATCAAAATATTCTTCATTTGCAACACATGCAACTGTAAATTATTAAAGTCGACATGAAAGTGCTAATTACGTTAGCTAACAGATTCGAAGCAAGCCAACACAGTGGGGCAAGTGTGAATGTGGGAGGCGATAATCCTACGTCCAGGTAAAGGCTGTTCAAGATAAAGTGAGCACTTTCAAAATCAACCTTATAAAAAAGTCACTGCCCCATGTCTGCATATATTTCAACGGGCACAGTGAGAGACATGCGTCAAGTAAAGTTGGTAACGATAGAGGGAAAGTAGTTGCTTAGTTTTACGTAGAATAAAAAGTGGTAGGCAACAATTTATGATAACTTAGATTATTTCATTGGCTTTCAGATTTAAAAAAAAATGTATCGAAGTGTAAAAATGACCAGATTTGTAAAATATTTACTTTGCTAATAATTCCACAGTTTCACCTGATCGACGCATGACTAAAGTGATGAGTAGAGCTAGTGATACTTCGCGAAGAAAATATGAGTACAGGGTAGACTTCAACACTATAAGCACCCAACGGCAGTTTGTATATTGTCATTGGTTGCTGTATGCTTGAGAAGGCGTTTTCATATTGTACCGGGCCACTCAGAATTCAGCAAAATCGGCTCGGCTCCTACGTGATTCGCGTGCAGACAGTTAACGAGAGTCAAAAAGTAATCCAGCCAATTAAAATAGGTAAACGACTCAACAGTGTTTTGAAATATAATTTGTCTTGAAACCTTTTCGCGAAATTTCACTGCACCTTGTGACGAGGCCCATGACAATGGTAATTTTACACAACGCGGTACAATACACAACGTGCATACCAGTAAATCTAAAGCACGGCTTTCAAAAGTGTTCATCTTACCGTGAACAGCGTATATGAAGGGTTTCGCCTTAGGCAATGGGGGGGCGCTACACACAGCCTGTCGCCCGCAGCACGTCGCTCTTCCTATTGGCCTGCGGCGCCTCACAAAGCCTCGCGATATTGCGCTCCACGCACTCGCATTCTGCGCCACAAAAATGGAATTCTCGCTTTGTAGCGTCCCTCTGCATCGCATTCCACTGCCACATCAGCGGCTTCGCTTAGGTTCACACACGCCCGCCCGCGCGCCCGCCTCTAAACGACATCTAATATTACACACAAACATGCTTCCATAACTGATATGTATTTAGGAATTCCTGTGTGCGGGACGGAAGGTTTATACTCTTATGCTTCGCAACAGATTCTACTATGTACGTGTGAGAGAGGCATCGTATGTGGATCGCAGACATCATAATAATACAAAAAGTTCCTATGGACATTCCCGAGTTCCGGACCACATCACAGTGTCCCCTCTTTGTAGTGGATGTACCATCGTTTGTCCACGATGTGCGGTAGCTTGGATAATGTGTACCTAAGGCGATACCCTATCGACCAATAACTAATATGGGAAGCCAAACACTAAGGATAATATCATCCAATGCCAGTCTAGAATGGTTCTTCACAAGGTAATGTAATAATGGAGAAATATTATCATCACCAAGTATATTATGAATAAACTATTGTTTTCTCCATTATGAATGATCAAATATTGATAATACGACAGATTTTATAACAGACTGAAAGAGTTCTAGTATTTCAAGGTGAAATCAACTCATTTATAATTAATCAAACAGTAACTTGAAGAAAGCTACATTCCGTAAAAAAAAAAAAAAAAAACTGCGACAGTTTTATATCAATGTTGGTAGTCTACATGACAAGTTTGCATATACCATTATTCCCAGAGGAAGTTGTGGTTTAATTCTGTGGTGGACAATCTATTTTGACAAAGTTACATTTTATTAAGTGCGTGTCGAAGTCCTACAAGGGCAGGCGTGGTCGCCACTACGATCACGGTAGTAAACTGAAATGCCACTCCAGTGGCCAGTAAGCGGGGCCGATACTTGCACAACGGGCCTGATGCTGTAGGATACAGCGACGCCGTGAGCGGCGCCTTCTCTCATCAAACATCGGATCAAAAAGTCGTCTGGAGATGGGAGTGCCCAGTCGTCACTTACCGCCGCCTGAACTCAGCCTACGACTATATGAACAAGGTGGGGACTCTCTAATTTGGCTTCTAGTAAGAAAGTAGCGCATTAATGACTTTTCGGTAGAATGATCTAAGATCATGCTATTTCACTTAAAGCTTACCCAGTATCGATTCAGTAATGCAAGCAGTTAAATTTTTATCGAAAAATCTCAAAATTTTAATAACCCCCCAACTTATACTGCTGTGCCCAACCGAAGTCCGAGATATAAGCTGCTACTCCCGCCCTCCAATTGCCCATTTTAGGTACACTGTAAAAAATTCTCCGGTAAACTTCTTAATGGAAGTTTTAAACCTATATAGTGTATGGTAATAGTTCTACGTATCAGGCTGAAAATATGGGAATATTTAACATCGCTACTAAACGAAGTTGGGAATTTTCCTACGCATTTGGCTCTTTCCTGAGCAACTGTAGGAATGTTACCATGCATGTATGGCAAAATATTTTACCATTAGCGTTATCTCACTGTATGTATACATTGATATGGTAAATTCACAAATCATTTCTTATAGTGTATGATTTGAGTGAGGTAAAAATGTAACAGTGTGCTGCATGTTAACTCTTTCAGGACCTCTTTAATTTGTCGTTTCATGTGTGTTGCAACACGGAAAATTTGTTACTAGTGCTGTACTTGAGACGACATAGTACTTGTGTTTAATCACAGTCGATCAGCTGTAGCCTTTGTGTTCGGCCGTAGTATTATGAACCATTCATAAACTAGAAAATAAACAGTCACCAATACGGACGACCTATGGGCATTGAGAATCGGGCCCTACAGCAGTTGCCAAAAATACTGTGCATTATGCAAACAACTGTACACTGGGTCTGAATGAATAGAAAAACTATGTTGTACATGCATGTTGATAAATCAAAAATACAGTTTGACGTAGGCATAAAAAAAATTAAAAACAAAATATAAAACTAACCGTCAGTAAAAAAAAAAAAAAAATTATTCGATATACTCCTTACCACTAATCTCGTGTAAGAATGGAAGGCAACTATATAATTCACTCAGCAGTAGATCGAAATAGCATTCAGAGCGACTGTATACTCTAAGAAACTGTTTGCAAATTTACTACATTTGTGTTAACGAGCATTAGGAAAATATGAATAATAAATTTTCTCATGGCAGCTCTCCTAAATTTGTTCGGTGAAGAGTGAAACGCGTAGTGAATGTGAAATTTTGTATGACATGCAGGCGCGGTGGTCTAGTGGTCACACTACTCGCCTACCACCAAGGCGCAAACCAGGTTTCATTCCCGCGCAGGCTCATCCAGATTTTAGCATTGGGGACACGTGGCGGGTTTTCTCGGGGCGCTTTCGTTTCCCCTCGCTTTTGTATTTGGTAACTGCTACATCTTCGCCTACATCACCCTCAGCGCCGCTCAAGACCTCGCTCTCAACCAACGACCAAAATTCTCAAGTCTATGTGATCAATATTTTTATAGTTTTTTTTTATAATAAGTACAAGTTAAAAATGTCCATTAGAGTTTAGTGAATTTCCTGATTATTTTTACAGTAAGCATACTTGAGGTTACAAAATAAATTACGCCCGAATGGTGCACCCGAGCCAACATCGAAGCTGTCAGTCTACGCGCTCCAAAACAGGAGAACTATCAGAAAACCACATGTTCATCGACAACATCTGGAGTCGGTTCTGCCGGATACACTCTTAAAAAAACCAGTTGAAACTGATCTAAGCCATCGAAACTGACTGCACAGCAGTTGAAACAGCCCCTCTTGGTTTAATAAAATCCTACTGATCATTTTAGTGGATGGATAGAAGGCCTATTCGCTGGGTAAACAGGTAAACAGTGATTTCCACTTATTCCTAGTGGACTTCACTGGCATGGCAGTGAAACTTCAGTGAATTCCCACCGATTCGCAAGGAGATAAAAACCTCATCAACTGAATATTCAGTAAAATAATTCTGGTGACTGAAATCACTAATTCAGATGTAGTGTGTATCAAGCCCGGATTGCAGTCATCGATTACGGTACGCGAATTACGCAAATTCTTTCCGTCACAGGCTACACTTCAAGCGCAAGCATACTCGAAATATTTCTTTCATGACAGCTCCGCAGAAGTTCTAACACGTTTAGTTAAACTCTTTAGCAGGTAATAAACAGGAAGAAATAATGTGACTATTACATACTCAAAGCTGTTCACGGTAAAGTGAACACTTTTGAAATCACCATTTGAAAAATGCCACTGATATATATTTAAACGGGCACCCTGATTGGCATGCACAGTATAGTTGGTAATGATGGAGAGAAAGTAGTTCCGCGTCAAGAAGTTAAATTTGAAGTAAATATTTGTGAACACGCACAATTTCTTTTTTTTTTCGACGATTTTAATGCACATTAGTGTAAGAATTAGGAAATTTGTAAGATATTTACTATTTTAATAATTTCACAGTTTCACTATACCAACGCATTAATAAAGTGATCAGGCAAATTGCAATGATAATTTGACTTATGGTGGAAGAATACACAATCATAAGCAGGGCTTTCACACGTTCTAAGTTTAACGTGCCTATATCACGCTGAATAAAAAAAAATATCGTAACACGACAGCAGCCAATAAATTAACAATTGATACACGCATATGTCAAGGACAGAATTTCGGGCTTCTGCAAAGTGTATGGTCTACTTGAGGTTTCTTCGCACTTTATGAATCAAATCTTTGAAAAATTACCCTACGCATGTGCTTGCGTTGTTTCCTAATTATATAATGTATAGACTGTCCACGGTAAAGTGAGAACTTTAGAGGTCCTAGTTACTGTTTACTCTTAGCCATTTCTTATAATTTAACCTAATTTTAAAATTAATATTATCATGTAAGTAATAAACAACGTGTGTATATTTCACAGCACTCGGAAGTTAACGTCAAAGGCTAAAATAAAATACATTTATTGATATCTTTCCAAATGAGGGGGTTTTCAATACTGTTCACTTTACCGTGAATGGCCTATATAACAAGCGTTTGTTAAATTAAAGGTAAGTACATTATTTTTGGTTAAATTAAATATTCAGTTATATTTTATCTATGAATTATTGTATTTCATTTATAATTTATATGAATAGAGATAGAGAGAAAATAATTGTGTTGATAATGCCCAATAAGGAATAGTTTTTATGGAAAATATTATTATTACTGAGTGCGTACGAATCCAGTGCGTTGTCCTTTGGTGTAATTTTCTAGACTCTGTTAAGCTTAGTTTCAATGGGGCGGAGGAATATCCTGGAAGTACAACTTTAGCAGCGCTTCAGAAAAGTGTGAAGTAACAGTGAATGGACTATAGGCCTGACTTTTATTTAACACTTTCAATACCGGCCAAAATAATGTAGAAAAAAGTCACGGGAAGTGAACATTTTTAAAGACCGTGCTGAATTTTCCTCTTAAGCTAATTTTTATATTTCACCACTTACAAACATTGCTACGTGACTTGTAAACATAGCGCACGCACAATTCCCCACTCTAAAAAGTTAACGTCTGAGACTGAAATGAAATATATTTATTTGTGTTTGGTGACTGTTGGGAGGGCCTGAGAAAGTGCTCACTTTACTGTGAATTGCCTATAGTAGAATCAGCACTTCCGTCAGGCTTGCAGCGAAAAGTCTGTGTGTGCCCGTGAAGAGGTGATCGTTTCATTGGCTATTACAATTTGCTCATGTCATGTCTTCGTTTCATCTCACCACTCAGAACTCGCCATCTGGACGCACTGAGTGACATTTGCCCAGTAAAGTTAGTAACGATGGATGGAAAATAATTCCATATCTTAACGTGAAATAAAAAGTTTTATGTGATCATTTGTAATAACTTAAATTATTTATTTCGCTTTCTGTTCTTTTAATGCATGGAAGTGTAAAAATTAGAAGATTACTATAATATTTACTTACCTAATAATTTCATCGTTTTATTTGACCGACGTATGAATAAAGTGATGAGGCCCATGGCAATGTTAATTTTACATAAGGTGGAAGAATACACAATATGCATACAAGTAAATCTTAAGAAGGGATTTCAAAATTGCACATTTTACTGTGAACAGCCTCTACGTCATTGCCCGTATGGTATGTGGGCATCGCGTTGACAGAGTTAAAAGACGTTTTCACGTCAAAAACATACGAGAAAAGCATGGAGCCACGGAAGTGGCACAAAGTGCAGGGTGGTATCGGGAGGAAGGCAAGCTGAGTTTGCCTGGACCGCGACCGCTACTTCCTGAAATATGGTTTTCAATTACGCGGCGGGCAGCAAAGAGCAGACTGCGCGATCGAACAACCCCCCTCTGCCCGGGTCGACCAACTTTCACCGGCCGATATCGGGGTCGGGGATTAGGATCCCCGACACACGCCGACCGCCCGCACTCAGGAAACAGAAGAATAATTAAAATCTGCTCGTGAATATTCATGCGCGTTCATTAATTCCCCAGTCCGCAACATCGGTGGAAGAACACGGCCGGAAAGCTTTATCGCCGGCTGGCACGTGTTTTTTTTTTAATATTCGGTTATCTCCAATGACGAATCGGACACGGCTACGACTGACTGCTGTGCGCGAAAATTCGACTCACGCCTTATGTACCCCGCCAGTCTAGGGAGATGCCTGAGAACCTGAAAAAATCTATCACATTCAGCGTAACTCAGTTCTTCATTCTAGCGAGTACCCATTTCAAAGTTTGGTAATTTTATAAATACTCTATTGTATTTAAAAACATTTTCTTCTTCCGTGCCATTCGCTATTAAACGGGATTCGAATAACCTGATAATTTTCAAACGTTTGTTTCTTTATCGCTGCAATGGGGTCGCGGTGGTTTAGCGGTCAGACAACGGACCTTCCACCAAGGCGAACCGGGTTCGATTCCCGGCTGAATCGCTCCCGGATTTTCGCATGTGGGAATCGTGCCGGATGATGCCGCTGGTCGACGGGTTTTATCGGAGAACTCCCGTTTCTCCCACCCTTGCTGTTCCGTGGCGGAACTTTAATTATTACAACCAAAACGATTTCCACGACAGTCAAACAAGCCATCTTGAGTTCTCGTAATTAACCTTCACCAAGGACGAGCTCAAAGTTTAACTTAACATAGATGATTGTCTCACGCGTACGCCACACACCCGCCACCGTCAGATATTGTAGTCTCTGCCTACATCCGTATATACACAGGGTCACTGAACATTCCGCCCAGTACGTCAGAAGTCGTTGATCGGTATGAAGTTGAGCCACTCGCACTATTCCATCTGCACCAGGGAAGGTTTTGATCACACGACCAAGTCGCCAACAAACATGTGGCACATTGGGATCTTGAATTAAGACATGAGTGTATGGCTCGAGATTGACTGAACCTGCTGTCCACTCTCCTCGAACCTGCAGCTGGTGCAGGTAGTCCGGATTCCACCGGCTCCAGAAATTTTGATTAATTTTTTTTGCAATATATTCCATCTCGACAGACGACAAGAAAGCACAGTTGTGAAATCTTCATTAGCAACAGCTTATGATGGTCCCAACATTAGAAAATGACTTGGTGTTAAAGGGGTTAGGTCAGCTGGGTCTGTAGACAGTGCCGACAACGGACGAGAATTAAGCACTACTTCAATTTGCATTAGCACAGTGTAGAATTCCTCGTACGTCAAGATCTGGGTCTCCACAATCTTCCCTAGGCGAGGCTTCACTGATTCCCACATTCCCACCGGACTCCCACAAACCTCCAAAATGTGCTGCGGCTAGGGGATTAAAGTGCCACTTGATGATTTGGTTACATAATGATTTCTGGATCTCTGTATAGTGTTTGGCATCACAGAAAAAAATCCTGAGGCTCTTGGCTCTTTCTACCAGCCTCAACAACCTTTATTCCGCAGTCACTAAATAACTTTGTACAGCAACCACATAGAGCCACAATTCTTTGAAATGCAGACATGAAAGCCTCTGTATACAGTTCCGATACCAGCTCAAGATGAAGAGCCTTGGTTGAAAAAAAAAAAACAGAACAGATATGCTCGGAATCTCCTTGGTTTTCGACCTTTGCCCATTGCGATGGTGAAGAGTCCAGCATAATCCACACCTGTTTTCAAAAATGGTTTTGTTGGAATGATCCGCTCAGCCAAAGACCTTCCATCGTAGGCGTCATTGGTTTGGGCCGACAACAGAACAAGCCACGCACTGAAGAAACCACTGTCTAACTTCATCTCGCCCATTTGCAACCAAGAATTCCTGCTGCATAACAGACAACAAGTGTTGTGGCCCTGGATAAAATATATATTTATGGAGATGGCATATTATTAGTTTTACCAAGCAACACTACTTTGGAAACAGTAGGGGGTGATCCGGGTAATAGGTCAGTGATGATGGCTGGAGCCTTCCACCCACCCAAGGATACCATCCTTGTCCACAAAGGGGTTCAACCTCTTCAGGGAGGGTGAGCACTCCTGCAAGCTCTACACTGAATTCTACTGCCTGGATTTTCTTAGCCCAAAACAATACAGGTGCCTGCAACTCTGTAACAGTGAGAAGTCGCTTCACTTGTGTTGTCTGGTTTCGTAACTCAATGAAGCGAAGGCAATATGCAAATATTCATTTTATCTTAATCCGAGATGAATATCGATCAAGCAACGATAAGTCAATGTATTCCACACTTCCACACTGGGGCATGGCTTTCTGCAGAGGACTCCTCCATGTCTGCTCTTACTTTAGACTCACAAACTGGCTGGCAGCATAGTGAACTGTCCCTCACGCATGAAAGTCCTGTCAGCCAAAGTGGGTGGTCGACCAGCTGTGATGGCATCAAGCCCCTCGATGCACAGTCCGCAAGGTTGTCTGACCGAACATAATGCCGCCATTCTGGTGGTGTGTTGGTATGCATTTCCCTCACTCTATTGGCAACAAATGTCTTCCAGTGTTGAGACAACGGCTGGATCCACACCAACATCACTTTCATGTCCGTTTATGCAAAAAATCACTCAACTTTAGTTGGTTACCGAACACTGTCAGCACATATTGAATGGTCTTTGCAAAAAACAGTGCTCCACAGAGTTCCAGTCAGGGGAAAGTAACCTTCTTGTTTAGGGCCAATTACAATATTGCCATATCACATGCACCTTCACTGGATCACTAGCAGGAATTACTTTAACATATACCAGAGCTATCTGAAAATCCGCGAAGTTTCATCCTTGAGTCTAGTGAACTCACCAAGGGTCCTCGAGGAATGGTAATTTGCTTGACATAAGAGAGTTCTTCCCGCCATTCAGTCCACCTCGTTTTTTTGTCTCTGGCAATTCTTCCTCCCATCTGACCCCTTCCAAGTACATATGTTGAATAAAGTGTTTAGCCAGTAGAAGTAATGGCGACAGCCACCCAAGCAGATCGAAAATATATGCCAAATCAGATAAGACACCTCTTTTAGTCAGCACTTCACGTGCTGATCGTACCTCGTTTGAAAATACATTGCTACTTGGCACCCGCTGTATACCGAGAATCTTTAGTGGAATGGCTCGGTCAGAATCGCTAAACAGATGCTTGGGCCAGTTTCACAATGTTTGGTTTTTTTCTGATTATCGTCTGATTAAATACTAAGAGTTGGTTAGGACCATTTTCTGTTTCCCAATATATGATTAACATAAATCGGTCGATTATCTGACTGTAACCAATGGTTAAGTTAAACACAAGACGAGGTTCCGATTAGTGGGCTAATCAGAATATTCATAACAAACATTTGGGGTTATGTGTTACATCAAATCGTATGTGAAATCAATAAATTATTTATGAAGTCGAATGTGTTTGTATATCACGTTATCCTAGCTTCGTATTAATTATGGACACTTTTCGCAGGTTTAATGGGAATTTTCATGTTGGAAAATAAAACTAAAAATTAACAGTATAAATAAATAGACACGAAAGTTTGTAAACAGTGACAATGCAATTGCTAAATAATCCAGGCGTTTTTATCACTGCTGTGATGATGGCAGACGATTTAAATTATTTGTTTGAAAATGATGACGAAGAAATAGTATATTTCGTAAATAGGCCAAGAATATTTCGGGATCGCCCGAATCACTTGCAAATAAATGACAAAAGATTTTTTTATGAGGCTTCGCCTGAATAAAATCACTGTCCTAGCACTTCTAGTACAATTGAAGGGCAGCTGAAAATTCCTGCAGACAGGCTTACGCTAGTAGATACACAAGGTTATGTTATAAAATTTAGTGTCTTAAGTTACGTGCCTTTGTAGGCTGTCATGTCACTTACTTGCGTAAAATATTTCTCATACTTCTTTGCTGGATTTTTTTATATGTATTTGTAGGCAATGCTGTATATTTTTGTAAGTTATTATAAGCCTTGTTTACAATGTGATGTGGAACCAAAAGCAAATTCAGATGACTAGAACTGATATTAAGAAATAGAAAAATGCCAAAAAGAATTTTCTGTAGTTTCATAATACAAAAGTATTGTTCATCATTTACGTATGTTTCTTTCTGCATAGAACGTTTAATATTATCATACTTCGCTTTGAGAGTTTTCAAGCTCCGCAGAAACACGCCACAAGGTACATTGAATTCTAGTTAAATTATTTCCATTGCTTCTTTTTTCTGTTTCCAGGTAACAGCATCGGTTCTTTTGCATTCAATAATACAAGAATATTTCCCTGCAAGAGAAATAAGGACTTCAGTTTCCAAGGAAACAAAATTCTCTGTACGCGGCCGCTTATTTTCATCTTTGTTAAACACTTAACCAGCACTGGGAAGTAAACAAACGAAGCTCTCATTGCGGCCAATCATGAGCCGAGATGTCATAGCATGGTTGCCCCGATTACCTTAACCCATGCTTACCTAACCACCAGATCAAATCATGATGAGAAACACCAATACTAATCAGAACTCAATAGTTCTGTTTAAATTAATCAATTGATTAGTTAACCAGAATTTTTAAACCAACATTGTGAAGTTGGGCCTTGATAGGCTGTTGAAGATGGGGCTGATGCAATGCTGCCAGAAACTCAGAGCTATTGCTTGCAAATTTCCTAAGGCAGAAGCCAGCTGATCGCAGCATATCCAACAACTCCTTCTGAAGTGCTACGGCTTCCTGCACCGACTCCGCTCCAGTCACCACATCATCCACATACGTATCTGTTTTAATACCATGGCAACAAATGGGAACTTGTCACCCTCATTATCTGAGAGCTGACGAAGAGTGAGAATGGCCAAAAATGGAGAAGCGGTGACTCCATAAGTGACTTTCTTCTACTTATATTCCTTGACCCATGGTATGGGTCGAAATGCCAGAGTATACGGTGGTAGTCTTGATTACATGGAAAGATCAAGATCTGCCTGTATATATGTTGAATGTCTGCTGTAAAGACAACTGTATGCAACCAAAAGCAGATTATTAAATCACTAATGTCACAGTGAATGTTTTGTCCTGAGAGCAGCACTCATTCAGTGAATGTCCCGATGATGTCTTGGCTGAGGCATCGAAGACAACTCTTAGCTTAATGGCCATGCTGTCCAGTTTCAGGATGTAGTGGTGAGGGATGTAATAAGATGAACCCTGGTTGACATCTCCTTCTGGTATTTCCTCCACATGGCCTGATGCAAGATAATCTCTCATAAAATCTTGGTAGAGAAGGTTTACCTGTTGGTTGAGACAAAGTCGCCGCTCTAGATAATACAATCTTCTCAATATTTGACCCAGTGATTCTCCAAGTTCTAGCCCTGTTGATTTGAATGGAAGTGGAACCGTATATGTGCTAATAGGCTGTCTGTGGTTGACTGCTGAAAGAATTCTTCACATTGAGCTTCCTTGGTAGTGATCATAACTGCCCTAGGCACCTCCTCCAGTTCCCAAAACTTCCTTAGACTCTCATTCAAGGACATAGTAGACATATGGAGACATGCAGTCACAAGTGAGGTTTGTGATCCCACAGCAGTGTCCACCCTGCCTATCACTAACCACCTGAAGATCGAGTCCAGTGCAACTAGTGAACCTGGACCTCCGTCTATTCTACCACAGGTCACTACAAGTGGAAACAGTTCTGCTCCTATTAACAAGTCGATGGAGCGTGGTATCCCAAACTGAGGATCAGTCAATTTCAGGTTCGACAAATGCTTCCAGTTACAGAGGGGCACATTTGAAGTTGGGAGCTGTTTACTAATTTTGTTTAGCACTAGTATCTCGATGGTAAACAGCTGACTATCCTCACCAACTGACTGAATGCAACACATTGAGACACCTTTACCGCCACAACTGAAGTGCCAGAAATACCTTGCACCGATCATGAACATCTTGACCTCAACTCACCCTACCTCGAAAGACAGTTGCTAGTAATAAAATTGGCCTGGCTACCAGAGTCCAACAACATGCGCCACATCTGTATGTTGCCAGTAGCATACCTCACTGCAACATTGGCAGCAAACTAATGATGCAGGTGCAGTACTGGTTAGTGAGGTGGTAAGGTTTCGATTACTTGTGTCTGCACTTTGCTGTGAACTTGAGACTTTGTTGGGCGACGAGTTGTCAAAGTGCAGAAGTGTGTGGTGCCTCCTGTCGCAAGTTTTGCAGTTGGTCTGTGACAGGCTCTTCTTAGCCGCATAGAGAAGTTCATAAACAATTAATGCAAAGGTTGCACGTTTTGCAATGTCAAAATGTTACTTTGGCAACTTTGGTGAAAACTGTGGACACTTTGGTAATGAATGAATATCCTGACACATAACACAACAAGGTGAGCTCTCCTTGGCTTGGCCCAGGAATGACTTTGCTGCTTGTGAACAGATGGATTCGTGTATATTTGGATGCTACCCTTGTTTATTGTCTTGGGTTTGTGCCCTCGCCCAAACGACTCCAGCATCCTCTGTCTTCCTTCCAAAAATTATACGAATTGCTCTAAGGTCGGTAATTGACAAGAATTTGTAATGGTTAGTTCTCACTCTCTTCCGAGGGTTATTTCCAACTTTTTCTCCAGTAAGTGGAGTAGCACCGAATCCCAGGTATGCACAGATACCCCTAATGCCTTCAGTGCTGCAACATTTTCATTAATAGTTGACAATAATTGCATCAATGTATAACAACTTCTAGTGACTGGCGGTGCACTGACCAATGCTTCTAAATGGAGATCAACAATGAACCGCTTATTATTGTAGTCTGACTATCCAAGAACGTTCCGCCATATTGTTGGCCAGTGAGCTTGTTTCAATGGCAAGCGAGACTGGAGTTCACAATAGGCGCAACCGTTTTGCTTTATTTTGAAATAATCTGTGCCTACACTTCACCCCGTAGAGTCTATAAATCAATGTTACTTTAAAAGTTAGTTATTTCTGTGATGGGTGGTGGACACGAATATTGAAGTAATCAGTGAGGTCGCTTGAGTAGCTAATGCCGAGTTTCACCGGCTGAGTTAGGTTATGTGCATAGCCCAGGTCTGCCGTTTTAACGGATTTGATCGGTTTTAACGGATTTTTATCACTCTAGAAAAATCAAAACAAAAATTTAGAAAAAAAAATGTTTTTTTTTTTAAAGAACTTTGCTCAAAATGGCTGTTACATACATGCGATACTAGCGCCCACAGCGATGTGTGTCCGTTTCACTGATACATTTGTTTGAAAGACCCTTACAATGGAGGACAATAATTATGCGAAATATTTTGTACATACGCCATTGCTTCAATAGTGTATGTCCAAAATATTTTGCTTAATTATTCACTGGCGCGTGTATACAGTTATCTACATATTTATGTTCCTGGCTGTATGACCACATGCAAAGGCCAGTGCCATTATTGAAAAGAAACTTTGCCGCAAATTGCCGTCTTTGCGCAAGCAATCCGAATTTGGTGACTGCGATTTTCGTTCGGCATTGATATCACAATGATGAGGAAATGAAAATTATAGCCGATACAGTCGTTGTATATACGAAAGTATATGTGTGAGAGAATGAAATAATTACCATGGTTTGTACATTCCAAACCAAAACAACTACATTAAATATGTAAACGTCTTCATATCCAGTCTTTTTCTGTAGTTTGCCATTCCTTTAATTTAAAGGATTTTACAGGATTTGGCACAATGACTCAAGGATTTTAAAGGAATTTTATATACCGGGACCAGGATATCAGCCAGTGTGGCAGCCCTGGCATATCCTAAACATGATTATAAATTGGTTAGAGTACGTGTAATAACATCTCAAAGCACCTGGTTGCAAAAAAAAAAAAACAGTTTTCTTACCTCAAATACAATTCACGCGGATTTTCTCTAACTGTAAAAGCAGTTCAATATTGGGTCACGGAGACTGGTTGTGCGCAGTCAACAAGATCGGTCTACCTCATCTGTAGTCTATGGTTATGTGGCAGTTTTTTCGACTTTCATTTTGGACGCCGTTACTTCGAAATATGGAAAAATCAATATTGTGACAAAAATACGAGTTCGTAGTTCAGTGGTTAAGGATGTCGGGCTACTTACAAAAATTTCTTTTTTGAAAACGTAACCAAGCTATAAAAACCTATCCAAAATATTGGGTGAAGGTTCCCCTCAAAGACGTATTCGCGTCAACAATACCTACGGGAAGTGAAATTCGCGAAAATATTTCAAGACAAGTTTTATTTCAAATTACTGTACGGTCATTCGCCTATCTCGATTGGCTGGATTACTTTTCGACATGTGTTAACTGTCTGCACACAAATCACGTAGGAGCCGTGCCGATGTTGCCGAATTCTGAGTGGCCCGGTCAAATATGAAAACGTCTTACTCATGCAGACACCAACCAATGGCAATATACAAACTGCTGTTGGGTGATTATAGTATTGAAGTCTGCCGTGTATTCGTTTTTTTTTTTTTTTCGCGAAAAATCACTAGCTCTGAAAATACCTGATGTATAAATTAACGGTGAGTCCTGCGTAGGAGTGTAACACTAAGTAGCGGGGCGGTAGGCGACTGAGGCTGCCATGACTATAATACATACACGGTTACTTCACAATTTTCTGAAGCCCTGCTAAAGTTCTACTTCCATGATATTCATCAGCCTCGTTCAGGCGAAGATTAATCAAGCAAATAAAATTACACCAGAGGAACAACGCACCGTCGTTCGCACTCGGCGTAATAATGAACTATTTTTTTACTAGGCATTGCCAACATACCTATTTCTCACGTTTTTATTCATATCGATTATAAATTAAATATTTTAATTTATAGTTAAATATAAATAAAAATTTTAAGTTAATCATAAACAAGGTACTTTTATGAACACAGATATAAAACGCTTGTTATACATGGCATATTTAGGAAATAACCAAACACATCATAGATGGGTGATTTTCCAAAGGTTTGATTCAAAACGCAGCGAGACTGCAAGCTAGTCGCCGTGAGCTGGAGACAATGCCTGACTGATGAGCTCCGCCCGAGGCCACAATCGCGCATTGATTAGCCGCTCGAGGCGAGGAGAGCGCGCGAAACAACTGCGAGTCCAGCATGTACTGAAGATGAGGTAGACAGATTCTCCTCTTTTGCGCACGCATGTCCCCAACGTCGACTCATGGGTGGGTCTAACGCGACCTCACGTCCCGATTTAGTCGGGACAGTCCTTCCTTTCCAGCGTCTACCCCGACGATTTTTTGACTCTTGTAGGGACGCCCAAACGTTCCCATTTTGGCAATGAAATAAAATACAGAAAATATGTATACCATGGACCAATTATCATAATGATAAATGGTCTTTGTTACCCACCTTAGTATAAAATCATCAGCGATACACAAGATATTTTAGCATACAGACAGTGGTAGCATTGACTTGTGGCCTGCTGTGCTCTACGCTCTGTCTGGCGCATACCAGAACTTGCAACAAGTAATATAATAATAAGTTACAAGTACATATATCATATTGTAACAAGTAATAAGCATTTCCATTATTCATGTAATTGTAATTCCTCTGACTTTTTACACAACCAGAAAATAATATTTTTCTCAAGATTTGAGGTTACGGTGCTTATAACTACACTCTAAATTCCAATCAGTGGGAAACCACTGGTTCGCAGTGAAATTTAACTACTCGAATAAGTGAAAATGGCTCCACTTAAAATCAGTGGAAAACCACTGATTGTTTCAGTGAAAAATTTCGCTGATTTGATTAGTGAGGTGAAATTATTTCGCTGATTTAATTAGTGACGTGAAATTATTTCACTGATTGGATAAGTGACGGCCGACTACAGTGGCGGATTTAATATTGTTTTTATTGAATATAGCCAAATTATTATGTGAAATAAACATATTTGCGATGGTTTACTATTAATATTGCGCAATTTACTGTAACATAGAAAGGTAAAAAAATCTTCAGAGACGGCCGGGATTAAACTCGCACATCTTTCGATACTAGGCGTTTAGCTTACAATCGGTGCTACCACGCCAACTTGAATGAGCTTGAGGATAATATTGGACTTACAGCTTCGATGCAAAATCGTGAGGATTTAAATTGTATGCTCTTACTATCCGTTTTAGGGTTAATTGGTACCGCTACGATTGTAGCGATTACATGAAAACGAAATGAAAGATGTAAAAACGGAATGAAAGGCCGTATGTTCCTATTGCCTCATAAAATGGTGTTTTGAAAGACGAAACACATTTTAGAAAGTATTTTGTATTGGTTCAATTAGTTTATTCGTTTTTATTTCACTTGATACACGTTGTTTAACGGCCATTTTTAAACGTTGTTGGACAGCCATTTTTAGACGCTGTTTTACTGATCCACCAATCAAAAATAAACCACTGGGTAAGCAGTGAAAAATATGACTGATGTATCAGTGGAAAATATCACTGAATCAATACGTGAAGGAAAATTGGTCCTTTTTCACTTATTCATCAGTTAAATTCACTGAAGTGACTGTAATCAGTCAAATATGTTTGACTGATTGAAACAGTGAAATTCTCACTGATTTAGATTTAGAGTGTATGTTAAAAAGTAACTACAGTTCATAGTTCAAATTGATTTGGTACTATCATTATATTTAAAATCACGCAAAACTAAAAGTATCATACTTTCTTTTTCCAGCAGAATAGAAACCTATTGTGTGTGTGTGTGTGTATATATATATATATATATATATATATATATATATATATATATAGTACGTACCGTGGATATGTTTTGGTTGCATCAAAACTTCATCACAGGGAGTGCACTGTTTTAGTACACTCCCTTTGATGAAGTTTTGATTATTAATACCTTTCTCATCACTCACAGTAACGCTAACATTGAAACACTTATGTGCAAGAACATGTGCTGGGTTAAATTTAACTGTACTACCACCTTGCGAATAATCAACAAATTTTGTCTGCCGCACTAGATACAGTTCAATCATGGTTGAATCGGCAAGAGTGGCCTTTTGTGTAAGAACGAAACTAAATTTTAATGTCACAAGAGTCACACACTCATCAATTTCAAACACTTTTGTTGCATAATAATCGTATTTGTTCATAACCAATGAGGGAAACTGCATTTTCTGAAAGAATTATCTTCTATTTCTCCTAGTTACTCTATTACACCTTTTTTTCCACCTGAACGCCATCTTTCGACTATCTGAAATAATAGAAAAAAAATGTCACATTGCCTTTATTATTTGCAACCATGTCCATGCATGCAACAAATGTTACGTCACAAATACCTTGTAATGTTGATGGTACCAAATTATGTGTCCTAGCCGTCACAATATTTTGTAAATTGTGTGATAAACAAAATCGAAACTACGTGGATTTAATTTATAATTCTACTACCAAAGATATCATCACGTCAACGTTCGAACTAATACGTATGTTACTAAGAAGTCGACATGCATACTTTATCTTATATTCCCTTTCTGTTACAGCTTTACGTGCAGTTGCTGTATTCCCTGGCTTCACAAATAGCAGGCTACTCGACGCTAGTGGTCCGCTGAGTTTAGCAGCGTCCAGTTTTTTACTTGTCTCCGAGAAAAAAGTGAGAAAATAATTTAATCGGTAACATACTGACTTCATAAACTGTATTTTGGGTACCAATTATGATGAAAGTGCTTATTATGAAATGTATTTCGACCGTCTCATAGGCCTTTGGATATTAAATTGTACATAATGTTCTGTTTAGACCTTCGTCGCAAACCAGACAGCAAACCAAACGTTAATGACTGGTTTGGGAAGGCGTAGCTTTAACTGACGAGACAGGGTTAACTCTAACGTCTTTATATAAAACCCAAATAAATGGCAGTTATTACAACAGTCTATAACAGTGTGTGTTAAAGCGGAGGAGCCAGCCGGCGTTTAATATTCGGCGTCGTTTGTAAACTAAGATGCTGTTTTCTAAACGTCGCTCCACTTGAGGCCTCGCAGCGTTGTGTCGCTTCTCGTGTGTAGGGTCTCCGCTCTAGCCCGTGTTATAGGCATGGCTTGCTCACCATGACAATAGCACGATATTCCACGAGCAAATGAGTAATTTTCTGAATGTCAATAGGCAACATTCAACGAAAATAGTTTACGATTATGTACTTCAAAGGCGATTATTTACACGTTATAATGCCTCTTACACTGACACAAGACGTACGAAGTGTGTCAAACGGGTTTTGTTTGTGGTATGCATGATACCATATTATTAGCGGACGGAACTGTATGAACCACTCACTGCTTATGGCTTAATTAACGCTACAATATTGAAGTGCATTATTTCAATAAACGTTAGTTCCATAAGAAAAATATTGAGTAGCATTTTCGCTTGTAAAGCCAGTCGTTCGCCAAAGCGCAGAAAATAGCTTACGAAGTGTAGGAGCGAGCGGACCGTATATTCTGTGCATCGTAAACTGTCGGTAAGAATTTCCAATTTCAAACGTTGTTGGAATTTTATTTCACTCCCACAGTATTAACTCTTCTCGTTTTCAGCTATCCTTAAAACGCATATCAAATGTTCCTTTCGCGTGTAACGCCATTTTTACACACACGAATTCTCCAGAGACACTTTCTACAAGAACCGATATCAATATTTCACGTATTGAAATTATAGTCTCTCCAAGGCCAATTCAACGTTTTTTAAGGCTCTGCTTAATTTGATGTAAAAACAAACGCTGCCGAACTTACAGATTAAAATTAATGATTGTATCGAGACACGTTGTAGAACAGCTAGAAATGTCTATATGTCACTATTGTAAGGTGTACAGATCAAGAAGAAATCAATTCGTGACCCCGACTTAAACATGCCTTTTCACCAAGAAGACAATGAATGATTTTTTTTGTAATTCTTTACCAGTATGTACCCGAAAACTTCAAACACCTTCAGAACAATGTTTGTAATAAGCAAGCTGTCCTGAGAATGCGTTACTTAGAGTAAGTAATAGTTTCGAACGAAAATAGATTACGAAAGTATCCCATATTTTCTTTCTTTCTTTTTTAAGCATATTTCAAACACATCACAATGAAGTTCATAATTAGGCAGAAGAAAGCTTGATGATATGTTCCAAGGGACTTACAAAGGAATATGTTATGGGCATACATTAGTTAATCGTAGCTTACCGCTCCGTATTACTTGGTCCACACTGCCGTTATAACAGTAAAATATAATGAGTTAACTCGTCTTCCAGGATATCCGTTCCGATTGAAGTTCCAATTTCCAGTCTCAATAACCTAAGGAATTGAAAACATACGTGGAGAGTTTATTAGTTCCGTTACAACTATGCGTTTATGATCTTTTAAGTTTCCAAAACTAAACGATCGATAACAATAACAAAATATTAGTACGAAAATTATTTCTGTGCGGAGGCGGATCTTGTGAGAAAAGCTGACCTGTGATTCGTGGTTTTCCAGAGGTTCTTAATAATGTCGATCACATGAATATGCCATGAGTACAGGCGGTACAAAGGATCGACGAACGATGATATGGCCAGGTGTATTTTAGACACCGGTGGGCTTGCCCCACCGTAATTTTTTTTTTTTCGGGCAATCGCTGAACAGTTGATATCGAAAATTAAAATAACTAACGCTAAATTTAGTTATATTGATTTAATCTTTCCCTGAGGCAGTCAACGTCAATACATTACCAATAAACGTAATTATCCACCGCATTGACGACTATATGAATGTAACTACAAGACATTCTACAGAACTGATGAAGCCTGCATATGCGGTTAAGTTCACACACCTAGTGCCGCCTTTGAGCAGTTATGTTCAACAGCTCAGTTGGCTTTACTAAAAATAAAAAAATAAGATATATTAAAAAAACTAATAAAAACATTTTGAAACGGCAGACAAGTAAGATGAATAATTTTAGAAAAAAAAAATGGAACAAGTTTACTTCTTGGAGACAGCTACGAATAACGAGTTAACAACACCAGAACCTATGTGCGGTAGATGGGCTCAGCTCCACTTGCATGTACAGCACACGGAATTGTTTATAAGCGTCCCGTTTGGCGCTCGTTTAATGCCCAGCCGGTTATCAAAGGGCGGGTTTGCATATTAACTTGCTGAATAATTTGCCACTAACTTAACCTAGCCAGATACCGGCTAGGAAGGCGAACGCTGTGCGACAGCTACGCATCGCTTACTGGAATCTAAAGTCACGGGAGTATTATTAAGGAAGTGTATGAAAACTACGCTTTGCATTACCTCCACTTCCCCCCCTCCCCCTTCTTCGAGTCACTCAGCAGGCTTGTGCGCTGCTAATGATCAGCGATGTTGACAGATGTCATGTTCGTATCCACTGTATGGCCACCAAAAAGGGTTCATTTCCAATGGTTTTTAGTACCCCGTAATTTGAATGGTAAAAGCCGCTGACACACACGAAATGTCTCTAAAATTACAAATAATATGTCAAACTACCTCTTGGCTTTGCTGCACTAGCTTCCATAAAACTGCACGACGACACAGCTGAACCTTTCACGAGAGTGAACACGACGTGATGACAAGAAGATCGAGAGGCGACGGAATGAAAACTGTGGACGAAGCGGGAGTGCGCCGAGAAACCCCCCATTGGATATGCCCGCCGTGTTTCTCGCATCTGGAAGCCCGGGAGCGATCAGCAGGGCTTCGAACCCAGATCGACGTGGTTGGGAGGCCGGCGAACCTGCAGTTCGAAAATTACAGGCGCATAACGCCATGTAACTTTCAAATACAAAAACTAAATAATACACAAGATATTAAAGAGCATGGTAAACTGGAACCATTACGCAGCGTCCTACGTGGGATGCAAGAAGCTCGTCAAGTGTCCTACGTACAAGATGCAATTTCGAGAGTCATGTAGCACCAGTTTGCCTCAATATGGTGTCCATGAAAGTTATGGAAATTTTACTGTCGGAAAGCATTAGCTGGAAACTAAGATTAACTACCAGAAATAAGCGCACGAGAAAAGGAATACATGAAATTGATCGGTTTTAGTGAAATCCATATTTGTGTTTGCAAGAGCAAGAATCTCGAAGCATGTTTTTTGAATACACGAATATGTCAGTTATAATTATTTTTCTCAAATCCCTTAAGAGTGGGATGGACCCCCGTGGGAACCCTGCGTCCACGTGATTCATATGTAATATAGTGGTTTTATTACACGCGATGAAAGAACACAGATTAAACTACGCCCATATATTTGCACTTTTCTCTTGCAGCTTAAGGAAACTGCATAGACAAGCTTTAAAAATGCGATATTTGACGATTTTCACGAATTCGTTTCTCCAAGAATACACTAAATATGACAAAAGTAAAAAAAAATAGGGCACAGATAAATGGTTTTTATCTTTTATGGCGAAAATTCGTATTTGCAGAACATTTATTTGTCGAGATACGCATATTCGCGCAAACAAATATTTCACAAAAAATGCGGGGGTCCATCCCACTCTTAACACCCGCATGTTTCAAACTAACTTCTCCGATAATCAACTCACAACAATCACTGTCACTCTGTATTTCCAGTACTGCTCTGGCCCTGATACCAGCGACGCCACCTCGTTGTTTAGCTAAGAGCCACCCAAATCTCGTAACTCAACCAGTGTCGCCTCCTGACGCGCGACAACTATTGATTAATTCGAGGTTGTTTTTACGCTCGTTACAACTGGTCTCGACGCTCATCGTGTATTTGAACTTCGCTACTTGAAACTGACGCCCGAAATTGAATCCCACACAGGACACTACCTTAAAGCGTTTTCGAGACAAAAAAAAAAAAGACAGTGTGTGCTAGCAGAAACACTGCTAGCCTATACGCAGAAAATTATTAAAATGCTGTAGCGCCTCTACACGCAAATCACTGAAGTCACGCGCAATCTCGCGTTATAACGCACACGACCACGGGAACTCACAACAGCCAGGCCATACTTTAAAGTGTAAACGCGGTAGCTAAGTTCAGTCATTCGCCTGTAATAGTTTCGCACCCGTGAGCTTCCAGATAAAGCAGTTTGAAACTGTAGTCCTGAGTAATGTTGTAGGACTCCTCGATAATGTTTGCAATATGCAAGATGTATTGGAATTTGAGTTCCCATGTCGTCTCGAGTGTGTGCGTGTTTTTTTTTCTTTCGTAAAAATTAAATACTGTGCGTTGGTAGAGCAGTTTATATATATATATATAATCACACGCACACACACCATGTTACAATGTTGTACACATATCAACACTTTTACAGTGGAAGTTTTATCATCTCTCTTTGCCGGTAGAAAAAAAAAGGGGGGGGGAAGCATTGCATTGCAGATTTTTCTTTTTAATTTTAAAGACAACATTTTTTGGCCCCAGTCCTATGAAGACTGCAAATGAAAGACTAATTTATCATATATACGTAGCTTTCTTTCCTTTCTAAATTCTTCGACGCAACTCATGCACTCATGCCAAAATGTGTCTACCTTAAAAAGTATTTCCATATCTCACGACATTTCTTTCAAGTCTTTTTAAGGGCTACATGCACATAATTAAACCTAAAATAAAATCCAGATGTTGTGTAACTCAGTAGCCTCCTACACAAGTTTAGTCTGTCTGTGGTATTTTCACGCATTTTGAATTAAGCCTTTAAAAAATCATCCCATGCATGACGTGTTTGGTTGTTTCCTAAATATCCAATGTGCCACAATAGGTTAGTTGGTAATGTATAGTAAAGGTTGTTCACGAGTAAGTGGGTACTTTTGAACTTCGAAAAATGTCACTGCCTCTACCTGCGTGTATTTAGATGGGCTCACTGCGCCTGACATGCTCCCTCCTAAGTTGCAACGATGGAGAGAAAGTAGTTCCACGTCTCAACGCCGGATTAAAAGTGTTAGGAAAACGTTTGGGAATACCGGAATTATTTGTTGTACTTTCTATATTTTTAATGCACGCGAGTGCATGAATTAGCAAAATTGTCAAACATTTACTCTTCTAATAATCCCACAATTTTACTTGACCCCACGTATAGATAATGTGACCAGGCTGATGGCAATGTAAATTCTACATATGGCAGAAGTAAACGAAATTTGCGTACAAGTAGATCTTCAGCAGGTCTTTCAAAAACGCTCAGTTTACCGCGTAAGGCCTTTAAGAAATAGCTCTTATACAAAATATTTTTTAAATGAGTGCGCCCGAATGTGGTACGTTGTCCCTTTAGTTTAATTTTCTATACTTGGTTAAGCTTTGTTTGCACAAGGCAGAGGACTTTCCTGAAAGTATAACTTAAGTAGGGCTTCAGAAAAGTTGGAAGAAACCATTAATGGACAATAAACACGATTTTCGCAGATCAGGACTAAGTGATCGGAGGCCGGTGGTAGGTGGGGGTGTGAGGGCATACCGTAAAAAAAAAATCCGAGGTAAATTTCCTTTACATGCAAGGTAAAACTATCCCTTACATGTAGAGTAAATTTATACAGCAAGTAAAGAACTATTCCCTAATCGTACGGAAGAGTACCTGACAAAAGTGTGGGAAAATCCCATACAAGGATCCGAGTAAGAGAATATTAACTACATTGTATTAAAAAATCATATGTAAAAAACGGGAATACTAGTATTGTTGTTTTTATTATTACCTATACCCACAGACGAATAGTAACATAAACCACAATTCTAAAATCTTCGACACTTGCCAGTGAGCGGGCGCGAACTACTGTCCACCCTACCTCGGAAGGCCGGTGAGCTGTACACAACACCACGGCGAAAACGTAGCAGCATTAGTGAATATTAGTATATTAAATAATTTCATACGAAAAATAAGATATTAATTTTAGTAATCTGAAAATTTCTAATTGAAATAACTATATAATATTTAACTAAAATATTTCTTCTCAGCTTGAACATTCCCTCTATTCTAAGATCAACTTGACAATTTAGTTATTCCTGAAACTGGTCATAATAATTATATTGAGTAACAGATTGCTCAGTTACTTTTGTGCGGTACACAGCAACGTTTGTGTCGAATTTCTTTAGTGTCTTTATTAGTGCTTTGAAGTCAATACCTCTCCAAGTCTTTTAATAACTCCCGTGGCATAAAAATTAGGCATATAAAAGATAACAGCTTATATACAAATTAAAATGGGAACAGAAAGCTGTCCGTTTTCCACACTCTCTTACGATTTTTCTTATTTTCTATTTTTACAATCTTTTTATTTGTAACTTTTGATAATATTGTATTTTAAGATTTTCTCTACCTTAAGAGTAATTTTTATTGTTTAGCATCATGCTTTCCTAACGAATATAAGTCCTACAAGCTGTCCTCATTTCGCTTCTTTCTCCCGTCGAACTGTTGAGACAATGCTGAGGAGATGTACAAGTCGTAAGGTAATTTTCCCATCCATGTATGACATTTTATACTACCATGTAAGTGAATTTCACTCCAGAGTACAGTAATTATATCTTACATGCAAAGAAAAATGTTTTTCCCAAACAAGTTTACGAATATTCCATTACAATTGTCAGCGCTGCAGCGCTTCTCCGCGCAGCGCAGATGCGGGTAAAATGCTCCCCTAGCTTCACGCGGGAAATAGGGCGCAGCGGGACAGCCTGCAGCGCGCATCCACCAACACTAATTACACGCAAACCTTTATTAATTACATTTCTAATTAACGAGATGTGAGCTCGGGAATAAAAAAAATTGTGCCCTCGCAAATGGACACCCAGGGGCATCAATTAGGTTGGCAGCTGTAATTTTAGGGAAGGAGAAATAACAAAATTGGCTGCATTATTGTTGGACACGAATTAAAATGAAAAATAAAAAACAGAAAAGAGACAGGACATGACGATAACAGCAAAACGGTGTCAAGCCAACCAATAGCGTTACGAGTTCCCTTTCAAATGCACGGCACAAAGGATGAATCCAGTTGCAATTGCAGACTTATTTACTATTTCAAACAAATAGCAAAATAGGCTTTTGAGAAGAATGGCTTTGCTCTCGTATGAGCCTGTTACCAGCTTGTCTCATTTCTCTTCCTTGCCCCAGTAAATTGAACCACGCAACTTAATAACATGATGACCCCCGAGGCAACGTTGCTGAGACGTTTACATCTGCCAATAAGATTTCCAATTCTAAAACCGGATAAGACATGTCTGCGTGTACATTTTGTAGATGCGAGTTTAGATTACTTTAGCTCGCAAGCAGTCCTCTCCATCCAATTATTATACCGCTAAAAAAATATGCGAGTTTCAATCTAACTCAGTTGAAAAGACCGATCAAAACAAGTAACTAAATAAACGATTCAGCAGACAAACAACTTTCAATAAGATGAAGCACTATATTTATTAAAGTAGCGATCTCGGAAACATGTTGTATTGCCTTTACTTCAATTGGCGAAAATTATTATGCTTTAATGCCCCCGCTGACACACACTGACATTTGACAAGCAAAGAGCCAATTTTGTAAAGATCTGGAAAAAAATAAAAATAAAAAAAATAAAAAATAAAAAAAAAAGCAAAACTTAAGAAAAACTGTCGATTTTCATGAAAGTATCTCCAGATCAGAATCCTCAGTCATCGCAAGCTATGCAGTGGCTAAAACCATTGCGAAACAGTGAAAATATTCTACGGATGGTGCATTTGTGCAATAATATTTTCATCATGTTTATTGTAGGATGAATATACTAAGACAAGGTATCACAAAAGTGTGTAGTTCGCAGTATTGAATAATTTGGCCACCAACGTACAGAAAAGCTTCCAATTTCGTATGCCATGCAAAGACACTTCCTGAAAATACTGATGCCAGGACCAGCGCCCCATCAACAATCTTTCGACCGAAGTCGATAAAAATATCAAAGTGATAGAAAAAAATAGCTGTCTTCGCTCCTCTTTAAATGATTTACTGGAGGGAGTGGCATATAACAACTCATTGGGTTTTTGCAATGGAAGACAGAAGAGAGGATTTTCATTACCATTGCTAGATACATACAGAAAGAGAACTCTGTGCTACGTCATTGAAAGTCGAAAGTAGTTGCTACTGACTTGTATGCACCACACTGGTTTTCATAACTGTTAAACAACTGAAGACAGAGTTCGAAGATCTAGTAAACTATTTGAAAAAAGAGTGGAATTCTTGTTTTTGAGCTAAATTATGAAACAAATATGAATATTAATTGAAACGATAATAAACACGGGCGTAATTCGAAGATGGATAAATTTTCAATGAATATAACTTTTAACTGAAAAGGTATGAACTCTTATTTCCAAGGTGACGATCAGTTAATTAGTTCTATTTTCTTCCACGCCCGACTCTTTGAAATAAAAAAGGATCTTTTTGACTAAACCACAATTTACCCTTCCAAATTAATTGCTGGAATGCAGGGTTCCCGACTACATCGAAACTTGAAACTCCTATCCCAGGTAAGAAAACTTTTAACAAATTTCGAACCTGTTAGTTTTAGTTGTACTATAATTACTAACAATTATTAGCTTAGGAGATGAAAACTTTAATTACTTAAACAGTAGCACCTATTTGGAATTTAATTTCACGTACGTTCTTACAAGCGAGAGACATTTACGTTCTGAATTCTGAACTGTTACTAACAGCCATGCTTAAGAGATGCTGCCACTGATGGGAACTGTGAGACGAGTCAAGCGTGATTTGAGAAGGAACTTCGTCAAACACGAACGTTAACATCTCACGAAAGCGTTAAGTATTCCGTGTAGAATCCAGCAAGGGGTGGCTGTCCCATCACCTCATTTCTGTGCAGTGCGGGCCGGACCGGCTCGGCTGGGCGGCTATGCGAGGTAATGCATGCTGCAGCTAAGAGGATAATGTAATTACCAACGAGACAGAAGGGGGTTGCAATGAAATGAGCAGCGATGCCGGAGAAGAGGGTCGTGACAGCGATGAGTTGTGTAAAGGATGAGGGGAGGGGGAGGGGAGACTCGTTCCGAGGGTGAATACGCAACATGACGTGTCGTCGAAGGGGGGTACGACGTCGGGCTGCGGAGCAGGAAACATTCATCCAGCGAGACCTCCCTCTGGTCCAAGTATTCCTTGGGGTTTCATCACGGTATAGTCCGTGCACGTAAACTAAGCAATTTGAAAACCAACCTATGAAAAAAAAAACACTTCCCCTTAACTGCATGCACCCTATGACAGTACACACCGACTTATAGGCTACTAGTTAAGTTGACAGCGAATCCATAAAAAAAAAAAAAAAAAAAAAAACTCGGCGTCGTACTGAGGGTGAAATATATGGCTACTGAAGATAGTGTTTCATATTTTATACATATCGAGCATGAAGGTTCATATTGCAAATACATTTACGTCCGTTACAATTTCATGATTTTATGTGGGTGACGCATGAATTAAGTGATCACGTTCATGGGGATGTTATTTATATAACTGCAGAAGGATTCGAAATGAGAATTAAAAACAGATCCTAAACTAGTCATTCAAAAGTGCTCAAAGAACAAGTAGTCGATAATGGTAAGGTGCATGCAACAGAGGATTAATTTAAAACGAGCTGTAGTGGATACAGCCACCCCGCATTACTATGGCATTTCTGTGAACATGCGGTAAGGTAGTTTACAAAATCCCGCGCATATAAAGGGGGCCGCCAGGGCGCCCCCCTCCTTTTTTTCCAACTCTCTCTCTCTCTCTCTATCTATCTCTCTCTCTCTCTCTCTCTCTCTCTCTCACACACTCACTGACGACGAGCATAGCGCTGAACTCGAGGTTGCTGCCGCCCGACGGAGTAGGCTGCGATACCAAGGAAGACATCACGACTACAGCCTTCCAGACTTGGGCTAGAGGAGCTCTGCCCATTCGTCATATTTAAACAGGGGTGAGACGACTTATACACTTCGGTGCAGGTCTAGGCCGGGAGAATCCAAAACGATAATTAACGTCACTAGAGCGACCGTTGCACTTAAGGTTAGGGACGCCATTGAGAAGGTTTAGTAATTGTTAATAGTAAATATAGTAAAGTAATTTATAGAGTTTCGTATTGTGTTAATCTGATAGTAAATCCAGTAACAAGATTGTTGTATACTTTGAGTCCAATAAATTCTGTAGTGCTTTACAACAAACTGTGTCGCGCCTATCTTACTTAACTACTGAGCTATGGTAACCCCCACGTAACCAACCTTGAGTGATTAGTGTATTGTATTCAAGTAGTCTATCATTGTACAGGAGTAAGTATTGCACTCAAGGTAGCAGCGTTACAGAGCGTAGGTGCCGGCAGAATAATGGGGGATGACAGCGTAAAAATACACACTGAAAGTTTTTAGTGAGTGCATGCGACAGAGCATGCAAAAATGGTGTACAAAGTTGTAGCAGATTAAGAATTACACGCAAATTTGTGGCAGTATGTAAGCAGCCTTAAAGGTTAATGAGTGGGCGTGAATATATATGTCTAGACCTAAATATTTATTTTGGTAATAAATTCTAAATTAAGACCACAGGGCAAAGATATGGCGAAGGGAAGGAGCAGGAAATATGTTTTCGAAATATTTGCAAAAATTTACGCGTAGGGTGAGGAAATTGGATTGGACATTGATTATTAACGTCCCCCGCTGTATGCCTGAAGGGTTATCAGAGGACGACTTACAACTGACCCAACTTAAACCAACACCCATGCTTTGCCTAGGATTCGAACCCAGTACCTTCCACACCCCAGACCGGCGGCCACGGGAGGTCAGTAGGATGCGGAAATGAGAGTGACAACGAAGCGCGATGAAAGGGTAGCGATAATAAGGGTCGAACATGGAGAAGATGTATGTTATGCGTGTCGAACATTGCTACGTCTGTGGCTCCACCGAGAGCTATTTTCGCGTTTGTGGATCACGCTGTGTTCCAGTTGGCATATTTTGCTAACAAAATGGTCACGGCCACATGACGCATTTCATCTACAAAATCTGTGAGGAATTTTCGTAACTTGCGTTTTGCGTTTCGTCAATTTCGAAGCCGACAAATAACAAAATACAAATTACCAAACCGCCACCATATTAGTTTTGCCTGTTTGAAACGTTTAAATACGCATATAGACGAGGTTATTGGAATAAACAAATGTGTATTGTGCTCACAATATTTATATTTACTTCTCAAAACAAGTTGCTGAAATATTCTTCACAAAATTTCGATAGGTAACGATTTCACGTCATACTGGTTTAATTCTGTTAATTTTAAATTTGAAACGGCTTCATGTACTTTCAATTTTGGAATAATGATAACATCAAAATAATAGCAGCATGACGTGCTAGACAGTTGAATGTCACGGTGTTCCGTCTAAACCTAACAAAATGCTTAACACAAATTACGACAAAACGTAACTCTAAACGAATTAGAACACGGCCTCAAAATCACAGGCACGATAAGGGCGACACTGCCACGCGTATCAAATGCGCCATCTTCGCTACGCGCAAAGTGCTGAACTGGAATGCAGCGTTCTCATTGTACTGCAGGACTATCTGGTACTCGTGTGTGTATCTGATCCGATTATTCGACATACGCAGCCTTTTAAAAAGCAATTTTCCGCTATATTGCAGTGCTCCGAAATGGTGTTTCTAATGTACGTTATACTTTGAAAGTAATCGACAACATTGACGTGCGCAGAGTCAATTAATTCAGGGGGGAGGGGGAGGGAGAGGGATGCCAACCGCAAAATATAAAGATCCACATTTACGGGATTAAAAATACAAAGTAACAATATATTTAAACGAATTCGTCACACATAGTCTCTGCTATACTAAACATACATTTAATTCGGTGGTCGTTGAAATACACCTACTGTCCAGTGAAAATACGAAGATTCTTTTTAGTTTCCTAATAACATGATACGATGGGAGGTGCAGCTGCACTCCCTGCAACTTCCTTGCGCACGCCTATGATCGACAGGCCTCGTCTGAACAGCGCGTGTTCCTTTTCGTAAATCATCAAATCGAGTGCACATTTAATAGTTCCACAAAAATAAACAATGCAACGCAGTTCAGTTGGCAAGTAAGCGGGGTCCGTAGGCATTGGTACTGCAATTAGGAAGATGGCTGGTGTATGAGAGAGAGCGAGAGAGAGCGAGAGAGAGCGAGAGAGAGAGAGAGAGAGAGAGAGAGAGAGAGAGAGAGAGAGAGAGAGAGAGAGAGAGACTGACCAAATGCCAACAGGATTCAAGCAAAGAAAACATTATAGGCAAAACTGCATGTTTTCAAGATATTTACGAAAAATGAAAATATAAAGGCTACGCGAGTTAGAAGCCGTGTAGTCAAGGTTGGAAATATTTTTTTCTATTTTTAATTTTTCTGTGGAAAAAAAAAATTAAGCCCATGGTTCACTGCCTACCAATTCGTGCTGCCCTCCAGTGATTATAAAAAAAAATAGGAAACAATTAATTAAAAAATCACTTTTGCAGTTATTTGTTTACAATATTGCAATTAATTAACTGGCCCCATTGAATTTCCCTCGAAATTGGTAACATAAATTAATTAAATCTGGTGTACAGGAGAGAAAAAAGTGTTCTGGGAAAACTTTCAAGAAGAAAATGGGACACATAGTACAAGGCTGTGAATATTCTATGTCCTAAAAAAAGGTAGTACTAAACATTCATTTTAATCATTTATCTACATAAATAATATGTTATTGATTTCTTTTCCATTACTCTCAAATAAACTCTCGTTATTTTAACTATCTATGGAAATAAATAATGCTTTTTCAACAAATTTTTCCAAGAGTAAATACATTAAAATAACTTGTGTCCGAACGTGAAATTCAGAAAACTTTCAACCGCATTCATACAAAATCTAGTAAACTTCGTACGTGTAACTTAGGAGGTTTTCGCTTCAATTGTATGGGTTTTACGTTTTCGTTTTAAGAAATACATCATCATACAGCTATTTTAGAAGGGAACCAGACATAAAAATTCAAAATAAGAACATTTGGTATGATTTTCTTAATCCTGTAAAATATTATTCAATACATCAGCTGGAGATGGGACAACAAATTCTTCAAATCAGCCTATTTCATGCGAATTTCATTGGCCTGGACTTTGCACACTGGATTTCGGTACGCTTACTTAAAGCCATTCCTCAAAAAATACACCAAGCAGTAGTTTTTGTTTACAATTACAAAAATTTATTGAAAATATTAATTACTTTCATTTCTTTCTTGCACATTTTTTCATGCGCAGTGGTGTCGCCATACTAACATAATTAACAAGGAAAGTTTTCCAGAATAAAGTTATTGTGTGGTCACTGCGATTAAACTCCGACTGAACTTCCACACTAGAATTTATCGATGAAATTGTCTACAATAAATCCGCACGTATCTAAAAATATCCACCTTAGCTGCAGTTGCGAAACGAATCAGTACGTATTTCTGTATGTCTTAATTTACTCAGTAAACTGGACGGACATGTATTTTGGTGAGCAAAAAAGTTGTGACATAATTCCGAGCTACTACACAATAGACAACTTACGGGGGAAAATATGTTTGGGCCTATTATTATCATCATCATCATCATTGTTGTTGTTATAACTAGCACGTATTATTTTGGGGACGAGTTAGAATTCTTTCTGTAATCTTCCCAAGCATCATTTTCTACATGATGGAGAACTCTGGACCTATAATAAACACACAGCAAAATTCCGACCCTCCTCATCGACTTTCACTCTGACAGTAAGCAACCGACGGAGAGCATTTATGACTGTAAATAAGGCTGATGCGTCTACTCTACAGGCCAGTAAACTCTAGAATTGTCCATGTCTCCAAGGAATGGGTTCAAGTCCTGCATGCGGATTAATTAGGTTCTAAGAGAGTAGGCCGACGGTTAGTGGGCGGCGGGGTCGACACCGAATAGTGCCGAAATGGACCACTAATTGTTAGGCCTCGTTGACAGACATTATAGACAACATCTCTATCACAGTCAGTAATGTCTTGGACTAACTGGTGCCCCGATTGTACGCAACCACGCACCACGGCGAGTGGAGTGGAGATGAGGGTGAAGCGAGGCGAGCACGGAGTAGCGTCGAAACGCGAGGGCAATGGAAACGGGAGATCCCCGAGAAAACCTGTCGACCAGTGGCATCGTCCAGCACTATCCCCAAGTGCGATATCCCGACGAAGTTCAATAAGTTCGTGGACTGGCGCCTCGAGCGAAAGGAGCCTACTCCCACGGTGTTTACGAACTGATTGACGTACAAACTAATATTAATTTCAAGTTTCACTAACACGCTATAGTATATTAGCGGTTTCTTCACACTTTTTGAGTCAAGCCTTTAAAAATTCACCCCATGTATGACGTGTTTCTTTGTTTCCTAAATACACTATGTATCACAAGCATTTTATATTTCTCTTAACATAAAAACACCCTACTTTCGGTTTAAATGAACTTTTACTCGTATTTTATCTATAAGTTTTATATTTCGTTTATAATTAATATGGGAAAAACAGGGATGAAATAGGTGTATCGGTAATGCCTAGCAAGAAATAGTCATTTTGAAAAATATTATTAAATTAATTTCGCAAGGTGTAATTTTCTAGACTTGGTTAACCTTTGTTTGCATGAGGCGGAGGAATAGCCTAGAAATAGATCTCAAGCAGGGCTCCAGAAAAGGTGGAAGTAACCTCGAATTAACAATAGTGAAATTGTATGCGACGACGCTAAGCAACTGGAAGGAATGGCTAGCTCATAATTATATACATATCGTTTTAATAATTGATAAACTTTAGTAGAAGGATTTGGCTCTGGGAATCGGCGAATCCCGTGTATATCTGTTATCTGCAGAAAAGATTATCATTGTGTTTATTTCTGTCCAGTAGGTGGCGTGCAAATATTTCAACACGACAGTCAAACGTGTGCGAGGTATCCAATATTTTAAGTCCGCAATAAACAGCAAGAATTCGTAGCTCAAGAGGCAAGACGCGTGCTTCTGACACCAAGGTGGCCGAATCGAATCCTCCCTCGCCTCCGAAGATTTCCGAGTTTTTTATTACGTACATTTGTAGAAGCGATGGCCCTCTGTACGGCAAGCACAACACAAACTCAACTAAAGGCTGTTCACGATAAAGTGAGCACTTTTGAAATCAACCTTAGAGAAATGTCACTGCTCCTACCTGCATATATTTTAACGGGCGCACTGAGTGACATGCACCCAGTAAAGTTGGCAATGAACGATGGGAAATAGTTCAATATCTTAACGTCTAATAAATAGTGTTAGGTAACCATTTATGTAAACTGAAATTTTTTTTCCTCTATGTTTATTTAATGCGTCTAAGTATAAGAATGAGCAAATTTGTAACGTATTTTCTTTTCTAATAATTCCACAGTTTCACTTGACCGACGCATATATAAAGTGATGAGGCCCATTGCAATGTTAATCTTACATAAGGCTGGAGAACACACATCGTGCATACAAGTCGATCGTAAGAAAGGTTTTCAAAAGTGCTCATTTTACCGTGAACAGCGTATAGCAGGTAAAGAAGGATACACGATAACATAACTACTACGATTCCTGAGGGCTTTCACAAAAACTGAACTGCTGCATGGCGGTGTAGCCAACCTGAAAATTGCAAATTTACTATCACGATTTCGCCTGTCTCCGACGCTGTTTTTTAAAGTGGTTCGTTGGTAAACATGGCGGTGCCGACCCGTGGTATACCTTACTTTCTCTACGCCACCTACCTGTATATGGTGGAAGGGCACAGACCATAGGTAACTGCATAAGATTGGAGGGGCAGGAGGAAAGGGCTAGTTGCGTCCAACACTCAATATTCCATTAATACCGACCGGCGGGGGGCCACGCTAATGTACCACGGGCCGGAACTCCATTAGGTGCACCGGCCTGGAGGGACAACGAGCCAGCCACCCCCACTGCCCAGTCAGCCCCAGGCAGCCTAGTCCAGTGGCGTACCAACTATGGGGCCAGGTATAAACTACCACTCCCTAAATATAGTAAAGGTGCACCAGAATGTCCACCCCAATTGTATTTGTTCACCGAGATCGGTTAATATAATGTATGCAATATCTAATGAACAGAAACCTGCAAAATTCGCGTTATTATTTGAGGAAATGTTAAATTAAAAATACTTTTCCTTTGCAATATGTTTGTCATTGGACCACTCTTTATTTGACAAGCCTCGGGTAACTCTGCGACAATAAATGAAAAGTTCACAATTGTGTGCCCCGATAAAGTGCAGTTCACACAGCAAGGGTGTGATTTAACATTTATGCAGCAAACAATGGAGACTATATATATATGTATGTGTATATATATATATAACTTTGAATTTTAGCTTGCTGTCAAAAAATTACCCGAATTTTGCAAGTCCCTACTGGTGTATTGTTATACTGTATTTCTGATACTTACAAACATATTCGCATCTGGGTCACAGGCCCTGCTCTACAATTTATGCATCAGGTAATTTAGGTTTTAACAGCACCAAAACGAAGTTTATAGAGAAGCAAAAATGTACTGAGAAGAGGAGCAACTAAAGACGTGACTCCCTTCTAAGGTGAAGTTGTCGTTTCGTCACTGGTTGTATCCACTGGAAACTACCCCTGCCAAGTGCCCACTGGTAACTACCCCTGCCAAGTGTCCACTGGAAACTACCCTTACCAAGTGCCCACTGGAAACTACCCCTGCCAAGTGCCCACTGGTAACTACTCCTGCCAAGTGTCCACTGGAAACTACCCTTGCCAAGGGCCCACTGGAAACTACCCCTGCCAAGTGCCCACTGGAAACTACCCCTGCCAAGTGCCCACTGGAAACTACCCCTGCCAAGTGCCCACTGGAAACTACCCCTGCCAAGTGCCCACTGGAAACTACCCTTACCAAGTGCCCACTGGAAACTACCCCTGCAAAGTGCCCACTGGTAACTAACTACCCCTGCCAAGTGCCCACTGGAAACTACCCTTGCCAAGGGCCCACTGGAAACCACCCTTGCCAAGGGCCCACTGGAAACTACCCCTGCCAAGTGCCCACTGGTAACTACTCCTGCCAAGTGCCCACTGGAAACTACCCTTGCCAAGGGCCCGCAGCTGTGTTTACCGCCACACAGTACTCCGAAACACGTCATCTCCTTCCAACCCCAGTGAGTTGTGAAACAACTTCCCTGTCTGTCAGGGGGTATTTGCGGGAGGAGCACAAGGGGCACGTGCACCCCAGCCCCCAAATTATTCGAAACATTAAAAATTGTGTTAATTCAACAAACAACCAAGCCTAGGAAAATTTCAACAGTTTTGCTGTTGATTAACTATCCTTTCAATACATATATGAAACGATATTTTTCACCTTTTTTTGTTAAATGCTTCGTTTTGATACGAATACACGCAAACAGTTGTCACTAGGGAAATACGCCGTTCAGTAGCTAAACGATAAGGTGAAATTTTATACCTCTTCCTTGAGACAGTTTTGAATACGTCACTACTTTTTATTCAAGCTGCGTAAATTTCTGTGTAGTACATCAGATTGAAATAAAACTGCAAAAACGAGAGTTTTTTAAAGTTTTTTTTTTTAATAGCTTGCTTTTAACACTAAGGCTAATACGCATAGTCATCCAGTTGAAGTGTAACATTAACTTACATAATATTTTAAGAATTTTATATTGAAAACATTTATTCATTTTATAGCAGTTCGTACGTTGTGTTAAAAAAATAAGTATTTCAAGTAAATAAGCAAACACTGACTCGAGCATAAACCGACTATGTATAAGTATAGCTTATGCACAGAGCTCTTACGAGCATAAGCTGCGATACAAGTGCATATAACATAAACTCCTGCCGCACATACCTGCAGCTAAATGGCGTCACTGGCTAGCAAAATGTTGGTAACGAGATCCTGGTTACTTACTCGCCAGCCAGCAGCCCGACCAATACAGCCAATAGGGAATCTTGCGCAGCAAGCAGAAGCCAATCGTACACAAAGCCTCGCGCAGCCAACCAGAGAATGGCTACGCCTATATCACAGGAACAATGAGTGAAGAGATTTGGGCGACTCTTAACATCGAGGTCTTGAGACTCGGTGAGGATGACTGAGGTGAGTATAGACCAGTGACAAAATGAAAGAGCGGGGGAAACGGGAGATCCCCGACAAAACCCGCCGACCAGCGGCATCGCCCGGCAAGATTCCCACATGCCGAAAAACCCGGAGTGACCCGACCGGGGATTGAACCTGGTTGGCCTTGGCGGGAGGCGAGCAGGCTAACCGCTTAGCCACCGCCGCCTCATATCAAAGTAACAACTACGCTATTTCGTCTCTGTGGCTTGTGTGTGCCTTGCAGTTAAGGTTTGAATTTGAAAACACCCCAAGATAACTTGCATCGATTTACTGTACCGACATCCGTAACGTAGTCTGCTTGTTTACAATCCGCTTCAAGCTATCGAACGTTGTCGATACTCTGTAGTGGGCTCTTTAATTTTTTTTTTTTCCCCGAGCTTGCAGACTTCCTATCTTCCGTCAACTTACGAGGGGAAAAAATCCTTTCACAATAACTTTTCAAGAGCAACTTGTATGCATGCTTTTTACAGGAAATAAACATTCTTCAAAGCATAGCAAACACTTTAGAGCACTTACGTTTTTAAGAGGTTTGCATGGCTGGGAACTGAAGTGGATGAAATTATAGGGCTGGTGTTTTTTAATCGCTCATTTCTTTACAAGTAGATGAGGTTTACCGTGCGTTTATTGCTGCATATCACGAATAAAAGTATGAAACAAGGTTTGCTGGATAAATGAACATAACATCAAAATAAGAAGCAATTTACACAGGTAATTTTCATTATAACATGTTTATCAGCACAGTGCACAATTTAGGTAGAGACTAATATGAATGTTTGCTACCGGTAATTTTTTTTAAATTTCAGAAATGCCAGTTAACAATTATAACATATAAGGAAAAAGGCACAAAGACGTCAAGGAGACTCAGAATTTTATGTTTCAGTTAATCACTTGTCATGAATCAGAATTCTAGTGCTAGGACGTTGTTGTCACTGTCGAATTTAGGAACGCAACATAACGGCAAGGATCGTAACAAAAAGCAAGGGTAATTAATCAATATGCGAATACTTTATTATCATTACTATCATTATTATTGTACGTCGCAGCACTAGTTTCTGAGCATTACAATGACTAAACTAATGAAGGATACACGCCAAAATAAAGAAACCGAGGTAAGCAGGATCAACCTTGGCGTTTATATTTTAACGTCACCATACATTCTCGTCTCGTGTGAAAAAAAAAACACGTTGGCATAATTAAGAACTTATCACAGATTAAGTGGACCTTGCACATTTTGCTAATAACGTGACCTACTCGATAAAAAAAACTTATTCTGTCATGGATAAAAACATTCTAGATGCGTGCTGCTAACGTATACGCCAAGCCACTGTAAAGGGGATACTGATATTTTTTTAACGATTATTGATATACACCTCCCTCCTCCCCCCCCCCCCCCGGCTCAGAGTTGGTGATTCACGAATACAATTTTACAAGCTCAAAACATTTTTTAGACTATAACAGAGATGCGTCCGAATAATGCACAGCCGGTATCTGAAAATCTGCAATGAAAGTACGCAACTACGTGCCCACAAATTGTCTGTGATGTATTCTGTTTGCTGTTGACGTACCTGCTCGGAATGCACTGTAATATGGTATCCAAAACGATGTGCAGTTCACGGTTAATTGCGCTCTTCCCATTTTATAACATTCCTGAAAATATGAAGGCAGTAATACAATTGAAATAACCATTACCATAACCATGCCCGTAACGAGTGGCACAGTAAAAATCCTCTGTTACAATTGACATAATAAAACCGGATGTTTTCGCTGGTCAATATGTTTCCCCATCCACACTGCAACTTTTTAAAAATAGTTATTTGAATTTTCTGCCATGTGAGTTAGCCAACTTGTTATATACTTTTAACTCGTTTTGGTATGTACTGTAGACCTCTATAGTCCATTCACGACTGGAAGAGACTTTTGAAAACTGGAAGAGACTTTTGAAAACGAACCTTTGAAATAACATCCAAGGCGTAACATGTCAAACTGTTTTGTCAGTAACTTGTATTCCACAAATATATAACACTCTGATTGACTGTAAAGTACTGCATTCTTGAATGAATGAAACGGTAACTTAGTATCTTATATAACTTGTAATATTTATTTCGTATTAAATACAGTAAGAGCAGCGACGTGTTGGCAGTGGCCAGTGAGAAATAGTTCACAGTTAAAATATTATTTTAACCTGGTTTTTTGGTATGCTATTTGGAAATTAAACGTTACCTATTGAAATATCTAAATATTTAGGTAGCCCCGATGGCAATATATTTCATTGTTACAGTTTAAAATAACAGCGTAAAATTTCGTGCGTAGGTCCTAGTGACACGGTGTTTATTTTATCGACTGAGGAAGCAACTGCAATAAATACTATGTGGGGGAAAACTTGGAAAGAGACATAGTTTACGTAAGCCCCATGTATGAGTACTAGCCCCTGTAAAAAAAACGGGTGAACCCTGCTATGGTTTTCTAGTCAAGTGTAATGTATACAGGCAGAACTGCATGATTAAAGTGCAACGACCCGGGAGAAATCCATAACAATAAAATTAATATAAAAAATTAGCCAACTGGCAGTTATTTTGCATACCGCAAACCATCGTCGAAGTTGCTGGTATTCCACTCCAACAGAGTTTCAATTACCTGGATAGCCCTGCTCACAATCAGGTTCTGTGCAGCCCTTTGGATAACTATACAACACTACAAAACACACAGGAAGACATATGAACCAACTATGTATTTATTTAAAGCAATGAAAGGCTTCCAAATTTAAGCAATAATTTAATGTGGAAAAATATCATAGAAATAAAGTGCCTGAAAAGTTTCATTCCTTGGTAGTGTTAAAAATGCAAGGGATATGCACGCAGCAGCTGGACTAGGTCTATAACGATATCTCTCATAATGCTTGTTACAAATGAACTAAGTGAACAGAGTATTTGAAAGTAAAATAAAAATATATTATTATCTAGACTTCTTGAATGTTGCACACATTTAAAGTTTTGCAGAGTAGATTTAATTCAGTTCAAAATAAAAGTCGCTAATGTTCTCACACTTGGCCGTTACAATAAATTACGTGCCTGTATAATTACGTATTTAAAATGCTCCTGGCTAGCGCAGTTTAGATTGGTAGAGCAATCAGATACAATGTATATTGTATATATGTATAATGTTGGTAGAGCAATGCTGCTGCTTACCTTAAACTATTATTAAACACTCTCACGTACGTGTAACGGTCACTGTACATTAAGGTGGGATCGTACCTTATATATGTAGAGTTTCTCACACGTATTTTATATGTAGACCTGTTCCGACGACAGTGTACCGTTGGCTTACCACTCAAATTGTAATATGTTTTTTGGGTCTAATTAACCTTAAAACATTTAATTTATATTTTTAACGTAGACCTAAGGCCTCACTGGCCTGCTGCCGTTGTGACCCACTTAATTCAAGATTGAGTATGGAACATTCCGTCACCATCCATCATCGGCAGTGGTAAAATATTATAATTAATACAGAGTACATAGGGCTTAACCATGGGTGCTTCCCAATACTGTGACGATTCAAAAAGGTGCGCCTAAATGTTGCCAACTTGCACACAATAAACAAGTTACTTGAAACCTGATAAAACAAAATAAAATTACAACAATTCACATATGGAAAATTAACATTTCAGCTGCTGCCTGTACATCAATATTACGTAGAATTAAGAAAATAAAATTATGATATAACAATATTACATGTGAAACATATGACATTCATAATATTTGTTTACAAAATAAACGTGCGTGTGCTCTTATGATATATTTGTATGCTAACTTAAAGTGTGTTAAAATGCAAATCGCACGTATAAAGTAATCAGACGTTACACAACTGTCGGCTGGGCGACGCTTGTCGCTCTCTCTCACTTTTTCTCTCTCCCCCTTGGGAAGTTTCGCACCGTTAAATAGCAGAAAAATATATATTTTTAAAATGTTAGCATATTTAATACTTATTACAGCACAATAAAGATTTATGAATTTCTAATTTACAACTGCAAAGAGGTTTTAATGTTTAAATACTTATTTTAATATACTTAGGTGTGATGGCGTGAGAGATGCAAATCTAAGGTTGGTAGACGTGGCGAGTGGTTACAAAACGTTGATGTGGGAGCAACGAATCGTTAATTTCGCTTGCTCCGAAAAATACTTCAAATTACAAGTGTGTACACGTTGTGTTTGTTAAACCTACCTCGGCAAGTTCCGATGTTGTGATAAATTTGTGTTTCCACGGCAGGAATAAATATACTGTTAGTGTGTCGTTAACCGCTACGTGCGAAAGCACACTGAAGTTAACGTCTAAGGCTAAAATAACATATACTTATAAAGTATTATTTCAAATGAGAGGGCTTACAAAAGTGCTCACTTTACCGTGAATAACATAAAAGCAAATTATTTCAGATTTTGCAAGTTCTCATTTTCGCAAACCACGCGCTAAAGAAACAAATAAATGCACGAAATGAACAAGATAATAACTGGAGTCAAATGTAGGCTATGTTTAGCTTCGTGGCCGAAAAATGAACAACTGTGAAAGTGAATTTGACGTGTGTAGTGATAAGAGTGGATTCTGATTGGATGCGCATAGTTTCTTACCCGAGAAAGTTAAAAGGCCGCCAACATTCTAAGCAGCTGTGCGTTGGCAGTGGTTACCGGCATTGTCATGTGTGGTTGTGGTAGACAGCATTGTACTGGGAGTATTCAACTATTACTGTTATTGGTATTGTTATGGTGACTGTGGCACAGCTTTAAAATTAACATTCCCATAGGCCTGATCACTTTATCCATGCGCCAACCTAGCCGAACAGTGCAGTTGTTAGAAATACAAATACTCTACCAATAAGCAAATTCATACACAACGTGTATGAAACAACAAATACTAACTTCAGTAACCACGTATTCAAAAATTACACCCGTAATACAACGTGTACTTCTATTACTTCGTTACCAACTTAACCAGGAGTAACTCCAGGCCAGTGTGTAATGTAACATATACAGTATATGTACTCGTGGGCAGTGATTTTTTTTCAAAGGTTTGTTTAAAAGTGCTACTTTACCGTGAACATTGACGCATGCTTTCCGTCGCGACGGGGCCGCAATGTGTAAAGGCCATTCAAACATGATCAAATATTTATTTAATTCAATTAATGTAAATCGATTTATTGAACTAAAAATCACTTAATTTGCCTTTCAATGAATTGCATTCAATAAGCTTTCAAGTTTCCACATGACGGTTTATCACAAACATTTTAATGAAACCAGTTAAAAATACAAAAAGTAAACTAAAGTAAACTTTTAGAAGTCATGCACGACACGAACATGACTGGTTAAACAACAAATTTTCATCATTTTCTTGCACTTTTTTTTTTAAATATGCATCCTTATTTTGTAACAATCTCAAATATGTGCGCACAATTATATTATTATGAGATTACTTCCTCAATACCGTCAGAAAAGCTGTGAAGTATTTGAGATTTTCGATTCAAGAAAATATAGAACATGTTCTCAACGAAAATATCGAATGAAAACAAGAATTCAAACAATTGAAAGAGAAAACGTCCGCGATTATGACGTTTCTATGACGTCATATGACATTGAA
The DNA here is from genome assembly GCA_029891345.1 of Dryococelus australis. Lineage (NCBI taxonomy): Eukaryota > Metazoa > Arthropoda > Insecta > Phasmatodea > Phasmatidae > Dryococelus > Dryococelus australis. The sequence continues at coordinate 131,852,116 of CM056997.1, forward strand.
TAAATTGAATTCAATAGAAATTGAAGTGTACGAGCGGCTTACATACGCTCCGAGATGCCTACTACAAACAAAGCAGTACCTGGCTGCGAACTTCCCCTCCCTACGTGATATTGGGAAATCTGGCGATGTGTCTGGTGTAGGTTCAAAGCTTGCGAGTCGGAGCGTACTTTGAAGGATAAGAATGTGAACGCCAATTCAGCTCGTCTGAAGTTTCAAGCATATCAGCGCCATTATGGATTTCGAACTTGGACTTTCACGAGCACATGAACTGTGTTGTAATTAAGCAGCGATGCTTCGTAGCAAGCTTAACAAGAGCACCACGAGGGCTGCAGTTGAGGAACTTCCAAGCAGAACTGAAATAAAAAGGCACGTCTGAGGCCGTATACTTACGTTATCCGTCCACCTTGCGCGTCCAGGTTATTGTAAGCACGCGTTTGGAAGGCTTGGCGAAACGCTGTTTAGCAGGTGCTTCTGGGAGGCTGACATTTTCCGTGGCATATTGGAAACAATGCTTATGTCACGTGCTAGGATCACCCGCTAGGCTGGAGCGATCCTGTGCATACTCGTGAATAACTTGTTGAGTTTAACCTTTCCTCGAGATACGTAGATACTACGTGAGTAGTGAGAGGAAGCTGGGTCTGGTACATCAGGAAATACTACATGTGTGTAACTGTCCCTGCAAGGGAACAATCCTGTAGCCATCTATGGTTGTGGTTCCTGGTAGATTAACCCGTTAGGATGAGCCGTCATCGTGTTTAATATAACTCATATAAGCGGCATACGTCTGAACTAACGAGATTGATTATTGACAACCTTTGTTTGCAATTTTATTAGATTATGATTGTATTTACATTTTCAGTATAGACATCAATAACATTTTAAACCCATCAAAATATGTCGCTAAGCTCCTTACGCATAGATAATGAGAAAGTTATTGATATTGCTGTAGAAGTTTGTGTTATTGAGCAGACATAAGTTGATTAGTATATTCACTCGTAATTGTTTGAAAAGTTGCAACTTTCTTACCCAACAAACAGCAAATAATACCTCATAATGCGGATGGAATTCAGCTGTATTATGGTCTCAGTTTTATTTGAGACCATAATACATTCGAAATATTACTACTATTTTTCTGTCAGATCCATTCATATGCTCAGAATATATTTGAAACGTTATCAGCATGGTAATTTAATTTCACAAACACTTGAAATGTTTTTTTTATAGCAAACTGGAAAAAGTCAGCGTCCAGAGGGTTCTTCTGTTAGAACTTAGCGTACAAATGATGTCGGACTCGTCCTACGTTATGATCGCAACGTCATCCAACATGAGTTATTGACTGAAAGATTTGGGTGGCTCTTAACAACGGGCTCTTGAAAACCTATGAAGGTGATTGAGATGGATATGGAGCAGCGCCGGAATGAAAGGACGGAGGAAACGGGAGATCCCCGAGAAAACCCGCCAACCAACGGCATCGTCCGGCACGATTCCCACACGCGCAAATTCGGTGACACGGCCACCAGGGATTGAACCCGATTCGCCTTGGTGGGAGGCGAGCGGGCTAACCGCTCAGCCACCGCGGCCCCTAACATTAGATATGCATACGTACAATAATTACACGATATATTCTGCGTGTTTGCGAGCAACTGGTTGAGGCGAGAGATTTGGTGGGCGCTTAACAAGGATAGCTGTAAGGCTCCCAGTCATTGCCATGAAAAGAAAGTAGATGGAGTGAATGACTACAATGGCGGGAAAAAGGGAGAACTTCGAGAAAAACCACCCGTCAACAGCATAATCGGCCACGTTTCGCACTTGATTAAATCGGGAGTGACCCAGCAGTTGCAATACATGTGCTATAAGCAAATAATAAATATCTGAAATTGTATAATTTGTTCACAGGTAAAAATATTTGTAAAATAATTAATGCTTATCTTCGTTATATATAATATATATATATATATATATATAATATATATAATATATATATATATATTATATATATATATTATATATAATATATATATATTATATATACATATATATAAGAAATATTTCGTATTTTAGGTATTGTAAGTATATGCATTTAAAGTGAAGGAAGAAAATATATTTACGGTATTTTTTTTCTTTCATTCCTTAAAATACATAACAGGTGTTTCAGTTATTTGAATTAATTGCTTAATTTTTTTAATGCTAGCATATTTATTTAGGTATGTTAAAGAAATAAATAAACTGCAGTTGAAACAAATACTGAATTTTTCAGTTCCTCTCTTTTATCTTTAAAAGTCTTTATAATATTTCTTGTGCTTTTTGTGCAAACAGAGGTCAACCAAAAGAGTCTAGTCCTATTGGTTTTAGATCTTCATATTAAGAAAGGCACCAAATATGAGATACTTTTTCTTGGACGCCATTTGTGGAGCCATCGTAAATCACAAACCCGTGGGAAAAAAAAAACATTGTATGGAAATATGTTTGTCACAACACGATACGACACAACACGAGATCTTCCATGTGTCTCCTAATATGAGACATTATCTCATATTAGGCAACCAATTTCAGCGAAGCAGACATGACTAAAATATATAAATAATTCATGTTATTAATTAAATTATTTTCTTATTTAATAACTGTGTTTGTTTAAAAAAGGAACATTTTAATATATAAAAATAACCAGTGAAATTAATGTCGTCAAAAATCTGTTCAGCTTTCTGTCATTGAAGGTCTTTTGAATATCAGATAGCTATTAAAAAATAAAATACAAAGAAAACACGGAATAGCAAATTTAAAAAAAATACTAAATCAAAGGAATCGCGTAACTACACCACCTCACTTTTATATGTTAAAGATTTCTTACAGAATGAAACAATAAAAACCATTTCCCTCTGTTTCCCCACAAACTTCATGAGACCACTTGAAAGATTTCTGGCATTTTGCCCATTTTTCTTCGCGAGTGTCTTCTGAACATCTACCAGAGCAGAACATGCAGGTAACATCATCATCCGCACTCTCGTCAAAATCAGAATCTGAATCTTGCAGAACGTCGTCTTCGGAATCACTGCTCGAATCGCTATTTACTGCCTTCCGTTTTGATGGTTTCTGGAGCTTGGTTTGACGCTTATTTACCTGTGAATGTTTCTTGTTTGCATTAGATGACCTTTCTGTTTTCAAAGCTTGCCTTTCAACGAGTGTCTGCTTACAAGGCGAGGCTGTTATCAAAGCTGCTGAGCTGGACCGTGATGATGCTGTTGGTTGATTTCTACTGGTGATGGAATTGGGCTTATTTCAGAAAACTTAACGAAAGGTCTACCACTGCATGAGGCAACAGGAGATTCTGACTGCTCACTCGTGCTGCCCTCTGTAGAAGCTAGAATATCTTATTGGTTGGCACAGTTTGCATACTCGTGCTCTCTTAAAATATTTCTGAAACACGGAAACAGTCCTGTTTTTCTGAACGAGTTGACTGAAACCTCCATTGAAACAGCTAGCCCTGTGGTACGGAGCACCAAACAACTTACAGACAATGCTCTTTGTAAGTACTCTACCGGGATTGTTCTTAAACCATGTTTCGATTTCTTGTGCACAATAAGTTTTAAGGGGTGACATGAAACCCACATCCAATGGCTGCATGCGATGGGACGAATGTAGTGGAAGGCACACAATGGCTACATGATTTGCACGGGCCATGACAATTATGTCAACATTTTTGGTGTGGGAATAATGACCATCCAACACAAGAAGTGCGGGATGTTCTTCCGTAGGTTGGGCAAGGTTTATAAAATGATCAAGCCACTGTGTGAAAAATCAGATTGAATCCATCCCGAGGGATGGAATGCCCAGATGGACCCAAATGGTGATCCTTCCATTAGTGACATTGACATGTTTTTCTGCGGAAAAACAAATAATGGAGGTACAAAAGTACCGGAAGCATTCATTGCCGTAACTACTGTTATCAGCTTCCCCCTTTCAGCTGAGGTTAACCCATAAAATTTGTTTTTTCCCTTTCAAGCCTATCACCGCTGAACCACAGTTAAATCTGTTTCATCAGCATTGAAAAGTCGACGTGGACTGTACTTAATTCTTTCTAACTGCGGCTCATATATGTCGAAGAATGTCTTAACACTCGCTGGATTAAACCCCGTCTAACTCTAGTAAAAGATATTCTTTGTGGTGTTCTCAAGGATAGCTGAGGATATCTTTTAAGGAAACATTTTAACCATTTTTTCACAGCTGTTCCTTTCTCGTGACTGAAAGGACGTGAAATGCAATTTTTATAGCAAACTGGAATGCCATTACTTTTACATTTTTACTTCTTAGACCAAAATAGTTCTGCTCCATTCCGAGACAATACTTTACTAGTTCTTCCTTTAATTCGTAGCGGATATCTGGTTTTCTTCCTTAGGAAACTTCAACTATTTCGTTTCCAGAACGATTGCCTTTTACATACCACTCCAACGTTCCTTTCGGTACACCAAATTCTCTTGCTGCCTTTAAGAAACTCATTTCCTTTTTACGAACCTCATCTACTGCTCGTACCATAGCCTCCTTACTCAATTTCTTCCGCTTCTCGTAGACATTTGTAAACAAAAGATTAACAATTTATTGAATAATCTAATGTTTTTTTAAATCATCAATATGAAGTTAGGGGAGTAAAGAAATGTGAGAGAGTCTGATTATTATCATACTAAACTTTTATTGCTAAAATAATTATTATTTAACCCGTAATTGTATGGTGCACCTTATTTGAGATACCTCTGTGACCCAAATATGAGATACCTCATATTAGGCGCTCTTGCTGTCTCATATTAGGCTCAATCACGCACCGTGAATGAAGGTCGTCTGTGATACTGCTAAATGTATTAAAATAAAAACTGATGCGTATAGAGTAAGAGCTATTTCTTTCTGTTTACACTGATATGAAACATTAAATAGAATGTTCTTACCTTCCGATGAAAACTGCGCTGCAGTGCAAGGTTGAAAAACTTTTACAACGATGACAGCAACAAACACCCGTACGAAAGCTCACAGACTGCTCTAATGACTGCGCCCTCTGTGTAGCCGCCTAACCATTCCACTCCGACATAGTGCCTGTGAAAATCGCTAGGTGGCAGCATCTCCCAGGGCAGCTACAACGGTGTCTCATATTAGGTGACTATCTCATATTTGGTGCCTTTCAGTTAAACGTACAAAGTGAGATATTCTCTCCAAATCACCACTGGGCACTTTGGACATAGAACAAAAAACACTCTCAAGAGGGTCCAGTAAACTGAGGCCTGTAAACTATGGCAATAATTTGTGGCTTGCTTTGCTTACGAGGTACCTGGTTTGAATCCCCAGAAAGTGAGGCGAGCTTAATTCACTATAAATGCAATATTAATCTCAATAACAACATCTCACGCTGCAGATGACTAGGGAATGCAACTGTATACACATCTCGTATGTGAGTGAGTGAAGAGAGTGAAGAGATTTGGGCAGCTCTTAACTGCGAGGTCTTGAGAGCCGATGAGGGTGATTAAGATGAATATGGATCAGCGCCGAAATGAAAGGGCGGGGAAAACGGGAAATTCCCGAGAAAACCCGCCGACCAGCGGCATCGTGCGATACGACTCCCACATGCGAATCTCGTATGTAGCAAATGTTTTTACTAACTTCTGCAAAGGCGCAATATCTGACCGCCAAGTTAGAAAACAACTTTCTATTTACGTATTTTTGAAATATGTATACGCGAATGCATTAACCTTGGATAATAACTTTCTATTAAAATTAATGATTCGTCGTCTCAAGCACATCTCAAGCACACCAGTCCGGTGTCTTGCAAATGTAAGTCCATAACTTGATGAATGTGCTAATGTCAATCGTATTTTATCATCTCTTTGCTCCTCAGTCTCGAAAGCGGAAACAGTTCCGGTAGGCGGTTACCCATACGAATATTTTAAGATATTTTCTTCATTCCAGTATTTCCTGCGGTGCTCCTTTTGGTTCTTCAGGGCCTAATGCTAAGCGCAACGGAAATTCTGTCGCTCTCCGAGATGATTTTCGTTACTCAAATTTTCGACGTATGCCAGACGCTCGCCTTAACCAAAAAATGCCACGGAAGTCCGTAGGCTGTGTAAGCCATGCATCTTTCGCAGACAATGCGTACAGTAATTTAAATGTAGTTGAAAAGGTAACACGTGACTATTTACCCACATCTCAATCTTGAGGATGTTGCCTGGTGCGGAACAGTGTTTTCGAGATTTTGTCGAGTCTACAAGTCTTAATTTGCCCGCAATTGTGAAGGTACTTAAAAATCTACAGTAAATACCTTTTTGTAGAAATGTGGCTCGGGCAAAGACGAACAAGGTGTTTTTTTTTTTAAATGATATCATGGCAAACGGACGAGAAACTCCTCAAATAATTCAACATGTAAAGGGCTATTCTTTCAGTGGGTCAACCGTACACCAGACAGCCATGTTCATATAGCTCATCTCACGAACAAGCGCGCTTTTTTTTTTGACAGTTCTGAAGGTAGTCCTGTTTGCAGTTGGATACAGCGGTCTCTCTCCTCCGCCACATGACGTTTACATAAACATACTCAGCTGACTCATGTCAACAGAACACATTTTGTCAAGGAAATAACTGTACACAAGGCTTCTTTCAGAACTGTGGGGGGGAAAAACAGTGTACTCGTTCGTGAGACATATTAGGCTATATCAGCATTTCTAAAGCATCTACAAGCCATTTACGGCAACTTCACACTTTCCTGTAGCCCTGCTAAAGTTCTACTTCCAGGATATTCCTCCGCCTCATGCAAGCATAATTTAACCGAACCTCTAAATTACACCAAAGGGACAGCGCATCGCATTCTTGCGCATTCAGTGCAATAAAAATTGGTATAAGAACTATTTATTACTAGGCATTACCAACACACATATTTTCTCCCTGTTTGTACTCATAATAAATATTATGAATGAAATATTTATTATTTATAGATAATATATATGCAAAAGTTCATTTTAACCAAAAATAAGTTTCTTTTGAGTTAACGGAAGTATAAAACGCTTGTGATACATTAAATATTTAGGAAACAAGCAAGCATGTCAATCATGGGGTGCTTTTTAAAGGGTTGACTCATAAAGTATGAAGAAACAGCGAATATACTGTACATATGCCTCTATGAGAACATGCCATGTTCAGTTTGCTGCTACAAAATGTAATTTAGCTACAATTCTCTGGCACGAGGAATACCTCTATATCACAAGGCGTAGAAGCGCACTGGGAGTTATGAAGGGGGAGGGGGCGCAAGATATGCAAACAAAGTACAGCAATAAAAATACATACCTCTCCAGCTGTGCGGGCGGGGCGAGCACCCAGACAGGAGGTGGCCGAGGTGAGAGGATATCGGGCGCGTATTTCACAGGCTGGCGTGCAGGCGGCGAGCCGTTTGTTTACGGCCTCCGGGCCCTCGTAAACAACGCGTGCGTCCGCCCCCCGGGTAACAGCAACCCATCGTGAACGGGTCGCGCGCTCCGTGTATTGCTTGTGCCCTTCTTGCGCCGGGTCCGTCCTGCCCCTGCCGGTCACGTCGGGCCGCTCTCGCACAGGACACGCGGGCAACAGCGACATACGTCACATTGGAGCCGTGGAGTGCCGAGTGAAAAGAACGCTGTAATATCGTTTCCCCGGATGCGAGGGCGCGCAAGGGTTTAAACCTCCTCCCAACCCCTGAAATCCTCATGCATTTTGAAGCAGAGCTGAGTGATTTACAAAAACTGCGCCTCCAGACGGCACGTCCGTGCGTTGGAAAACATCCGAATGCCCGTGTAAAATTCATTCTTTGGTAAAACGTGCCCCCATTTCCACCTGATGTTTTCTGGTGGATGAGCGACGACAAGCAGATACCAGACCACGCACAACTTACGCCTCTACTCGGCTTGACTTCGCCTATTTTTGAGAACTTATTAGCTTCCGTATTATAATTTCGATTTCAGAGTTATTATAGACAATCTATAAATTTATAATTATAGAAAATTCACACTTTGCGAGCTGTTTAATATTTTGTGCCTAATTTTCAATACGTGTCATTTGCTAGTTGAAAAAGGTCGAGGGTATAGTTATACTTCATTTATGTTCTCGACTTTTTGCAACCCGCAAATACGAGATAGTGAAAATTAGATACAAAAGTAATACACAATTTTTAAAATGTACATTTTCTATAACCAAACCTTTTCAGTATATATATATATTTTTTTTTATAATGACACGAACACGAAGAATTTCTTTATAACAGAGCCTTAAAGGATCCTTTCCGCCGCGAGAAAACCACGGTATGTTTCACGGTCAGAGTTTTCACGAACCGAGAAGAAACTCTTAATCCATTACCAACATAATGAAGTTACAGTTAGCTACCACTGTATTACGTGGTAAATTCAAAACCACCATGGTGATGAGTGTACGGCACGAAGCTGGCTTGGTTGGGGCTCAAGGCGTTATCCGCGAGGCGATGCGATGGTTTGCTGCCGCCTTTCCATGGCCGATCAGTCAGGCGTCCTGAACATTCGACCTAATTTGCGAACAGGACAATACATTACAATCCGGCGTTACCTGGCTACCGAGGCATAGCACGATTCGCATCCACAACCTCGTATTTGCAAGGTAATGCCATGGCGATCCCAGCCATGGAAATCCTATGGCAATATTTGTAAAATTTTCTCCGTGTGTCTGGGTTATTAAATGTCAATGTCCAGTCCTACCTACGCCTCTGCCTTCTGCAGTAGTGGTTCGAACCATCGTGGTAACCTCTGGCGAGGCTTACTGCAGATACGCCTGGCCGAAGGAAACAAAAAGAACGAATACCAAAACGACCACCAGCATACAAAAGATTAATAATACATCAAATAAATTTGTGACACGTATCTGACTACTGTGCGCGCCTCAAGTGCTGGCGGCTCGCCGCCTCGCTAGATGACACGGCTGGGCTTTCCAGGAGACAGCTGATACTAGTAACGGCCCGGCTGTGTACAAAATGTTACAAAAATATTCGGCGCGCATCGGCAAACGCGCAAGTGATGACACGGAGATTAATATTTTTAGCGCAGCATCAGGCTGCGCGCGCAGCAACCCCGCTGCCCGTAGATTCACCCGCCACAAGTTGTGGCGCTAAAGTATGTTTAAGTCATAGCAAACAGCAAGGAATTCCGGTTGTTATCGAAGTGAAGAAATCTAAGTAATTGGTGGGTAGTTAGAATTTCAAGACATATGTACATAAAGGTCCTCTTAAAAATAAAAAGCTGCCCTACTCACGCATTTTGTCCGGGAAGTCCAGCTGTCCTATGTTATCAGAATAAATATTAATTCAATAGCATATAAATAATAAAACCGATAAACCACTTGTTCCTAATTTATTTACGGCAATTAGCAACATGTTACGATTGACCACAATGTACGCACAGTTGTACAACGGAGGGATATAGTAATTCTTTAAAGGAGGGGGCATGGCCGCCAAATGCTGCAGCAAGGCACGGGCTCAAATCAGCACCGTGGTTCAACCCAGTCACAACGTATTTGTTTACTAATACTGCTGTATCGGATTTATTCGGTGCACTGCATTATTTGGTATTACCGGTAACAATGCCAATAAAGAAACTTCAAATTGTGCAGTAGTAGGTAATTTCAGTATTACACACAAGGGGACAGTGCACATTATACCTACTGGCAGAATCCATCATCTTCAAAATCCATACATAAATACGTGTTTTGGTAAACAAAAATGTGATTGCCTCCAATTCTACAAAACACGCTATTTATGACATCAACGAAGAAGCCGGTTTCTAAGCAATTTTTTCACAATAACGTAAAAGATATTTCCTGTGTTTTCCAATTACTTTTACCCCAAGAATGGAATGAAACATCTTACTATTGTTGAATACTGCACCAACACAGTGGAAACATAATATATGCAAAACATGTTCCGCATTTTGAGGTAACAACTGTAGTACTGATTTTTGTAGGCATAAATGTCAAGCAACCGACAATGTTTTCTGTAAACTGAAAGCTTCTTAAAATGAAGGGAAAGGGGATTTCGGATATCGTACACATTTGGTGCATAATAGAGACGTTCTATCACAAGATTTTGAAGTCATTGTGATGAGAATATTTTCACACTTTGATATACACATTACGAACTGAACTTTTGAAAGAGATGTGTGATATTGCTGGAATGTAATATGAAACGATTCCCTCTCATTCCAAGACACAGTGGCTTTTTTTGGCTGATGCAGTTAAAAGAATCGTGACACTGTTTGATACTTTGAAATCATCCTTCCTCTTGCAGGATAGCAGAGACCCCTCCAAGTATTCTGTTTTATTTTTATTTTCATTCTCCGAGTGAAGCTCGCCTGTATTTCGTCCACAGCCTTATACATGCACCGAGTATTAAGATATTAGAATGTGGGGGAGGTGACAAAAGCGTTGCTGAGGTTCTCGCAACTCAAGGAACAGAAAATACACTAAAAGGAACGATATGAAGAACATTTTCTCCCCATCAGAGAAAAATACGTTTCAAAAGAGCGGGGTAGGTGGGGGGGGGGGATGTTTCACCATAAAAAGTTTAATCCTTCTTGGAAGAAGTGCATATTGAGGAGTTCACCTACATGTCAACAACTTGAAGCTACTTATAACAAAAGAATGACGTGAAATGTCTAACAAAAAAATGCAGCATTACATGAAGACATGTAAAATAATGTGTCAGTGCTGTGAATTTCCGCAAATTTCCAACATTCATGTACACAAAAAAAGTCACATGAAACCAACATTTTTTTTTATGCTGATGGACATTCAGTGGATGAAAAGAAAAAACAGAATAGAACTGAAAGTATGTCGACACTTCGGTTAGCTAAAATGTCTTGTATGGAATTTTATTCAATGCTTCGGGTCACAAACAACTGTTTCAATGCTACCTGTTCAGAAAAAAATATTAACTGGTGACACCACACAAACAGTAAATTGTAGGACTATATGTATGTAGGTTGGCAGGGAGGTAGACAGGTAGGTAGGTAGGTAGGTAGGTAGGTAGGTAGGTAGGTAGATGTATGCCAACCCTGCTTGACACCAGGATAAATGGAGTGTAGCAGACGACACACGTGAAATGGCACGAAAATATGTAAACAACACTACCAAAACAAACAAGTATAGCAATCGTACAAGTGGCGTTGAAAGGAGCATGGAAGCGAATGTGGTATTTTTGTTACATGAACAGACGGAATGCGAAATTCCCGGCTTACTACTTACAGATGTTGTATGTGACTTAACGTAACGTTATTTAACAAAGGGCACGTGATCACTACATTTAAAATTAGTCTAACCGAAACATTTTAGACTTTATACAGCCAAACATGGCGAAATTATTAACCCGTTCGGCTTCTGAGATCAAGCGTTGCAATCACATAATCTTTAGTTACAGTCTGTTCGCACTTTCTTCACACTTTTCGAACCAAAGCTTAAAAAATCTCACAATGTATGACGTTCTTGGTATATTCGTAAATATGCAATATATTACAAGCGTTTTATATTAGCGTTAACATAAGAATACCAAACTTTTGGTTAAACTGAACTTTTACTTATTTTATTGTCAATAAATAAAAACATTTCATTTATGATTATTATGAATAAAAACAGGGAGAAAATAGGTGTGTTGGTAATGTCTAGTAAGAAATAGTTCACATGAAAAATATTATTTCACTGAGTGCGCACGAATGCGATGTAGTGTTTCTTTGGTGTCGTGTTTAGACTAGCTTTGTTTGCACGAGACGGAGGAATATCCTGGAAGCGGAACTTTAGCAGGGCTTCAGACAAGTTGTAAGTAACCGTGAATGGACTATATGCGTTGCACCCGTCTTGAGTTGCTGTCTTGCAACCAGTGAACAACCTGGCTACGTACTCGACGATATTGGCATTAACAATTCGTGTCAAAGAAGGAAGGCTGGAGAATGGTACAAGTCACTTTATAATTCATTCGCGGTTACTTCACACTTTTCTGAAGCCCTGCCAAAGTTCTACTTTCAGGATATTCCTCCGCCTCGTCTAGAAAATTACAGCAAAGGACAACGCACCGAGTTCGTGTGCACTCAATTTTAATAATATCTTGCATCAGAACTATTTCTTACTAGGCGTTACCGACATAGATTTGTTCTAACGATTTTAATCATATTTATTTATAAATAAACTATAGGAAAAACTTCAATTTAATGACAAATACGAAACTTCTATGTTAACAGAGGTATAAAACGCTTGTGATACATGGTATATTGAGGAAATAAATAAATACTCCTTAGATGAGGTGATTTTTCAAAGCTTTGATTAAAAAAGAGTGAGGAAATCGCGAATAGACTATAGTCATAAGGAAGATGTCTTGCAGTGTTGAGTGCAGCACCGGTCATAAACATCATTCACATGCAACGTGTCCACGAACGTGAAGACGGTGACAGGTCGGGTTAGGAACATGGAAACTAGGCCTGGCTATATAGAAGATCGCATGAAAATTAGAACACGTGCTGACGTATTCTGCAAGTCAAAGTAACCAAAATGGTACTGAATGGGACGACGCGATGTGCGGTTCGGCAAGCTAGGAAAAGAGGCTGGCTCTCCCACCGCCATGGTGAAGAAGACGGAGAGACGAAAAGCAAATGCGTCACAAAACACAAGTAGCTGAGATCAGACGGCTTAGAAGCGACTGAAGAAGACATTAGGCCAACCCAGGTAACGAAAATACCCATAAAGTAATGCTTAAAAAAGAAAAAAAAACTTTTGAAAGGAACCCAGTGGAGCACAAAAATATACAGAGCACCGAATAAGAAAAAATTACCTTGATTTCAGGTTTTAAATATGCAAATTTAAAGACAGTAAAAGTAATTAATTTTCAAATTTGGAGAAAGATTTCAGTGAAGCAAAATAAACTACTCCACAGTTTAGACCGTTGGTAAATTTCAGTCACGCCATATTTTATTTTCAAAGGTTGATGTTACAAGTATCCAATTAGTGTCCAGCTGAATACAATACTACTGCGGTATGAATCTGACGGAGTATTTGATAAAATGTGAATAACTTCAACACACGTTAAACAGAAAAGTCGATGATACACGGGAGGTGGTTTTGCACTTCAGTTTGTACCAGGATATTAGTGCACGCAACTTGCGGCTAACGTCACTTGTCGGTAGGCCTTAGAGCAGTTAATGGCGACATGTGGGATAGAGTTGAAAGGGGGGTAGGGGAGAGGTCACAAGCAGCCCTCGTACAAAGGGCTCGCCATGTGGCAGCGACTAACGACCTCTGCCTTGCCCTTACCCCGAGGGCTCGACGCAGTGTTGCCACGCTGCCGCCGGCACCAACTGATCAAAACATACGCCATGCGGCAACAATGGCAACGCATAAGCGGCGCTGCCAACGCAACATTTCCGGTTTATGGCTGTTGACAGTAAACTGTAGGCCCTTACACAATTGAAAACTTTAACATTTGACTTTACGTTTGCTTTCCGATATGTTGTTTCTTATGGAGCTTTACACAATGGAACTGCCAAAGGTAAAGTCAAGCACTCTTGACTTTACGATTTCGAAGTTGAAATGTAAAGTCTAAGTTAAGCAGCCATTCTGCCGAGAATCTAAAAGAGGCTATGTGGAAGGTGCGTTGCTTTATTATAGGGAGATTTTAATATCTGTATATTATACAAAGCTCGTTTTAAATTAAATAAATGGAAAACAAATATATTATAAAGAATAAATATATGAAGTGACATATTTTGAAAGTAAAAAAAAAAAAATGAGTTTTTTGTTTTGATATAAAATTGTAATATAAATTTTAACACTATTAAAAAAAAAAAAAAAAGGTACGTAAAATGCATTCCTGGATAATATAATAACAATTTACTTAACAAGATACATATTTTTACGAATCTCGCGAACCGATTTTCAATTGTCTGAACTCTGACTTTACAATCGTATTGTGTATTGGTGGTTTTGTCAGAGGAAAGGAAACGTAAAGTCAAATGCTAAAATGTTCTATTGTGTAAGAAGCTTGAGCACTTTTGAAAGTCCTGCTGAAGATCTAATTGTGTGCACTTGTGCCTTCTTCCGCCATATGTAAAATTAACATTGCCACGGGCCTGGTCATTTTACCCATACGTTGATCCAGTGAAACTGTACAATAAATAAATATAAATATAAATATATATATTGCAAATTTGCTCATTTTGACTCTAATACTAATTCTTAGGCAGAAGTTACTGTTCTGTCCGTTGAATATAGTGTTTTAAAAAGTTACTATTCTCCGATGAAGGAGTGATTTCCACAACTAATTTATCTACAAAAGTCACCGTTGTTTCAGCAGACTGAATTATGTTGAAAAGTTACTATTTACTAATGCATTAGTGATTATACTAATAATTTATCAGGAGAAATTACTGTTCTTTCTACTGAATCAACTTTTAGTAAAAGTTACTGTTCACTGCCAAAACGGTGATAAAAAGGGCAGATTGGCAGTGAAAATTGCAATTTCGACTATTAAAGCAACTCTTTGAAACAGTTTGTGTTCACTTGTTAATCAGTCAAATTAACTAACTTATCACTGATTGAATAAGTTGATTTATTTATTTCACTGATGAAATTAATAGTTTTCCGATGATTCTGGATGGAGTAGTTTTAACTCACTGGTTCAGTGAAAATTTACTGTCAGTTAGTGAATATTTACTAATTATGGTTTAGAGTGTAGCATATTTCTTTGGAAGCAAGTATTTCGTCATTAATTTTAAGGGGGAGACAGAGAAAGGAGGAAAAAAAAATGCACACCTGACATTGTTATGCGAGGATAACCTTTAATATCCTGAAGTTAAAATGCATTGAAATGCATGTGTGAAGTCTCACTTTCTCAAAAATGCACACCGCACAAAGTTTTTACTACAGCATTTAGTCAGTCTCCCGGAATTACAAGATAACACGAAACTTAATAACGAGGAGTAGCGTAATAAAAAAAAAATAACAGTTAGTACACATAGTAAATATTTTACGAACGCCCTTATTGCTCATTACATCTAGCGAGCGAAATGCTGTGAACTTGAAGTGCTCAAAGCGGTGTAATTAAACCGATAAATAACTACGAGATGGCAGCATGGCTGCTGCAGTTTACTCAGGTGTTTTGTGTTTGTTTTATCGTCGGATGCAGGAACTATCTCGAGGAGAGGATTAATTTCAGTGCGAGGAAGATAAAAACAGTCGTCAGTATTACCACCAGTAGCACCGAAAAAAAAACTATCACTGTACGGCACAAACCGTGACTTAAACCGACACCGACACCGACACCGACTCGACGTAACCGGATGAGTAATACATTAAACATTTGGTATCACGTGTAACTGAATCATGTTAACATAGAAGTTGAGGAAACAGTACGTATTTTAATTCCATGTTGTTTATAACGTATACGAAAGGCGTTGATAGGTTTTCATCAAAATGAAAACGGTGTGTGTTTGAATTTTTTTTTGCACACATAGTTTACCTACTTGTTACACAATTGGGCATCATTTGATGCTGCCCAATGCAATTAACTCGTATTAAAACTGTAACCCACAACAATACGCCAAAATGCATAAGAACAAAGAAATAGTGTTACAGAAAAAAGTCTAAATGCAGCAGTTCGTCATTATGTAGTCCAAAAACCACACACTCATGGTGAATTGCTTCTTGTACTGCTCGACACGCGAATTGAGCGGAAATATTCGATCCTCTTACTACGTGTACTAAGGTACATCTGGCAGAATATAGCAAAATTAAGTGCATTGCTAATCCAGAGGTTGTGAACATCGATATGCACTTGATTATACGCTTCACGATAAAATGAGCACTTCTGAAAGCCCTACTTAAGATCTACTTGTATGCACGTTGTGTACTCTTCCACCCTATGTAAGAT
Source organism: Dryococelus australis (assembly GCA_029891345.1). Lineage (NCBI taxonomy): Eukaryota > Metazoa > Arthropoda > Insecta > Phasmatodea > Phasmatidae > Dryococelus > Dryococelus australis. Next base: position 131,868,041 of record CM056997.1, read on the forward strand.
TAACATTGTCATGGGTTTCATCACTTCATTCATACGTTGGTCAAGTGAAACTGTGAAATTATTATAAATGAAATATTCTACAAACCTGCTCATTTTTACACTTCGATACATTTAAAAAATCCGAAAAAAAAATAGAAATAATTTAAGTTGGCACAAATTGTTACTTAAAACTTTTTATTTTTATTCTGCGTACGATATGGAACTCCTTTCCATCCATCGTTACCAACTTTACAGTTACAGGGCGCATGCCACTCAGGGCGCCCGTTAAAATAAATGCAGGTAGGGGCAGTGACTTTAGGGGCAGTGACTTTATTCTAAGGTAGAATTCAAAAGTTCTCACTTTATCGTGAATAGCCTTTAGTTAAATGTTAAATACTGGAAGTGTAACTGGCGCTATGCTTCTTAAGTGCACAGATGTGCCAGAGAATGTCACACTGAGCTGAGTACTCTCTGACGAGATGGGCACTAAGTGAGTACTCTCTGACGAGATGGGCACTAGGGGATCAATTGAGATTGTTCGGCGTGATTACAAGGCGGCATAAACACCGCTGACAGCGCGAGAAAATTTCCGACAAAGATCCAAAATATATCGGGAATATATGTTTGTAGCTCCAGTTAATGGTTTCACCGAATTTTTGCGAGGCGATATCACTCATAAAATGTAGGACATCTTGCTTCAGAATTCTTAAGGGTCAAGATCATGAGTTCTGAGATCACCGCTTACGATATCTTATTTCAGCCCATCGTGTATCTTTCTTCCACATATCAGGACTAAGGCGGTTTACTAAATTAGAAACTTACGGAGTCAAGCAGTAACAGCAGATTTTGCTCACGTATTCAAGTAGTAGAGTTCAAAAAATTTGATCCGACGTATTTAAATTATTTCGTAATATGGCTTTATGCCCAGTGATTTAGGCTATATTGCAAGGGGTGACTTTAATAAAGGAGGAAAAATGACATTAAATGATAGACCAGTAAGTAATTACAAAAAAGTTACCTCCCGACCATTTTCCCATTTGATTATTAAAGTATACTTGAAACCTATTTATACAACATGAATTGTTGCAATTTATTACATTCGGGGAAATGACATTAGTATAACTCATTCATTTTTGTTTTGTGCTTCCTTCTTTGCAGATCGAAACAACTATTAACTGAGAAGAATTTTGTACTTACAATAGCGATCTTACTGCTTATTTTCGGCCAACATAAATGCACCTTAAAGAGAATTGTTTCAAATCAAAATGGAAACAGGTGTTCATTTTTAGTCGTATTCAGCTTCCCCCCTCCCCCAGGACATTAAAATAAATCTTAACGCAAGTTTTCTAAAATGCTAAGGAAAACTTGGGTACACACATATTTTTAAAGCTCCTCTGTCAAAGGCTTAACTGTTATCAGTTACTGGGAAGTGAGATTTCTACTTCCCGAATTCGTCTTCTGAGAAACCGGAGCATTACGCAGCAGTCACTCTTTTCAATGCCTGCAATCCGACGTCGAAAAAAACATAACATACTAATTCCTATGGTCGTCGTGACTGCTTGCGCAATATAACTGTACGCTGTCGCAGGATAAGACGATGTGGGTAGCAAAATGTTTGTTTGGTCAAATGACTAATGGCTGTGTTGTAAACAGTCTCATGTAGCACTTGTTGTAGCGGTTCCATTTAAATTCAGCTACTTAAATTATTTATGAAGACACATTCTGCTGTCACTAAGACACGATTTCGCCAGTTAAACCGCATAGTGTGTTTATGGTGACAATGATTTCCGCTCCATAGCTAAAATTTGTTTGTTAGACAATTTATGTAGTAGAAAATACAGAAAAAATTGTTTATTGTTTTCCGGCAGTATTTCCCATACTGGAAATGCCCGGGTTCAGTTCAAATGAAACACTCAATTTTATAGCTGTTGATCGAATAACTCCGGCATATCTGACACCAACTTTCAAAGAAACCGAACAATATTTAAAACTACCATTTGGTTTGCCGTAGTTTATATCACTACTGTGTGTATATTCAGCGTGCTTTCCAAGTTCGAATATGAAACAAACGCGGACATAAGCTTGAATTAAAACGTTACTCATCAAGACGCAACAAAATGAAACACCGAATCGCCATTTAAGTTGGCTCGGGGAAAACGCAGCAAGCCAGCAAGAATTTTAATCAGAACAGTTGGCGTTACTTAACCGGCGGTACGAGTCAAACTTGAGCAAGTGAAGAAGGAGCTGATAGCGGTAAGTTCGGGCAGGCACTTTAAGAAAGGGCGGGACGTGACCGTGTATCTGGAGTATCTGGAGAGGGGAGAGACGAAAATCAGTAGTCGCCTTCCCCGGGTCCTACTAAACCCTCGTCACGTCGCGTGCTCTTGTTTTATCATCCGGCCATCGTCATGCCGTGGCGCTCCCCTGAGCATCGCCGAGGCTCCTCCAGGAGAGAGCTTCTTCCAGGCGCTCCACACTTCCAGCTCCAGCCTGCCGCTGCCGGTGTCTCCCTGACGGTGCGTGTAGCTGTTCAAGCTCATTAGAGATCCCGAAATTTCGCGGATTCATTTGGTAGCGAGCTAGACTCCAAAATCCTTTGTGTGCCAGAGCCTTATTTAGTTCTTCATTGGCCGATGCCCAAGTTTCATCGCAGACCAGGTACAACAGTATTAGGCCCTAGTTTTCTTGCAGGTCAGTTATTGGTTCAAATTTGTTCACGGCGTGTCTTACAAACTGCGATCCAATTGAGACAGAAAGTCAAATGTACACATGTTTGAAGTCTAGCTTGAATAAAATCGCGAAATTTCCAGGTCTCTAGCTATGATTAAGTAAAGGCGGACAAGCCTAGCGAAGCATCCAAAACGAGTTACAACAATAATACAGGCTATTCACGGTAATTTGAGCACTTTTGAAAGCCCTCTTATATGGAATAGTAGTCAATAGATATATTTCATTTTAGCCTTAGATGTTAACTTCAGAACGCGGTGTAATCTATGCACTTTATTTATTACATATACGGCAATATTTATTTTAAAAAGTTATTAAAGGATAAAAAATCACTGAAAGATAAAAGTAACCAGGACCTCTTAAGTGCTCACTTTACAGTCAGCCGTCTGTAGTACAAAATCATATCAGCCAAGAACCAGTGGATCTCTCCTCCCGACGGCAGGGGTACTAGGAAAAATTACGCCAACAGACACTACATAACACTAGGGAACACTTTGTACGGGGCCTGTCTGTCTGCGTACCCACGCCGAGATGAAGCCATCAAGATGCGACTTGGTGAGCCGCTCGTCGCTTTCCGACACCACACACAGCCTACGGCGAGGATATCAATCTGGGTAAACATATACAGCAATTAATTAGCAAGTCCCTCACCAATAGCTTATAGGCCTATTTACTTTGATTAATAATTAATATATTGAATATGTATTCTGTCTTCATAAATAACTTCAGTTTTTCCCTCAGTATAGCATCAACCTTACCTAGACACTAGCATAATGTATAATAACAAAACAGTGGGCCACGCTCCTTCTGTTACTGATGCTTATGACGAACTACTGGGTTTGGCGTCTATATTGAGAACTACAGTTCCCCCTGAGAACACTGCTGTATACGACGGGCGGTCTCAGCAGTAACAGACAATCGAAAATTGCGGGCGGTAAACCATAACTCTAATCTATAACCTGTAGCATTGATGTATTCCGGCAAGCATGCGAAAAGAGTGAGGAATTGGTTATGATTATATTATTTTCCTTTAAGTTAAAATCTGCTTATCATGGAAAAACACATACATTGCTAATAGCAGGACAACAAACTCGTCAGGCACAGAGGCCGCCATTTACTTCCACTGCTGGAACTACTGACGCGTGTTCCGCCACCGAGGTCAGCGATCGGCTGTTGGCGTTCCTAAATGGTTTCTTGCTGACCGGTATCAACGCTGTCAGTAGCAAAAGTAATGTAGCCGTAGACGAAGCCGTAGGTAGAGTGCATGCGTTGGTGGGTGTCCATCATTACCACGCATGCGCCTTCAGTAATTCAGTTCCATGAGGAATACGACTAGGAGTCCCCATGCCAACTGCGCAGTAACAACTTTTATGTCGTAAAAATGAGCGGCTGTTTTCCCATTAGACTTATCAGAAGCACGTGGCACAGTGTTTGCGTAAACAAATACCTTAATTAAGATGAAATTTCACTTCTTCTAATCCGAGTTCTATTAAAACTGCATTATATAGACAAGTTACTATAGCGGGTCATTGTAAAACCAAACTTAAACAAATGGGCATTACACTTTAAACACGTCATTTGACATTTTATTTCGGGAAATATATTTTGTGGATCATTGTAGGGGACATGCGCAGTCTTCCTCATCTTTATTCTGTGTTTGACTTCTCGTTCTCGGGATATTTCTACAGATTGTTACGTTTTTGTATAAATGTATGTGGTTATTTTATAGATTATGTTAAACGTAAAAGTTGGGGTTACGTGTAACGCAAAGGTGAACATTAATTATATATCTTTATCGTCCCTGAATTCAAATCATATAAATTACATATAGTTTACAAACCTATTACAACTCGTTTACAAACCTGGAGTCAGTCTTTAACTCGGAGGAGCTCTCATTAAATTTACTTGGTTACACTATGGAGGGGTGGAGGGGTTTGTTTTTAAACGCTCACGGCTTCGTTCCACTTCTTCGTAGTATGTTTGTGGTCACGCCATCAGGCTAGCATGCCTGTTGCTGCACATAACAAGATGCAGGGCGAATACTGTTTCGGTGATGGGGAAACGTAGGCTGACCAAGGCGTGTCAGTCACCACCCCCCCCCCCCAACATCCACCAGAACACCACCAGTGCCCAATGAGGCGTTCGGGAGGGGGACAGGGGTAGCACAATGCGCGATGCGATGCTTCACTTCACCTGGTCGAGCGATTGAAACCAACCCCGGCAACTGAAAGCAATTAGCATCACTTCCTGAGCGTGCAAACTGGGCGCAATTACCGACTTCACGGCCGGCTACACGTCACAACTGCGGCTTGCTTGGAAAGATGGCTCTGGCGAGGTACGAGGATCGCCACAGAGAACCTAGCGTCCACCGCACAGTCGCGTGGGTATAGTCTGTCCAAGGTTTCTTCACAATTTTTCAATCAAACCTTCGAAAAAACCACCCATGTATGACGTGATTGGTTGCTTTCTAATTAAACTGCTCACAAAGTCTTAGCATATATCAGAATCCATAGGCTGTTCACGATAAAGTGAGCACTTTTAAAACAAACCTTAGAAAAATGTTACTGCCCCGTCTACATATATTTTAACGGGCACAGTGTGTGACTGCGCCCAGTAAAGTTGGTAACGATGGATGGAAAGTAGTTCCATATCTTAACGTCGGATAAATGGTGTTAAATAACCATTTGTGATTACTGAAATTATTTCTGTCACTTTATTTTTTTATTGATGTATCGAAGTGTAAAAATGACCAGATTTTAAAGTATTTATTTTTCTAGTATTTTCACAGTTTCACTTGACCGATGCATGAATAAAGTAATTAGGCCAATATCAATATCAATTTTACATAAGGCGGAAGAATGCACAACGTGTTTACAAGCAGATCTTAAGCAGGGCTTTCAAAAGTGCTCACTTTACCGTGAACAGCCTATAAATAGGTTTAGCGTATATTATATTTCTTCCGAAATTTAAGCGATGGCTATAAGGTTTTAATACAGCGATTTATTCATAAATATGCCTACAGGAGTGTCGCTATAGTGTGAAACATTCGTTTTCCAGAAGAATAAATGCCATAAACAGGGGGTTTCTAACAGCGATGTTTTCTGACTTTGACATTTTTCGAATGCCACATTTATATTCCAATAACCAAATTTATAAACAGACAACAAAATATCGACTTCCATTTCTATCATGAAAAAAATATTTGCACTGAAATATTCCATGGATGTTCGACTTACAATGAAATCCATATGACAAATACTTAGGCCCCTTAAACGCGAAAGTAATATTAAATATGTAATCCGCTTTCAAGTCTTGGCCGAAATACGTACAAACAGGACTGGGGTCGGAAGGGGTGTAAAATAAACTCCAATAAAAATAATAATTAATGTGCCAGCTAGCGAATGTACTGTTTCCTTAATTCTACAACAGAAATCTCTATGCTGTCTCTATTCTTTGCCGAAATTCTGTGAATGAAGTTGACCGCATCCCTTTCCGTTCTGTTTTCTTTTTTCTTTTTTTAGGCTAAGTGCATGTTCTTTCCTACCTGTTTCTCCCTCTGTCGTTAGCATGAATCCTCCAAAAGCCAGTCATAAAAATCTGTTTTTATTAGCTCACACTACCTTTTGGGTAAACGATGAAAATTGTTTTACAACCGTCGTAACAATTTTTATCGGTAAATTTAACATAAATAAACATCCTAATTTTGTGACGATTTGTAGTGTACTATATTTGACTTCAATCGTAAGATAGGCATTCATGAAATGACATTATTTTTAAAAATTTTAAGTAGATCCTGTAGCACAAGGATTACTCAAAATTACTGCACTATGTTCTTCCACTACAAAACAATTTGCTTTGTGAATTAATTTTTTATTGATTAACAACGGCTGCTCTCTTTCTAGTATCTGAAAAAAATATATAAATTTGCAGTCACTAAATACAGCATCAACTAAGACAATATCAAAAATATACTCCGAAACTTTCGTAAAATAAATATTGCAGTCAAAATTATATCATTTTCCTCAAGTACTCGTTTAATTCAAAATTAACGATCTACATTAAATAACACATCAGTTATTTACTAACATAGCAGGTAGCTGTTCTCGCAATTTACCAAAACCTGATGCAAATATTGCGAAGTGCACCCATTAACAAGGTAAACACACTAATTATATACTAGTAAAAACGAATAATAATTACAAGTGGAAATTACAAGGGTCTTTACACAGGTAAAACAATCAGCCGCCTACTTAATACAGTCATGCTTTACTGCAAAATGCATTAATCTTACAACTCAGGTTAAAGTGAGCAAATTTAGTCAACTACCAAGCAATTTCCAGCAACTTGGCAAGGCAACAAACGTGCAAGACTGGTAATTTAACCTACATTTTTTAATAATATAGTCCTAATTTAATTTAGCACAGCTATTCATATAGCCACTGCGAATTCCTCTTTCGTTACTTGTGCTTTAAACTCGTCTTAAATATCCCCCCCTTACCAAAGTCTTCATTAATCATCACTCTGGTACCATTATCCCAAAAGTCATCACCTGTTCAGGGGCACAATCACGTGCAGTCTTTCAAGGCGGTAATTCTACTTGGGGTTTCCCTGCAGTCATACATCTATACGCTATTCACGGTAAAATGAGCACTTTTGAAAGCCCTGCACAAGATCTACTAGTAAGATCTACTAGCATGCACGTTGTGTATTCTTCCACCTTACGTAAAATTTGCATTGTCATGGGCCTCATACCTTTATTCAGGCGTCGGCCAAGTGAAACTGTGATATAAGAGAAGTAAATATTTTACCAATCAGCTCATTTTTACACTTCGATGCAATTAAAAAATAGAGAGCGAAAGAAATAATTTAAGCTATGAGAAATGGTTACCTTACACGTTTAATTCGACGTTACATAATGGACTGCTTTCCCTGCTTTGTTTCCAAATGTACTAGACGCATGGCACCCAGTGCACCCATTAAAATATTATGCAGGTAGGAACAGTGACTTTTTCTAAGATTGATTTCAAAAGTGCTCACTTTATCGAGAACAGCCTTTAACTGACATTTGATCACACAATCCAATTCCATTTAATAGTCTATTGCAGTATCTTCACACTTTTTTAATCAAACCATTGAAAAATCACCTCATGTACGATGTGTTCGGTTGTTTCCTAAATATGACACGCATCACAAGCATTTATTATTTCCGTTAACATATGACTAACTTATTTTTGGTTAAATTGAACATTCACTTTTATTTTATTCATAAATTATAATATTTCGTTTACAATAAATATTATTAACAACACAGAGAAAATATGCGTGTTGGTAGTGTCGAGTAAGAAATAGATCTCATGCAAAATATAATTAAACTGAGTGCGTACAAATATGACGTGCTGTCCTTTTAGTGTAAATTTTCTAGACTTGGCTCAGCTTTGGCTGCACCAGGCGGAAGAATATCCCGGAAGTAGAACTTTTAACATGGCTTCAGAAAAGTTGGTAGTAACCATGAATGTACTGAAAAGCCACCACAGCGTAAAAGTAAAGTAGAAGTCACGCAAAACCAGTAATAATATGCAGTGAAGTTCTTAGCTAATTCAAACAAGTATGCAAGACCGCATCTTGAGAGCTGTCAAGTAACAGCGGATAAGCAGGAAGAAGGGCGCCCACTCCCCAAGCCGGGAACTTGCGGACTACGTCTGCCATTCACAAACGAAACATTAAACTGAAAAAATACTCATGCTGGATTTTCCCAGGTAATCACGACTCCAATAAGGAAGGTAAAACACAAGAGAAAAAAAAGCGCCGAGTGTCAGGCATTACAGCGTGTTTTACAATGGAAACTTGCAATGGAAATTTTCTTGAAATAGTTCTGAAAATAGGTCCTACTAGAGAAATTATTGTTTTTACAAGAAACAATTTTGGAAACTATTTTGACAAAAAGAATATTTTGTAAGGGGCAAACATTTTTCTTGTAAAAATGCATCACATATATTTGTAACCTTACAAATTACATTCTTGTATTTTAACTTCCATAATTGAGAAGTAGAAATAAAATTACTTTTGAGATTTAGAAAAAAAGCTGTGCTAAATAAGGAAACAGTGGGCAAATAAAAAAAAAAAAAAACTTTCGAACGATACAAACAAAAATATTTAGCACGTTGTTGGTACAGAGAATTGAACATGCGCCTTCTCCGTTGTAAGCGCAAGACTTCCACCATACGTCCATTTCATTTTAAAGCGAAGGCCTCTTTTCATTGTAATTTAAAGAAGTGTAGACATATTAAATAAGGGAAGAAGAAAATAATGTGGAGTCTTATGAAGAATTCGGGTGATTCAGAGAATTACTGTACTTCAGAACGGCATTTCTGTAGGCAAACTGCGTACTTGTACGTTTGTGGTTTTTCATTTTCGGGAATAATTTTTCATGAATATTTGTTCCAGGACAACAGCTGCTGACATTACATACCTCCAAAATTTTATTACATTCTGATCGGTTGGTTACAACAATTACTTGGCAGGAGAAAATGCACAAAGCCACATGATCGTTTAGGCATATCTTTTCTAGTGATGTAAAAAGCAATTACATTTTCTATACTGTAAAGGCCGTTGTACGGAAATATTTCCTCCTCTTCTCTAGTTCAATGGTAATTATTTAATAGCACGTCACATATTCACCTATTGAAGTTAAATACTCATTACGAAATGTAATTATTTTTAATTTCGATTTTTAACGTCGACCACGCCTTTTGAAGTTATTCCTGGTCGGCACAAACACTTTTCTATAGCTGATGTATAGCAAATACTGATCTTATAACATTACAAAAAATAAACTTTACACCAAAATTCTTAGCAAAATTTACAATACAGTTTTGCATATCAACATATTTGCAACCAAAATGTCTCCACTCACACTTAAGTAAAAGCGCGATGAAAACAATATAAACCTAGGTGGTCGACAATGTCCAAGTGATACCAGCTACACTGATAGGTTCGATAACAGAACTATACTCTACTAGTAATATCTTCACCCTTTTTTAATTAAACCGTTATAAAAAAATCACCCCATGTATGACATTTTGGTTGTTTCCTAAATATGTATTATGTCACAAGCGTTTTATAGCTCTGTTAACATTTAAGTTTTTTTTTAAAGTAAACATTTACTTATAAATTATCTATAAATTGTAGAATAAAACTATTAATTAATATGTATGAAAATGGAGAGAAAATAGGTGTGTTGGTGATGTCTAGTAATAAATAGTTATTATACAAATGTTATTAAACTGAGTGTGCACGAACGCGGTACGTTATCCAGATAGTGTAATTTTCTAGACTTGGTTGAGCTTCGTTTACATGAGGTGGAGAAACATCCTGGAAGTAGAACTTTAGTAGGGGTTCAGAGAAGTTGGAAGTAACCGCGAATGGACTATACCACGGCATTTACACCATAACAGCAATGGAACATGTGGTAAGAGCCGACATGCTCTGTCGTCGCCAAACAAACTGACCCTTACAGGTGCAGCTTCAACACGAGCATGGCGTGCCTAGGAGCCATACTTGCCACCTTGGTAACGATTACGATGGGCGGCCTCCCTTCAAGCTTGCACGCTATTGCAGCTGAACTCATGCCGTACAGAATATTCCGTTCCCCTTCGCGTTTTTACTGCCAAACTTACCCTACACTATAACTAAGCATCCACAGCAACTCAGCAACCAGCCTTACTTTATTATCTTATGGTCTGATTATGAGCTAGGATGTTTACATACCATGCTGCCTAAACTCCCTTGCCTGGTAGAAAGAAAAACGACGAACCAATAAGTACAATTCCTGGGAAACAGTTCTTTACAAGTATGGACTACATCACTACACAGTACTTCCAGCGAATAATTTAATGGGTAGACTGACTGGAAAAAAAGTGCTCACTTGAAAGCAGTTCAGGAATAAGAGATGGACGATAACAAGACAAACGATTCAATATTGGTCAGTCAAGCGCCGAAACCTTAGCCTTGATTGTCCACAGAAAGGCGTGATGTGTGTGTGTGTGTGGGGGGGGGGGGGGGACTTTAAAATGAATAAAGCCGATAATGTTGCGAACTTAGAAACTGATGTGCATCGTTTTTGAATAAAACACTGTTAACTCTTTGTCGAATTATAACGCATAGAAACATCGAAATACTTAATTTAATTTTTAAAATTTTGTAAAATATATTAATTTCTATATATTATACATATATTATTGTATGTTTTATATTAATACAAAAATTAAGAAAAATAAGATATTTTTAAAGATTTTTAATTGCATTTAATTTTTTAAAAGATTATGTTAGAATACTTTGTTCAAGATATGTAATTTGCAATATAAGAGATTTGTCGATATCACCACTTGCTAAATTTATTGCAATTATTTTGGCATATTCACAAATTTTTTTGGCGTGTACTCTTAATTTTTCCGCGAAACGATGGCAATTTTAAAATCAAGAACAAACTGTATCAACTATTGCTGTATACAACAGTCACTAGCAATCCGATATCTTGTCAATAAACCCAACACCATCGCAATGTATTAAGAAGTTCTAATTCTGTTCTTGATCTTATGTTTCCCGGATTCGCGCACTGTGTGTGTGTGTGTGTGTGTGTGTGTGTGTGAGAGAGAGAGAGAGAGAGAGAGAGAGAGAGAGAGAGAGAGAGAGAGAGAGAGAGAGAGAGACACACACATTCTCATAGCCATTAAGGGACCCGCCTACCTAGAGATATTTTGCGAGGAGCAGGGTGGAGAGATTTGGGCGGCTCTTAACATCGACGTCTTGAAACATATAAGGGTGAAGTGGGGCGGGGGAAACAGTAGAACCCCGAGAAAACCCGCCGACCAGCGACATCGTCCTGCGAACTTGCGAATATCCGGATGCGACGCCGCCGGGAATCGAACCCGGTCTGCCTCGGTGGGTGACGAGTCGTCTACCCACGAAACAACTGTGGCTCTGGCATGCCTGAGGTTTCGAAACGAATGAGCTCTAAGGCTAACTCTCGATTACTCCACACTTGCCTCATCGCCTCTACGCGCAGTTGAGAATTGGCGAGCATTCTTTCCATTGGCGACTTTAGACTGCGAAACTACATTTTTATAGCACTATAATAAAGATAAAAGTGTGATGGGTGTCTAAAGACAACATAAAGTTTCTGTATAGAAAATTAGCAACCAAAAATAATTCTCAAAACACGCGTTTTTTACATTTTTACGCCCAAAAAATATTCCTTGGGGTTGAAAAGAGAACTTAAAACTAGTATTTTGGATACGAAATGTTTCTTAAAAGCTTGTGACCTCGAGAAAACCAGCTCTTTCGCCACCTTGGCGAACAGGGCTGTATCCCATAATCACATGCAAAGAAAACACCAGCCCCTCAGAATGCCAGGATTTTAAATTTCAAACAACCTTAAAAAGAATTGATAATCTATTTTCTTCACTGAGAGAACTACTGCTTAAACAGATTAATCGGAAAAATTCATGGTAACAAGTTATGTAGGGCAGAAAAGGAATACTAATCATGCCAAGGAACAAATTGTGCACCTCAAGGGGAATAAATAAACGTTATTTTCAAATAAAGTTTTATATAACGTATTCATCATAATAACAAAACACTACTGACATAAAATGTAACAAGATGAATTCCACAAAAAATTTTACACAATAGCAAAATCTCCGCTTTACAGTGAATACAAATACTGATTATTATAAAACATTTTTCCTATGGAGCATGCAACCATAACATCCATAACTTACATTTACTTTCTGAACACCCATTAGACTTTCACTCCAAAAACGAGCGTTCATGTAAATGTGTGAGTGGAAATATTATCTCTCTTTAACATGACTTTCTACAATTCCCGTAAAGTTTCGCTCCAGTTCATGCATAAACAATTCAAATTATCTTTACTGACGGAAAATGAAACCAGTATTAAAACACTGAAACTTATATCCATCTAGGCTGAAAACTATCATGTTTAAGACCTAAGGGGTCTTTGGCATTTTGTGGGGACCCGAACAGAAATTTTGTTTTCAAACTTTGAAAGATAAGTTGACTCAGCCGCCAGTTTTGCAACTATCAAATTTGCGGGGAAAATTTTTATTTGCATTGTGATTCCAGTTCAATTGCGTTAGGAGCCGTACTTAGAAAAATGACGGAGAATTTGTTCCACTCGCTTATGCCAGTAAATTGCTAACAGTTGCAGAAAGAAAATATTCCATATGTGAAAAAGAATGTTTAGCTTGTATTTGGAGGATGGGATATTTCTCAGACTACCTAGACCACGCTCCGTTTGAGTTATTTACGGATAATCAAGCTTTAAGTTGGCTTTTGAAATGAAATAAACCTGTTGGTCGTTCAGCACGCTGGTTAGTTAGAATAGCCCGTTTTAGTTTGAGGTTCACTATATAAAAGGAAGTGAATTTGAGGTGGAAAATGTCATTCCCAGTGATTAAAATAAAATTATTGTAATCCACGAAATCCCAGTTTAAAAAGCAGCATTAAAAAATATGCAAAATCGTCCTGACGTTTTTGTTGACAATAAGGAACATCAGGAAACTGACGTAGAATGCCAGCAAATCATATCAAACTAAGGAACATCAGGTTATGCTGTTCATAAAGTTTTGTCGGGGAATGAATCAAAAGGGTAAATTTCGTGTTTTTGTGCCTGTAAAATGAAGACCTATGGTTTACAAATATTATCATGTCGTTTTTCGGAGGTCATGTGGGTAGAGAAAAAACTATTTCACGTGTTTTGGGAATTTTCCCCTGGCCTGGTATACGAAACGACATTGAAAAATGGGGGATATATATATATGTAATATATATATATATATATATATATATATATATATATATATATATATATATATATATATATATATATATATACACACACACACACACACATACTATAAATAAAATATATATATATATATATATATATATATATTATAATATATATATATATATATATATATATATATATATATTTAAAATATATATATATATATATATATATATATATAATATATATGCGAGGCGTGTCAAAGTGGTAAACCAAATAATCAAAAACAAGAAGGTAAAAATTTTGGCTCTCCCGCAAATTTTGTATGGGAACGGGTGTATTTAGATGCCATGGGCCCGTTACCACGTAGCAAGTCCAGTTACGTTTATGCGTTAGTTGCGGTAGATAGCTTCAGTAAGTTTCGTTTCTTTTTCCCGTTACATACTATCAAAGCAGTTGAAATTTGTAAAGTAATTTTACATGGTTTGTTTTGTATTTTTGGGTCACCGGTTTTCGTTGTCACCGATAACGTAACGCATTTTTTGTCAGACGAATTCCGTGATTTGATGTTCACGTGGGGAGTAAAAACTTACAAATACTTCACCATATTATCCGCAAGCCGATTTAGTTGAAAGAGTGAATCGCAATATCGAAGTTGCTTTGCGTTGTTTCCAATAGGAGACGCAAAGAGATCGCGATGTGATTTTGTATAATTTAGTCCTTTGTTTTAATAATGTTACGCTAAGTACTGATACACACACGCCTGCATAAGTTTTCTTTGGTAGAAAGTTATTACATCCCCTACTAAATGCTTGCGTATTGCACCCTTTTGTGTGGAAAACGTAGCTAATAAAGATACATTCGGGAAGAAGTTTTACGTAATTTAATTACACACCGTAAAGAATGGAAGAGAAGTTTAATGCTTAACGTAACGATTCCACATTACGTGTTTGTGAATTGGTTATGGTTCATTCTCGCACTTTCCGATTGCCAGGGTTGATTATTTTAGCTCAAAGTTAGCGCCGCAGTGGAACGGACCACTTAAGATATTGCGTTGTTTAACACATGTTGCGCTTATTGTTACGCAGCAGCAATTTCCACCCAATAATTTAGCACACACAAGTCATGTAAAATGGTTTCATTACAACAAATTAAGTTTGACTTGCCCCAGTTCTCTATTGTGTGGATATTCATTTGATATCCCGTAATTTTATTGATTTTTAAATGTATAAGTGTATAAAAGAAATGACGTGAAAAGTAAATGATAATTTCTTGAGATTTCTTCAAGAGTTATAAATCGATATTATTTAATATGGTATAGTTTTAGGATGAATTTTAATAGCATTGTTATAGAGTGCCCCGTGTTTCAATTGCCCATTCTTTCTTGGCGGTATAGAGGTTACGTCACTAAGAGTCCTGGTCTGGTGTGTTGAGGGATATTGGCTTACGAAGAACAGAGGACCTAGGTTTGAAGCGAGAGATGTCGACAACGGGCTGACCACCCGAAATCGCTGTCGGCTGACTTCGGCTGGGACCGCTGCGGGCGCTTTGAGGAGAAGAGGATTTGACGGTGTGCCTGGGAACACCGCACAAATGTTCGCCTACTACGTCGCTGAATACGTGTCCTACGAGGGGTATCGGCCGGGTTATTGAAAGCCTAGTACACACAGGTCTCTATCTTCCTTGTACAAGAAAACGAGCATGTTCTTGTACACCTCGACCTGCATAGTGTGAACGGCCGCCGAGTATGCTAGTTACTAGCACACAAGAGCTTGTATACTAGCTAGTACCATGTAGGCACGATACTATTTTTCACGATCTTTCTTGTACAAGTCGAATGTACACAAAACATATATTTTATTGATGCTGGAAATAAGCAGATATGTTAATATTTTTAATACGATAAATGTTTAACAGTCCCATTATAGTAAATAATTCTGTGTATGAATTTTAAAAAATAGAGAGGTTTGTCTTACTTTCTGAGAGTGATTTTACATTTTCTGCATTTGTATATATTTAGTGCTTGAAATATGTCGGATTGGACCAAATCTTTTATTCCTTTTTATGGCAGATGCTATTCGCAATGCACAAATTACCCCGTAACTCTTAAAACAGCTTCCAAATCATACAGAGTTGACATCAACCATCTACTTTCTTGCTCGTCAGCTAGTGTAGTTTGTATGGATCACACAACTCCGTGCATACTAGCTAGCAGGCATTTTAGTGTTCAATTTCTTGTTCACCTTTATTTTAACTTACTTGTACACGAAATATGCCCGTGTGTACTAGGCTTAATATACCTACCTATGCCCCCGTTCGACGCCCGGGGTGCGCGGAACTTCAGGTCGAGGCCTGGCTTCCACGCCGCGCTCGGCTGGTCGACTACATCACGATTAGGGGATCTCCCCTCCCCCCAATCCCTCCATGGCCCTTCCTCAGGACTTGGGCCTGCGTTGCCTAGAGACGGTGCAAAGCCTCTCCTAAGTTATCGGGCACGATCAGCGCTACCTTTTCTGAGTTTCCTCAACACCTGACGTCACGAACTCTGGAGGGGCTGGCTAGACTACATGTACCCTGGCCTGAAGACTGCTCGAGAGAGAACCATGGAATGGGCTTCGTAGAGGAAACATTTATAGAGATCAGTATATTTTTAATGGGAAATTGAATTATATCTGGTCGTTTACTAGGTAATTTTATTTACGCCCAATATCATTCATTGCAAATTTTTTTAATCAGTGTTTTTAAAAATATTTAATATTTTTGTATTGAAACTATTTGGGGCATTTTGTAAAAGAAAATATCTTAGGCTGCAATTATATGGTTAAAAATTAAATCAGCTTAACTTGTTCATTTATCACGACTGGGGATAACTTATGCTGTCTTTTGTTCCTATGGGATGAAAATGTTCTTTATTTTAGTTTTCCAACGTTTTCGTTATAACTGTGCAAAGTATTAACTAGTTTAGTAGTTCGATATATTGATGTGGATGTGGTAGACGGAGAAGGAAGCATTTGTCACCGTCGCGAGGTGGATGGGTTTCCCCCGGGTGCTGCCACCCCGTGACACTGGCAACACAATTCTGGTAAAAAGTTACTTTTCAGATGCAATTCCTCAGCAGCATCACGTCGCCCTAATTCATATCCCTACTCCAAGATTCCCCTTTTCCCTAGTCGGGTTTCGTTTTCCCTATTGCAAAGACTCGAAAATGTCTCGTGTACATTTCAGCACTTCCAAACACAAGTAACACAAGATACTTCTATAAAACTAAATGAAAAGTGATAAATGACAATGGAATGAACATGATCTGAGAAAACTGACTCCTACACTAAAACTTACAATTACACTGAAAACAAACAACATTTAGGGCCATGTAACATTTACACTGGTAAACAACTTTAATTGTAACACATGAGTTTTACAACTCTTGTTAGAGTACTGTTTATCGTCCATGGCCATTAAAGGAGACAAACATCTCCGAATAACAAAAGACCCAACATATTTTGGGGCCAACTTAGCACTACGAAAATGGGCTCCCAGAATTACGTTATCACCAATCTTAAATGATACATCTACCTTCCTATTATGTTTACTCACTAATTTCTGGTGATAAGACTACACATTTTTAGCTGCTTCATTACATATGTCATGCAGATGTTTCGGATCAACAGATATCCAACGTTACTCGTATAACCCCCAAGCACGAATTAACGAGCGAAACACTATTTTCCCCAAAAACAACTCAGATGGACCATGCTTAGTGGAATCATTTGCCACATTATTGAAACTCAATGCCAGTTGAAATAGGACATCGTTCCACAAAAAAAAAACACCACTAACTCACTGAAACTCTCTACTACCACCACCAAAATTTGTGAAAAACCAGCTTTACTCCCAGGCAATGCACCAAATGCACTCTCTCCCACGGAAAGCTGGCTACATTAGCACTACATTTTCCCATGGCACGCGTATTTCGTGGTCTTGTCTTCACACAAACGAAGCTTAACCAAGTCTGGAAAATTACACTACAGGAACAACACATCGCATTCAGTTTCACACAAACGAAGGAATATTCTGCAAGTAATTCGAACTTTAGTAGAGCTTCAGAAAGGTTGGAAGCATAGACCAAAGATGAGGTAGACCGATCTCGCTGGCTGTGCACAACCAATCTCCGCGTCCCAATATTGAACTGCTTTTCTGCCAACACGTCTAGCGAAAACGGCGTGGTTTGGATTTTAGGTTAAAAAAACTGATTTGTAAAAAAATATTTTGAGGCGTATGTATACTTCCTCCGGTCAATTTCTAATGCAATTTTATTTGATTCAAATTGGTAAAAGTATTTTATTCTTATAATAATTCTTGTCATTTAAAAATTAAGATATAAACAAACACGTACATCTCTGTTGTCCACGTGACTTTGCCAGTTGTGTAGGATTGAGGTCGGTCAATGTTGGGTACATGCGCAGAAGACGAATAAGCGGCCTACCTCATCTTTAGTTTATGGTTGGAAGTAACCGCCAATCGACTATATAGGCTATTCACGGTAAAGTGAGCACTTTTGAAAGCCCTCCCATTTGGAATACTAGTCAATAAATAAGCTTTCTTATAGCTTTAGACGTTAACTTCCGAGTGCGGTGGAATATACACACTGTATTTATAACTTACATGGCGATGTATATTTAAAAAGGTGGTTAAAGGGTAAGATACGGCTGAAAGAAAAAAGTAACTAAGGCCTCAAAAGTGCTCACTTTATCGGGAACATCCTATAGTCTTACGCAAAACCAATAACACACGGCTGGAAGTTAACTTGATTTTGTGAAGTAGTGATTTATTAACAAATTGCTTTACATCTAGTTTTATTTGTATTATTATTCTGTCAGCATTTACTGCACAGGATTCGTCAACAATATAAAACAAAATAGGACAATACAATACAAAATATAATAAAGTTAATTAATTCGCTTAAAAACTATTTATTACCAGGCATTATTGACACTCATATTTTCTATCTGTTTTTAGTCGTATAAATAAAAAATCAAATATTATAATCTACAAATAGAGTATACGTAAAATAGCCAAAAATAAGGAATATTTATATTAACACAAGTATCATACGCTTGAAATATACAGAATATGTGTGACTACACAGCGAACAGACTATATGAACGCCAGATCTGTGAAAACGTTTTACGTAGCCGTCTCATACGTACCTACACGAAACTGATCGTGGAGCGAGCTCAACTGGAGCCGTCGAAGTGTTGGCGTGACTTGGCTCAGGCCACGGCTGCTCGCGTCGTGCCAAGCACGCCGATCACCCGCGCACGGCAGCACGATCCTAATTGCCCGCCCGTGAAATGACCGGCGCTAATTTCTTCCTAATGACTGACCCCCCCCCCCGGGCCGCTCCACCACCCTCGGGGTCTCCACACGTCGCGTGGCTGCTCGGGACACGTATCTCACCCCCTTGAAAAAATATGAATGTCGCGCCCTCCAGCCCTCTGCATATCGCCGGAGGGTGCATGGCTTATCGCCACACTAATAAATTTTAACAGGCGCTCGTAAATAGTGTATGACGTGGTGGCTGTATTTCCTCAACCCTTTAAGAACCACTTTAACCTGTCTGGTCAAAGTGTACACAATCGTGGCTACGTGCTGCATATGAGCGATACTTATGACCGGCACTATATATACACATTATATATATATATATACACACACACATACATACACACATAGGATGATTCTCAATAAGACCGACAAACTTCGGGAGGTGATTCTTCATGAAAAAGTAAAAGGAGAACATATGTGACACTTTATTATACCTAAACCTAATATTAAGGGAGGTGCGAGCCCAAAAAAAAAAAATATAAATAAAAAATTAAAATTTCGTTTTTAAAGGGTTAATACCTCCCTTAGCATTCGGTTTCGGTATAACGTATCACATATGTTTTCCTTTAACTTTTTCATGAAGAATCACCTCCCGAAATTTGTCAGTATAATTGCAAATCGCCCTGTATATATACACATATACCATTCACTGTTACTTCCAACTTTTATGAAGCCTTGCTGAAGTTCTACTTCCAGAATATTCCTCCACCTCGTACAAACAAAGATTAGAAAATTACACCACAGGGCCAACGCACCGCATTTGTGCGCACTCAATATAATAATATTTTGCATGTGAACTCTTCCTTACTAGGCATTACCAAATCTTTGAAAAGTGCTCAGTTTACCGTGAACAACCTAAACATCGCGGTTTCGTAAGTAAAACTGAAAGCCTATTGGGTTTTATGACGGTAGTAAATTCAGGACCACCAAAGTTACCTATTAAGCATTCCGAACCTGAGCTATTGGCTTGATCCGTCAACTTTTAGGCCTCTATGTCACACTGCCGTGACGACTGAGATACAGCTACTGAGCAACTGCCGAGTGTCGTCGTGGAATAGGATCAGCTACTCTGATGTATTTACTGGCAAAGTTCTGGGGACATGAATGTGTTGCTCCTTTAGATCAAAATAAGTGCGCTTCCTAGGCGGGCTTACTAGGGCGGAACTGCCGTACAATGTAAACTCGAACGCAGCGACATCTGTATCGAAACATGACATAAATGCCCAACTCAAAAGACATCAATATTCCATCAAATAAGCTCTTTCATTTCACGCATGACCACCTTGTAATTCGTATTTGCTTATTGAGTTTCATGTTACTGTTTCCCAAGTGATCATCATGTACATCACAAAACTATGTTCTCTCTGTTTACTGGAGGAAGTCATGAGGTGAATAATAATTAAGTGAATCTGCCTTTGTAGGCAGGCTACGCCAGCTTATTCCCTCTTGCCGGGATAAGGTCAGTTTCGCACAGTAAACGCCTGTACTTTACCATAAAGGAATTGGTGACCTGCCTAAACACCGTGTTTTCCATTGCAAGTTGTAAGTCATTGATACCTGATTATGTGAAGTTAATTTCTTGATTTTAACTTAGTAGCACTAAATATCTCTTACATATGTGACCATGCTTAATAAGTTCTGTTGTTTTCATAAGTGCGAGTGTTTTATACACACACAACAGAAATGGTTTCGAACCCAAGAAGATATTACACCGTCTCGGGCGGACCAAGCAATATGCAATAACCCCATTTACTTCAAAGCTAATTTAGGGTATTTCCAGTGCAATTAAATAAATACCACGTAATAACTTGTCTCTACATTAAATTAAAGATGCGATCGTTATTGTCTGAAATGAGTTCACAAAAATAAGGCATAGGGAACATTTTAATAACTGCCCTTATCCCTCAAGTTCGTGATGAAGCCATCTCTTATGGCTGAATTCGGAGAATGCATTTCAACTAACGCGACTGCAATTTTAATTAAAAAATACATTATTTCTTTTTGAAATTTGCAAAGCGCCTCAAAAGTCTTGAAATGGCCTATTAAGTATAAGTTTTTTTCTCAGTAATAATTAACTTCGCAACAGAATGGAACCGAGTGCGTGATGAAGTTTAGTAACGCCAAAATATACAGGTAGTCCAGAGCACGAATAGTTCTTTATAATGTTCTTCACCATATCAGCTTTCGCCATCATATTGAAGTGTCTAATAAAAATATCGTGATGGAATTTGAGCAATTGTGTTGTACAGAACTGTATGGCAGAGTACTTGGGTGTAACACTTACAGTTTGTTTCTTATTGAAACTGTCATCACAAAAAACATGCAAGCGTGAACAGTAAAATTAATTATGATAAAATGAATGAGGAGACAACTATTTTTTCTGAAAATCTTAACATACCATTTCAGGAGATATATATATATCTGTGTGTGTGTGTGTGTGTGTGTGTGTGTGTGTGTGTGTGTGTGCACAAGCCTACACATGCATAAAACCAGCAACACGGTAGTCTGGCATTTCACTTTTCAGCCGTCCTGCAATCACAATAAAATCACGTATGATCGGGCTTCTTTCCTCAGTTCTTTCTCTTAAGGCTCCCACCTAAGTGGCACCTGAACTGCGTCGCAGTATGTTTGTAATACACGTTTTTCCACGAAACTATTAAATATGCGTTCAATGTGCTGTACTACGAAAGGAACACACACTTCAGACAAACGCTGATGAGTACTTCCAAAATGTCATGCACGTTAGAAACACATTTTCAGATTACTCCAAAACTTCTCAAGGACTCTGCACTGAATCTTCCTACATACTTTCCACCAATAAAATAACAGGATCACAGCTGAAAGTCCCACAGGTACACACAGTGCGACGAGAACAGTGCACGCCAATTCAGAGCCTTGCGCTTAGAGGCGATGGCGCACTTGATTATTGCTCCCGCGCTTCTCAGTCTCAAACACAAAAGAAAGCTCTAGCTAGGCGAGGGCCTTAGCGCGTGATCTCCCAAAAACCTTCACCCACCATCACGTACTAGCTGCATGTACTTGATATATTCCTAACGTCAATCAGGCGGAACACCCTGCAAGATGACATGCGCGCCTCCGCGGGGCTAATTAAGTTCTCGCATATGACGCAGTTATGAAAACCAATCCCGGGCAATCAATCGCGACTCTCGATTTCAGCCGCGCGTATCTCTGCCCATCACGGGCGGGACTACAGCGAGAACGACGGTCTCACGGTTCTTTCAATTAATTTCGGGTGATTAATTTATCGATCGCACGTCTCGCACCGCTCGGGCGGGGAACGAAGTCGACCGGCTCTCTCCCGTTATTTATTACGGTCGCCGCGCGATCCGTCGTAGCTCCGGCCAGCCGTGCGCGCCCGCCGTGCGCGCCTGCCGTGCGCGACCGGAAGTCCTGCGACTGCCCGGTAATTAAAATCACTGTCGCTTAATCACTCCTGACTCTATCAACGCCTTCCGCCACCCGGAGATTGGCGCCAGAGTCGAGCGAGCGACTCGCGTCGTCGAGGTGCTGCGATTACTCCCCTTCCCCCAGCCAACCAAGCAGTGGCGTGTGGTGAAGTGTTGCGAGGTAAGGTAACCAGAGTGAAGTCGAGAGAAACTGAATGTACTGCGGCCACTCACGAGAGAGCACCAAGGCACCCATTACACACGTGCTGTGACGTCGACTGCACGACTACGTTTAAGTGGACGATGTGTAAACTAGCAAACTATTATGTACAGCACAGCGCAAAACACAGCTTACCTTGCAACAGTTATTCGTACGCCCCTGATCAGAAGTCTGGTGTATACTTATTATCTTCTGCTACTGGACTCATTGATGTGTTTCCAAGCGCAAAAGCTGACAACTATGCTCTAATTTGCGACAAATAAACAATTATGTTTGTGCGGTATGTTATGAATTGAATCTCCGAGTAATTCATACATAAAAGAGACTATTAGGGCGTAGCAAATTATAACTCAAAGTTAGGTACAGTACAAAGTATAATATGGGTATCTAATTGAATATTTGTGATTAAACAGTTACTTAACTACATAAATAAATAGGGGGGAGCTTTAAGTGAAAGTCCGACCGGGGTTAGCAAGCTGCTAGCTCTACGAAATATTCCGATTAAATATTCTATCACGTGTAACCTCGACTACAATTACCATATACTTGAAACTATACAAACTTAAAAAATAAAGTAAGTAGTTCTTAATGCCATGCCAAGCTTTAATTTATAAAGTCCGTTCATAAAGTTTGATTACGACGATTGTGATCACCTGCGCCCGAGAGCTGCGCCGTAAGCAACCTCAGATAATGTGACGGCAGAGGAAGTTGGTACGTTTTTAAATATGTACAATTCAAATATTTGACAACGTGGGCAAACAAATATTTGAAATTTCACAGATTTTTATTTTTAGTTTTAGTTATCTTGTTATATTAGGATGTTTACACCATCATTAAGCATCAATAAACGTACTAACAAACACTGTTACTATCCTAACTAACACAAAACATGTAAACAAATTCTCGAGCTGTATTTTCGAACGAACGCAATCAAATTAGTATATATATATATATATATATATATATATAAAGAAAATATTTGGTTGGCAGTCTAGTTTATTTTTGCCCAACACAGATGATTTGTTTAGTCAAACATGTATTTTGTTAGACAAAAAATAATAATTTTGTTGCTTTTCAAGTTTTGTTTACTCAATAAAATATTTTTTTAGGGCAACTAAATATATTTTTGGCCCTATACAAAGAAATATTTTGTTGGCCTTTCTCTCGGTAACCTTAATTGTTACTTTTGTGACTGGGTCACACGTTTTCTAACCCTGCATGGCTGCGACCCAATAATGCACTCGCAAAGCGATCGATCGGATCACGTATAGACTATTCGAAGGTAAAATGAGCACTTTTGAGAGCTCTCATATATTCTATTTCAGTCTTAGACGTTAACTTCTGAGTGCGGTAGGATATACACGCTGGCTTCTTTACTTACACCGCAATATTTATTTTAAAAGGAGGTTGAAAGATAACCAATAGCTGAAAGGAAAAGGTAACTAGGGCCTCAAAAGTGCTCACTTTACCGTGAAAATTCTTTACAACCTAGCACACAGGGGAAAGCGCTCATCATGAAGGAACCAGCCAATGAACAAACGTCAGCTCCTGGGGCGTACACACAACTGTCGAGTTTAACCTGGCCGTCACGTGAACTCTCAAGATTGCCGGATCGTTACTGATAAGTAAGAGTGTAGTGTGTGACAGCGCCAGCGATAGTAGTGTCGCCAGATCAAATGACAAATTCCTGACAGATATGGCAAACATTTCCCGTTTTTCTTTCGAATTTACCGTTTTCATTAAACCGTTGTGTGCCAGAGTGTACACAAAAACACACACACACCGCTAAATGTCCGGTTTCCCCCCCCACCCCCCGTTTTTTCATGCTATTATATGACGCGTTAGCGAAATACAATATTAAACGGTCCTACTTACCAAAAGGAGGACAGCGTTTCTCCCAATCACAGCAATAGGTTTCTACTAAGCATGTAGGGTCGTCAGCTACGAAGTTTCTCGTTCAACCATGCCACCGCAGCAGCCGGCCCATCCAAATATTAACCTCTCAACTCGAGAAGACAGAAGGTTTTTTATTTCACATATTATGAAACACGATGCGAAAACAGAAACAAATAAGAAGTACGTTCGTAATTTCTGGTTTTTACTGAAATTCCCGCCTTTCCCAGCCAGCTGCTAAACTATCCTGGAAATCAGGAGATTTCCCGCCGTTTGGTGTCACTGACCGACAGCGTGCTACCATAAATTATAGGCTAACACGGTAAAGTGAGAATTTTTGGAAGACCTCTCATTTGGAATATAAATCAATAAATGTACTTTATTTTGGCATCGGACGTTAACTTCCGAATGCGTTGGAATATACACACTGTGTTTATTACTTACGTAGCAATATTCATTTTAAAATGTGGTTAAAGGATAAAAAAAATGGATGAAAGGAAAAAGTAACTAGGATCTCATAAGTGCTCACTTTAATGTGAACAGCCTGTATACAAGCACACGTGGAAGAAATGGCTTGATGGTCTCTTTCGTTTGGCGTACCCGTTCGATGGTTGACTGCCTCAGGTTCTGGGACTGGACCTTGTGTCTAATTGGGCACTGTTGCTGCGAAGTGCGTTCCTTTTCCGGCTAGTCTGCCGGCTGACAATTAGGTGATGACCCGGAAAATATCCAGGGCAACGAAACTGGAGGAATAAATACAAAACAAGTAACTGAAACTAACACGGTATTAGCAAGTGAAGAAAGAAACCGACCCTTGTTAAAGACGACTACGCGCAAAAAACGACATTTGAGACATGAGGACATGACTCCAAGTTGATGACCCGAGGGCGGCGGGTGAGGGGTCGAGTAAGGGAGTGCAGCTCCCCTTTTTTTTTCTTGGAGTATTTAGCCAACACTTATGAGACGAGTTGTAATGTAGTCTATAAATATAGTAATATAAACATATTAGTAGTATCAGTTAGTGGCACTGTAGAAGGCATAGCACTTAGAATTAGAATCCCTTTAATGTGTGGAGGAACGGTGATGAATGGCAGGTCAAGAAGGTTACTTCCATACCCCGGGAAACCAAGAGCAACCACTAAAGGTCAAAATTAGCTAGAAATGATAAGCCACTTACGTGATTAAATGCATGTAATAAATAATAAACGAGGGGATAAATGTAAAGAATAACGAAGTCCGACAACAGAAAGCCATGCAGGTCAAAATAAAAGTATAAGGACAATCGCCTAAACCCAAGCATTTTCCAGAAAGGGTACAGTTGTAGGGGTAAAAAGTGGTGTACGCATGCGTTAAACTTATGGCTGGCCATTATGGAACTATGGAAAAAAGGGAAAAAGGGAGGGGGGAGGGAGGGAAAAATCATCGCTTAAATTACGCTGCGGTGTGTTCGAAGTCCGCATTATTGTCTTTAATGAATTAAATTTAACGTGTTCGCGTTATACCGATGTACGAAAAGAAAACCCACTCTTCAGATAAGGTACTAATAACACTCTAAAAACATCGCACGCAATAAAAATACTATTACAAAGTCCTGCAACGTAGCTACAAACTGCTGTATTTCAAAATATACAGATCTGCAACACGCGAAAGTATTGTGGCGACCTGCACTAAACTTTGCTTAAGACTTTTCCCACAAAAAAAATGTCACCGCTTACGCATGGCTTTGTCGTAGGAATGTTGATATCAGAAATAAATATAGATATTATTTATATCGGATATTTATAAAAATACTGTTATACGAAACGATACATCAAAAGAAAAATATAGATTTTCGGTACACCGGAATTCAATATTTTATTAATTAAAGGAATTGACAAATGTAAAATTGCTCGGACTATTACATAGGTATAGAGGACACGAGCCTGTTTTTGGTGCATGCTGCCAAAGTAAACATAGTAATTTTTTAATTCGATTTTTGTATTAAAAACAGAACTTATCAAAAGTACATTTTTAAAATATTTATTTCTGAAACCAGGAAAAAAATAGATTTATTTCGATACAATATCTCTGAAATACGTCAACGATTTATATCGACATATCGTTTATATAATATTGTCATTTCGATATATCGATATTCTTCCAACATCCCTACTTTGTCGCCCTTTTCCCTGGCAAGCGTGCAAAGTACTTCTCTTTAGGGCGTCGGGCACGAAAAATTATCAATTTTATATTTGTAGCAAGCATTGTTCATCTTGTACGCATTGTTCGTGATGATAATTTCATCGAATAAAAAAATTACACTTTATATTTGGTGAATTATTTGATGTCAAATACAATTTTTTTTTCTGTCTTTCTGCAGCCGTAGTAAGAAATAGTTCCTAAATTGTATACATGAGAAAAATTAAAACAATAACTAATGCCATGGGCTACTGCTTGGCATAGGCTACATGTAATCTAATCGCAGTTCATACATTTAAAAAAATGTTTACAATACTTTTTAAAGAATTTTATATTTGATATTATTTTTTTCATAAATATGGTTTGTTACTTGGTGATTTCATGTGCGTCACGCGGTAGCCCACGCTATTAGTTAACTTTATTCTACATATCGTGCGAAGGACGACGCGCGCCGCCAGTACGCTCCCGGCCCATCAGGCAATCAGGCAGCGAGCCTTGCAGGCCTGGGGGAAGCTCACGACCGGGCGCCGCGCGAGAGTCGTGATTAATGACAGTTTTCTATCACTCCACTTTCTATTGATATTCCCCCGCACCGCCCTCAGCAAGGAAGAGAAGTGGGAGACCGGCGCTGATGGCCCGCGCCTACACCCCGTCACGAAAACATCCGTCTCTCCTCCAGGCAGGCCGCTCCACGCAATTCGCAGCTGAGAGATGGCCGACATTGAACCCTCCAGGCACTCTCAGTCGCTGCAGATGACGCAGCTGGAGCGAGAGACGTCACACGCTAAAGGCTGTTCACGATAAAGAGAGTACTTCTGAAATGAATCTTAGAAAAAAGTCATTTCCTCTGCCTGCATATATTTTGAATGGGTGCACCGTGTAACATTCGCCAACCAAAGTTGGTAAAGATTGCTGGAAAGTAATTCCATATTTTAACGTTGAATAAAATGTGTTACGTAAACATTTGAGATAACTTAAATGATTTCCTTTGCTTTCTGTTTCTTTTATGCACCAAAGTGTAGAAATTAAAGGTTTGTAAAATATTTACTTTCCTAATAATTTCACAGTTTCACTTGACTGACACATGAATAAAGTTATGAGGCCTGTGGCAATGTTAATCTTACATAAGGTGGAAGAATACACACCGTACATGCAAGTACACCTTAAGAAGAGCTTTCAAAAGTGCTCATTTTACCGTGAAGAACCTATACCAACAATTCTCTACTCAGACGGGGGAAATTCGCATGTTTATTCGGCAACATTTTTTGTGGCATCGTTTGCAGGGTTTTATGAGAATTTATTATTCTGAGTGAGTAATGGAGTTTGGGCAGCTGTTAAGGGCAATGCCTACAGGCAGGCAGTTGCAAAATTTAAATAGAAAATCCCATGTTAAGGAGATTTCGCCTCGGTACGTAAATTTCATAGGCGTTTCAAACAAAATTTATTCTTCACGAATTTATTAACAGACGATCCCTAAGAGCGTATATTTTCAATATAGATAGGCACTGTATACTGTCCGTGAAACATAAATTTTAAAAATTCCTTGCAAACAGGCTATACATGTTTTGGAAACAACCCCGCTGTAGGGAACGTATCCTAAAAAAAATTCGCTGATAACCCATTTAGTTCGAAACGCCTACTTTTAAAATTAACGCACTGAGGCGAAATTTCCATAACACAGGATTTCCTATTTAAATTTCGCAGCTGCCAGCCTGTAGTCAGTGCCCGTAACGTCGAGGTCTTGAGAGCCGACGAGGGTGAAGCGAAGTGATTATGGAGCAGCGCCAGAATGAAATGGCGGGGAAACAGGAGATCCCCGAGAAAACCCGCCGACCAGCGGCATTGTCCGACACGATTCCTACGACAAAAATCTGGGAGCGACCCCGCCGGGAATAGAACTCGGTTCGCCCGGGTGGGAGGCGAGTAATCTGACCTCCAAAACCCCGCGGCCCCATTACTATAGGCTGTTCACGGTAAAATGAACATTTTTGAAAGCCCTGCTTATCTACTTGCAAGCACGTTGTGTATTCTTCCGCCTTATGTAAGATTAACATAGTCATTGACCTCTTCACTTTATTCATGCGTCGGTCAAGTGAAACTCTATTAGAAAAGTAAATATTCAACTAATCTGCTTATTTTTACACTTCGATGAATTAAAAAAAACAACTAGCGAAAGAAATAATTTTAGTAATTAGAAATGGTTACCTAAAACTTTTTATTCGACGTTAACATACTGAATTACTTCCCATCCATAGTTACCAACTTTACTGGACGCATGTTACTGAGGCCACCCGTCGAAATATATGCAGGTTGGGGCAGTGACTTTTTGTAAGGTTTATTTCAAAAGTGCTCACTTTATCGTGAACAGCCTTTATCAGAAACTTACAAGTCATAAATAGACACGGTGGTTTATAGCAGGATAAGTTGACTCTTTGCTAGGATTCAGCGTATTGTTAAGGTTTGTTCTGGCTCAGGTTGGGAACAAACCGATATGTCTTATGGGGGAGTTTCGCATAGGGAAAATTTCCGACTGTGTTCCAAGATGTCACCTTTGAGCTGGCAATACATCGAGGAATTCTTAGCTGGAAATGTGATATATATTTGCCCCAGTCAAAACGTTAAGAATGTATTAACTTTATTTCGTCACTATGATTCACCCCCTCCAATGGTGTTTAAAAGAGCAAGCAGTAAAAATACTAATATGTTTGGCAATAAGTGTTTATGACCAAGCTTATTTCAATGGAAAGACGTTGCGAATTGAAGTGCGAAATAAATATAGCTGCCACTAAATGTAAATTTTTACTTTTCTCCTTTCCCTTAAGAAACCTGCTCAGGAAAGTCTAAAACTTATATGTTTTCTATTAAACCGGCATATTCAACAAATAAAGTAATTTTATAAGCCAACGGTTCGCGAAATTTATTTTTATGGCAGAATAGTAAAAAAATTGTGGGTATATTTCGTTTAAATTTCCACCTACTGCGAACAACAAAGGTTATTGTGGAGGATTTTACATAATTATATTTATTTTATGAAAACTGCACTTATCACATGTATTACATACAAAACTGAAACATCTGATACACATGCGACATCAATGCACCCTGGCGGTGAAAACGTTAAGTTGTCACATTAAAATCATTGAGCTTCCCAACTTGCAGAATAAACTTTAGTACACTGTAAAAAAATTGTAATTTTTACTGAGAAATTCTTTGCAATTTTACAAATGCTTGTAACCGCAAAGAGATTTTTCTTGTAAAACTACTCGTTTGTAAAACTGCAAAGGCCTTGTTTGTGATATTCCTCAATGTTTGTACTATACTAACCTGTTTCCACGATCTTCAGCAAACTGGCGGACACTCAACAATGTAAAACTGTAGTTAGCTGTTTGCGCAAAAACTATGGGTGATGTAAAGCGTAGCTGCGTGCAACAAGATATGCATTAGAAGTTAAAATAATGTAAAACACTTAAAATAACTCCCATAATCGTTATAAAACGACAATTTCAATAAAACGTAACCGTATTATTCATTAACTGTAAATGTTTCCTATCTACATAGAACTCTTGAATCGGCTCTCAATATCTGGTTGTTAAGAGCCGGCCAAATCTCTTAACTCAACAACATAACTCCTCAAATGAAATAAATGTACCTGTTCATATTAACCAAATAACTTCATTAACATTTTGTAGGTACTTGCAGCTATGATGGGATCTCGTGGCAACTCGGGCGCCTGGCTGTCTTCTGCGAGGGAACACTTCGTGTTACATCGTGCTGCCTCCCGGCGTTGCCATTAGCACGTCCATACATGAAATTGATGTCGACCATCTCTTCGTTAGAAACGGTGAATTTAGCCATTACAACTGCTTCAAATGCTGCTACGAGTGCTTACCGCTGTTGGCATTCAACGTGAGGGCTGGTGCCTGGAACCTAAGTAATTAACAATGTTATAATAATGCAATGGTTGCACATTTGCGTAAGTCGTATCTCGGAAACGATAGGGTTCCGGACTTACGTTCATTAGGACTCCTGTCATTATTTCATTGTCCTCTATGACCCCGGCAAGTTGTACTTATAATATTGAAACACGCGGTATATAAAAATTGCTTATGTTGATTTTTAAATAGTGATTCGATCACTTGTGTTAATTTTTATACTATGTAATATTTTATAATCGAACTGTAAATAACGTCAGATCAACTGTCGACCGTCTTACCATCCCCAGCTTCTTGGCGCACCTACTTCGCTTACATGGTTCTCGTACTTGGCGCTGTTTCCGCTGTGTACATAGGAGGTCATTAAATACAATCCCAGTGCAACGTCCCATAATCACGTAGGACAACGTGATTGTAACCACAAGTCGCACAGCAGGCTGGTCTTAGCCCATTGCAGATTCGATCTTTTCACTATGCGAGCGGTATGCGTGGCGACAGGAAAATTGAGCAAATTTACTTGAGGAAAAATCTAGACTTAAAACACTCGTATATTTCAGTTGTTTTTGCGATTGCCCCATAGTTTATTAGGCACGCCGTGGACGACTATGAACAAAGAACAGACATGCATGAAAACAAGCCCCGAATTGCGTGTTAACTTGCCAAGGATGCAAAACTGGCTACTCACGAAGGCGGCTGATAACCAACTAACAACTGAGGCTCTAGTGTACAGATAACTGCTTTAACTCGGGTAAGTTTCCTATCCTTAGTCATGCGTACAGAACCCTAACTACAGAGAACCGAATTTTATGCTAATTTTGTGATAGCATTGCAAAAATCTGACATGCTATAGACAGCTTTTACCCAATAGTAAATACTTAACCGCCCTTACACTACGACTTAATTAAATTAATTTTTAGGTTGTAATAAAGACTGTGATAAGAGTGAATTGTAATCATGGAACAAAGAGGTGTTAATACTGTTTTATTGGTAGTAAGTATGAAGCATTCGGTACTGTCGTTTATAGCGTACTAGTTTTGCACACATTCAGTATATCGTCCAACTGTAGAATATAAAAGCCATTTTATACTGCGCTTAAAAATAACATCGCAATTTGAAATGTCTGGGGAGTTATACTCCCTAATATGTACTAATAAAATTTGTTTTGATTTCCCGGAAAAATCCACATGATTTGTGAGGTCTTTTGAATAAAAGAATTTTAAACAAATAATACCACAAAAACGCCTGTCATTCCTGGGTAGTCTGAAGACTACATAACAGTTAAATAACCTACAAGTGAGACAATAGAATAACTCCAAGAAAACTGTTCACATCACAGTAATGTTAACTAAGCGTACACTTCCGAACACAACAAAAGGGCGACAATGATGTGCAAACCAGAACTACATGAGAAATCCCGATCCAAAACCGCCCATCTACGAGCGAAACTATTTTATGTACATATGAGTGTGTTAAATGCACCTATTGTTACTCAAAGTCACAAATTTTTCTCACTACAGCAAGATAATATTACAAAAGGAGGCCATGTGTGTGAAACTTATGCAAAACCACACACAAAGGAGTGACAAGTATCTGGGAGAAAAAATTTTAATGAAAAAAACCGACGTTACTAAACTGCTACGAGAACATCCTCCTCAACTATGTCACGGAGATTGAGGTTGCAAGACACTATTAAACAAGCACTTATTCATTCCTAGTTCCAAATACTTCTTTAGGCATGTCATCAGTCCGTGAGAGTCCCACATCATTGCTTTAGCACAGAGCACACGATAATACAGAGGTGAATCATCTGCTTATACAAATAACTCCAGCCACGTAAGCCAGCAATGGCGTCAGCGGCTAACGCCATGTTGGAACGCCGTTCGCCAATCAGCGCCTGGACAAAGGAATCGCCAACAGCATTTAGTTTATGTGTACGTACATAGTCTGTACTTTAAGTACAAGTCTGGCTAGTGTATAAATCGCGCTCTCGGTAGCCTTCCTGGCATTGCATGAGTGACCATCATTCGTTACAGTTTCTAAACGTAAGGCGGATCCTGCCCGGAAAAGAAGCTATTCCGTTTCTGCCTCTCTAGCCAACATTTTCCCCCCCACGCTACCATTTTCCAATCATCTTTTCTCATTTTCACGCCCTGTTTCACTCCACCTTTTAGTCTCTTTCGTAGTCTTCTTTGATACCAACTGCCTTCTGCTCACAAAGCGAAAACTTTTCTTCGCCGCTCTTTGTTTGTTCATTATTATTAGATGTCAGAACCAACTTCAGCTGGGGAGAGTTTCGTAAGAAATTATACGTACAGTTTGGTGAAATTAAAGTAAACTAATTATCATATTTCTAACCTGGAACACACGAATTTCGCATTTTGGAACGCTACAGGCAAGCCGTGCATGATGTGACACTCGAACTCACGACCTCCCGCACGACGCCCTCAACACGAGGCGTGGGGCTTTCTGCTCGCGTGGCAGGAGCGTAGGCTTCTCGCCGAAGCGATACGATCCCAATCCAAAGAGGACTATCGTCCAGATTTTCCGTCGAATGGGAAAAAGTGGGGGATGTTGCCCGTGAGAACGGCGTTTTCTCTGGATATTTCCGTACCCTCCAACTGTCGCATTTATAAGAAATTCTTAAAATGTGGCCCGCGTACCCATGGAATCGTTGAGCCGATAGTGGAGAGTAAAGAGTTTTTGGACGGTCCTTCAGGGCGAAGTATCCTTGCATCTTACATACACGTATTTTCCTCCGTAGTTTAATTTTCGGAGTCAATATATAAACACAAAGCTTGTGAAGGCATAGGGAACATATTACTAGTTAAAGGATGCTCACGATAAAGAGAGTACTTTTAAAACCAACCTTAAAAAAAGTCACTGCCCCCATCAGCATAGTAACCATTTGTGATAACTTAAATTATTTATTTCGTCTGGGAATTCGTTAAGTAGTCCTTATGTCATACCTAGTTTTGACTTTTTGTATGACCACAAATTTTCATTACGAAGATTTCAGAGAAAAATCGAAGATGGAAGGGATACTATAGTATATTCGCTGTTTCGGCACACTTTTGGAATCACCTTTGAAAATTCACCCCATGTATGACGTGCTTGGTTATTTCCAAAATATGTCACGTATCGTCCACGTTTTATATTTCTGTTAACATGAAAGTACCTTATTTTTGTTTAGATTGAACTTTTACTTATATTTTATATCCGAAATATATTTCATTAATAATTAATATTAATAAAAACTGGGAGAAAATAGATGTGATGGTAATGCCTAGTAAAATATAGTTCTGATGCAAAATATTATTATACTGAGTGCACATGAATACGGTGCGTTGTCCCTTTGGTATGATTTTGTAGACTCGGTTAAGCTTTGTTAGCATGAGGCGGAGGGATATCCTGGACATAGAATTTAATCAAGGCTACATAAAAGTTGTAAGTAACCGTGTATTGACTATACCTCTTCAAAGTCGTCGTCATTCGAGCCGATGAGGGCGATGCGAGGTGATAACGGACCGGCGCCGGAATGAAAGGGCGAGGAGATAGAAGATCTCCGAGAAAACCTGTCGACCAGCACCAACGCCCGGCACAATTCCCACGCGCGAAAATCAGGGAGATACACCACCAGGAATCAAACATGGTTCCCCTTGGATGGAGGCGTGCGCTCTAGTCGCTGTGCTACCGCGAACCCGCTTTGAGCTTGATTCGGCTAGTGACACTAATATAATTTCATTGACATACAGTAATTAAGATGTAGGATCAACTATGGAACTTTTTCTTATTAAAGAAGCTGGTTTTTGCTGACTGTGCTGTGAACTAATCTTCAGACTGTCTGTAACAATTTGTACCTATAGTGAAAAACAAATACGTTGTACAAATGAAAGTATTTCTTTAGGTTTTACTACAGAAACGGTTGCGGTCAGACAAAATGTACGTCACATCAACGTGATCCCTGAAATCACTAAGTTAAAGAGCCTCTACATGAGATGGTTTTTCCATCACGGAGGACGCCCCGTTTCAAGCCAACGAGGCCAGTAGCAGCAGTCGCTCGCCAAGCACACTTTCACATTGCGTCACGCGGCTGCGGTGATGCAGCGCACGGACGCCAGACACTAAGAGTTAATTCACGTGGGCATTCTACCGTGATTACTCTTCTTTTAATTTCCATATTTCAGCGGCGGTACTCACTAATCAATCATATGAAAAAGGAATGTCAGCACTGTTTACCATCCGGTGGTGACGTTTCCTAATGGATAGCCATGAACGCAGATAATCTAGTTGTAAAATTACACGGTTATGAGTCAAGAGGAGGAAGCGGGGAGCGCTGCTGTAGTAGTCAAACAGCTCATCCCCCACCAAGGAAAAACGGTTTCGATTGCCGATTGCTTAACCCAGCAGTTTCTCACATGGGAAGGGCCGTGGTGGCTGAGCGGTTAGACTGCTCGCCTTCCAGCAAGGCGAACCGCGTTCAATACCCGGCCAGAGCACTCCCGGATTTCCGCAAGTGGGGATCGTGCCGGACGATGCCGCTGGTCGGCGGGTTTTCTCGGGTATCTCCCCTCATCGCCCATCCTTGCATTAGGCCGTCCATTCTCTCATCTCACCCTCATCGGCTCTCAAGAGCTCGTTGTTAAGAGCCGTCCAAATCTCTCAACTCTACTCTACTCGCCGCTCTTCCGTGGCGCAATCGGTTGGTGCGCCACCAATCTGTGGTGGGGATGCTCTGGTTCGAATCTCGGTAAGGTACGGTGTTAATTTAAGTTAGGTTAGTTTTTAAGCCGTCCCCTGCTAAGCTTTCAAGCATAAAACCGGGGGACGTTTAAAAGACCTTTACAATACAATCAACTCAACTCAATTCAGTTGGCAGGTGGGTTTTCTAGGGGTGCTCCCGTTCAATTTTCCCCTACATTGCATTATATCGTTGCTATTCTTTTGCGTCACTTCCATCTTCATTAGCTATAGAGCCCTAATCTGTTAACAGTAGCCCAGATTTCTCTCTCTCTCTCTCTCTCTCTCTCTCTCTCTCTCTCTCTCTCTCTCTCTCTATCTATCTAGCTATCTATCTCACGCAGCAGTTCGCGAGGCTTGCAGAATGAGGCTAACAAGAGGACTTAAAAACGCGTATCTCGAGAGGACTCAGATCGTATTTCTCGGGAACGAAAAATGGCAGTGGACAGGAAAATTTTCGCTCAGAAAACGTACAATACGTCGTTCACAATGTACGTGCCCTCCTCTATTTTATAAATCACATTTCATTTACAAGTAGATAGAGGAGAGTAGGGTAAATTGGCCAGTGCGGGTAAAATGACCATTAGCGGTTATTCCACTGGGGAGTGATGTAGTCTGGTTGCGGAGGTTTGAAATAATTAGGAGGAAAGTCATTAGTGTTCTGAGGCCATCTGAGCTAGTTATCTTACAAGTTATCAGATTTATTAAAGGTTTTGTGGTTTTGTTAATTACGAATGTAAGGTAAGTGATGAATATTATTAATTTTATTTGAGTACGTAGTGGGTCTATAATTATTTACTACTATATCCCACTAAAAGATTATGTATTAGGATTTAAAACACGTGTCATAAAATTGATCAGGAAATGGAGTCCAATACGGCAAAGTGACAAACCACCTAGTTTGAACCAAAGGGTTGAAACACTCGCCAGTTAAGAGGGCAGTGGTTCTGTTAGCAAAAGGAGAGGCAATACTATTCAACATGAAGAGTAACGCTAGGAACAGCACCGTAGTTCCTAACAGATAGCTGGAATAATAGGATAAAAGTACTTTCTATACGCTCAGCAATGGCTGAAGCGTGTTTGTATTGCGTTTTGTGACAATTTGGTTCCCAGCTGATGGACGCAGATTATATATCAAAGCGAAGAAACTATAAAATGGGAAGAACGTAAATGGCGAGTCAGTGAATATTTTACCCCTGACATCAAGGCATATTAGACATTTGCAAACAAGTGTTTAAAATTCCAGAAAAAAATAATAATTCGCAATACTTAATATGAATACGTTTAGTTGTACAGTAACTATTTTGTATGGAGGATGATTTCCAATTTTTACTTTACTTTCAGCAGATGATTTAAATATTATTTTACCTTAAGTGGTTACTTTACCCTGCCCTGTACTACTAATACCAACGGAGGGGAAAACATCAACTCTCAAAGTAACCTAGTTAGCCCTGTTGTGTAGCAGGAAATAAATAACAGGACGCCAGTGCGAAATCTAACCAATGGAAATATCTTCCTAGACATAGACAAGCTGTCATCTCCAAATCTGATATCACGACTTATGCAGCAGACACAGCAGTACCAGGAATTTATTTTTGATCACAATAAAACCAAACCGCAAAAACGTTTTGGTTTTTCAGGGTTTACACCGAAGTTCCATTTTGGAATTCCCTGCTTTTCCGTTTTCCAGGCAGAATATCACCGTTTTCCCTTGCCTATTTTCTGGACCGAAACCTTCCAATACCATATTTTTCCACCGCTGACAAAACAAATATTATATTAGTGAAGTTATATTCAATTACACTGCAATAGACCAAGCAAGCAGAGCCAACATTTTATTCAGCCCATCGATATTTCTCGCGATTGACGCTATTTACATCACACGAGTGCCCATTACAAACACACAAATACTTTATTTTGTACGTATAGGCCCTATTATCACTCGGTAAAGATGTATTATTGCCAGTTCACAAACTTAAAACTTGAAGTTTTAAAATGCATATGATCATAATTACATTACATGTATTCACACAACTAACAAATTTTGCATAGTAGCAATTATTTACATTTTCTCTGACCCAGGTGAAAATTCCCTGTCACACGGAATTCCCTGACTTTTCCCTGTGTGTGGACACCCTGTTCCCACATTAAATAATATTTTTACCACACCGTACATGCGATGTTGCAGTAGCCTACATGAACGAAGGATATGTGTTTGCATGGTGCTGACACATTAACATGGCAATTTTTATTGCCAAACTTTCTCGTACTCACGTGTAATTAGTGCGTTGTTCCTAAACTTTAAACAGCACTTCACGTATGCGATGATGATATACAATGCATTTTGCGTCGACCAGGAACCTGTGCACGACAGTGGCTTCCAAACTTAATTAGCGTCGAAGAACTAATTACTCTCCGCTCTACACTATCAACACGCCGCGCGGAATTGCGGAAACCAGGTCAGTTGCAAGAAAATAGTTTCCCGGCGACCGATTACGCAGGGCAGGGTGATGAAGTTACACATTTTCAATATTTGTTGAATACTTGCTAGAAATTAAAATAACGACTTTTGACTGACTATGCTCCTATACGTAACACTGAACCAATTTTTCCATGGTGCGTCAAGACTAAATATTTGTACAGGGAAAGATGCGAAAAAGAAAATTTGCATTTGCCTGAGCCATTGAGAATGGATAGTTTTATGCCGTAGGCTATAGTATTACACTATGATACGAAAAAATGTCTTTGATTACTTAAGTAAGTTTTTACTTTACCTTTCACTTTATTACTTTTAACGTGTCGACAAAAATAAACCCCTTTATCTAATTGAAAATAAGAGGAATAAAGTTTTACAGCTAAAAAAAAGTCCAAAAATGTTTTTAACGTGTGCAAAATTTGTGGACTTGGTGACGGGTATAGATTAAATTATCAAAGTGACAAAGGGGAATTGTTTCTTTCATGATAAAAAATGGCAATGTAAATCTTTAAAAAAAAAGTCACCTTTGGCTAAGGAGAAGGGGAGACCACATGGCTGTTCATGTCCTTTAATTAAGGACCGAGTGCCGAGAAGAGAATATATGGTTTATATATGTGTATTTTTTTGCACATAAGTACATACCTAAACAAATATACACCACACACACTCCCAAGCATTTGCAAACTTATAGTTATCTTTGTTCACTCCATGCTGCCTCTGAACATTTTTGATAGTATGATGAAAAAATCAGTAATTTTGTACGTTAACTTGGACGAGTTTGTTAGTGTGCCAGAATCCATCTGAAAACTTTGCAGTTGGTACCGGTTGAAGCTAGAATAGATTTTCATGCTCAAGTTATATTACTTTACGTTCAAATGTTAAATTTTACTTCGGTCCTAAAAATTCTGTCTCGCACAGTTGTTTCCATATAATAGCTGTTTTGAGGGAAAAAGATTACATCACGCTCTACCTTTGTGTTACAAAGAATCAAATTTGTTCACATAAGTAGCTGAACGGACCAAACATTTAAAGAACATCGCTGCTAATTCCGTTTTCACCACACTGGACTCATTAGGGTAGAAAACTAGCAAATTATAATATATTAATGTAAAGTAAAACGCAGAATAACTCCAGAATATTATAGGCTGTTCACGGTAAAGTGAGCATTTTTGGAATCAACCTTAGAAACATGTCACTGCTACTTGCGTATGTACATCTAAAAGGACACACTGACTGAAAAGCGCACAGTAAAGTTGGTAACGACGGCAGGAAAGTAGGTCCATGTTTAAACGTTGATATAAAAATTTTAGGTAAAAACTCGTGAATAGTGAAATTATTTATTTTGCTTTCTGTTTTTAATGCATATAAGTGCAAGAAAGAGCAAATTTGTAAAACATTTACATTTATAATAATTTTACAGTTTCACTTTACCGACGCAAGAATGAAATTATCAGACCCATGACAACGTTAATTGTACATATGATGGAAGAATACACAATGAGCATACAAGCAGATGTCAAGCAGGTCTTTCAAAAGTACTCAGTTTACCGTGAACATACTTTAACAGTATGTCTGCGGTTAACTGAGCTCTATCGCTAGCACTGCGTTGGATCTACCTTACCACCTATTTTGTAGCCTTCCCCCATATCTCCCCAGAGTCAAATGGGCTCTACCATTTTATTCATGCGCTAATCAGATGTAACTGTGAAATTTTTATGAAAGTAAAATGTTACTTATGTGTCATTTCTCAGTCAAATGTGGGATACAGAAAACAGAGACCTGAGTTAAGTAGATTCGATGTCCACAATTTCAAACGTCATACTTTTGATACGACGTTTACACAATTTGACCGGCCGCTTACCGCGAATTATCTGTAGTACATCATCTCCTCGATTCTATTCCATTGTTGCGTATTACTTAATAAAAAATAAGTACTTATAATCACGGTGGAATTACGTCAGAGTTCAAAGTAATACAAAAAAAAGATCATGCTTTATAGAAAAAGAAAACGATAATGTGAAACACATATACAAATCTCATGTAGGTAAAACAGGAGTGTCAACTAACGTAAAATACAATGTTAGGAGCCGTGTTCTCATTTCAAGAGAAGTTTGTCACTAGTGATGGTTGGTCACTGGCGGAACGTGTTGAAGGAGTGTCATCTGGCATGCGTGAAGAACTGAGTTTACTCCATGACAAGTATTTCTGAATAACACTCAAAGTGGGTACTTCACTGAACCATGCACGGGGTAACACGTCTAAAACGGACATCAAATCTGAAATGCAATTTTTAAAAACAGTACTGTACTGTTATTCGTTCTTCACTGCATTAACGAGCATCCTTCCATTGCAAGGGCAACGTTAAATGAACTCCTTAAATTAAACAAAGAAGTAAGCTACTCATATCACACTCATTTAAAGCGTAACTGTAAATGTACAACACTGACAGCCTAAATAAAATAAACATCCACTATCCAGTGAACACAAATTAAGCATCATTGCAGAGTTTGCATGAGGCTGGGGCCGAATAATTATAGGTCACTCGGAGTATACAAATTAATGATAATTAGGAAGCTGCATAAGAGAATTCACAGTCCTTTCCTATAACTGTACTTCTACATCATAATGGGAACAGGGAAGTTATAATACATAGACTGTGCACTAGGGCACATCAAATCAGAAAACGAGAAAGACGACACGAAACATTATGCGGGTCGTAATTTAGTCATTTAATGGTGCTGGTGACCAAAAAAATCCATTATTTTATTTTTGTACGAAATACCTTTCAATTGTAGACCTTCCTTATGAGTGCTCTTTCCAAGCAAAGCAATTTTTCAAGAGCGCACGGTTTTTGCACCATGGCGTGTTAAAATCACAATTTTAGTGTATTTGAGATGTGCCAATTAAAAAACTCCAACTTTTATAGAAA
Source organism: Dryococelus australis (assembly GCA_029891345.1). Taxonomy (NCBI): domain Eukaryota; kingdom Metazoa; phylum Arthropoda; class Insecta; order Phasmatodea; family Phasmatidae; genus Dryococelus; species Dryococelus australis. Next base: position 131,908,714 of record CM056997.1, read on the forward strand.
ATTTAACAATGGTGACTGGAAGTTGATGTCTTAATTCATTTTACGGTATGCTTAGCAACATTCATTTCACAAAATATCAAAGACTGCTACAAAAAAAATAGCAAACATTTAATTATTTTGAGTATTTTTTCAAAAACTGTGAAAACATTTTCATTGCATGATTTTAAAGATTTCTTGAAGTAAGTTACGGTGTCTTTTTTTAATGTGTATTATCTCATTTTGGTAGGCTAGTTAGTTTTTACATTTTATACATCCCAAAAACCCTAAAATTGTTATTCTTTACAAGTCATATTGCGAAAAATATGGAGACTAAAAACATTTACGTGAACAAACAATACTGGTTAGTAATGTACACAGATCTGACAGCATTTCTAACAAAAAAAAATAAAAAATAAAAAATACAAGCATTATGTAAAACGCACGCGGAGGATAAATGAAGAAGAAAAAAATTAAGGACTTACGTAAACGACGGATTTCGATACTCAGAATACGAAATTAGCTTGGTTGACACCTGGTCTTACATATATTGGCCAGTCCATCAATTGCGCATGCGCGAAGGGAAGAAGTGATCAAGTACTTAAGAGAAGAAATTGGGGCAGCGGTATCAGCGTTCGCCCTTCCACGTATACGAGTATACGCAATAGTCATTCGATTATCTATTTGCGATTTTTATGCAGTGGAGCATGCCTTACGTTCAGAACGATGCTATTCTCGTCCACAGCTTGACCTAGCGCTTGTAACGACTGCAACAGCGTGACCTTTGCACCAGAAAGCACTGTGTTTATCACTGCACGAAAGCTTCTTCAATCACGGCACGTGAAACAAACAGTTAAAAAAAATGTCAGCCTCGATTTCAGAACAGCCGACAAAAAAAAGACCGCTGTGTAACAAGTGAGGAAGTTATTATACAACTTCATACCTCATACAGCATACCTTTTTGAATATTTAAAGAGTTCTATAGCTTAAGCTGGTGTTGAACACCACTTCGTGAAATATCATTTAACACATCCTCAAGCTGTTGGCAAACGATTTTAAGTTTAAGAATTATGTGAACTTTTCTGGGCTGTGTAAAATATAATATTGTCTCCGTATAATAGTGTGACAAAATAGAGTACATACAAATATCAAACGACCTGTAAGAACTGTTTAGAACATGAAAATACGTCTACACTTTATTGGTAGAATCTATGAGATCACAGTTATAAACGCAGACTAAATACAAACGCGACGTGGGTGCTGTAGTTAAATTGCCGTACCAATAGATGGAAAAAAAAAGTAATATTAAATTTTTTTTTTTTTTTTTTTATAATGTGACGCCTCTGTCACGCCGCCCCTCATTTCGGAAAAGCTTGCAATCGCGTAAGTTGTTCAGCTTATTTGTCTACAAGTGTATCTATAGCTGCCGATCTTCTAAGCACACAGCTGTACATTTTCGCATGACGTCAGAGCTTGCCCACTCAGCCAGAACGGCGTGCGCCGCGCATCGACGAGGAGTCGTAAACCTGGAAGAGGAGTGGGAGTGTATCGCGAGGGTCTTTCTATATTTAAGCTGGATCGCCCGGCCTCCGGTGGGGGATCGATTTCCGGAGATAGCTCCTGTAAGTTTGAACATTCCTCGTGGAAGTGAAAAGGAGCAATTTTGTAACTGGGAACCTTACGGCGGCTTTTGCTAGTGGAAATAAATCAGTCACGCACTTACAAACTACGTATGTATAAAGGATATGTCTGAACCTCATGCAGAAAATGAAGCCATGACATCGGCGGGCCTAAACAACCAGAAACCCCTACATAATGTCTGGAAAGCAATCTTCTATAACTAAGGCAACGTTGAAGTTAGGTGCAACAATGCCGAGAGTTGGAAATAATACATACACATGAATGCACTTGACACATTTTCTAAACAAACGTTTGGTTATGCAATATACAAAGAAAAGTAGTGTAGTACATTCTGCACAACGATACATTACAATAAATTAGTACATCGTGTCCCCTTGAACCTAACTGCAAAATCACTTTAGTTGTACGAGATTGTTTTTCCGGATATTTTGTTACTAGGAATTTCTAGTTATTTAGGCCCACAGATGCCGTGGCTTCATTTTCTGGACGCAGTTCTGCCCGTGTAGCAGTACCGATGAACAGCAGAATCTTTAATTACGTGATGACGTCATATCCCGAGTGGGAAATATGGGTGCCTTCACTCTAGCCATTTGCTAGAAACATTTTCGCTATACGATAACTGGAGCAGGATATAGATGCGAGTAACGTGCTGTGGCCTAGTACAAGCGGTAACAAGGTACGGGTCGGTCAGTAAGTATGGAATGCACATATGGGAACTAGAGGAACAATACCACGCGTGTCGTATAACAATGTTTGCAATAGAGAAAAAAAGTACACGATGAAAATAAAAGGCGTTAGTTACGATTTTTAAGGGCTGATTATTGTTTTCCAAATTGCAGCAAGACGTTTAACCTAACGAATATATTTTGGTGGTGTCCAATTTCTGGCTTGTGCATTTTTAATTCATCGTTCGTCTAAGTAACATTTATTCTGTTGAATGTCATACAGTTAAGATTTAACGGGAATCCCTTGTAAACATTTTTAGAAGCCTCAAGGTCACGTATAGCAATTAGAAAGCATTGCGGCGGCCTCCTAAAGCTGCGATATGCATCACTGGGAAGCTGAACTTCTCACAAATCAGATTTGTAACAGTGTGATATTATCACATACGACGTAGGCCGGCGAATAAAACTACAGCTGCCACTGTGTGCTCTTCTTCTTCGCTTGAGTAAACTGCCAAGGATGCCATAAAAAAAACATCATTTTTAACCACTTTAGCAATATTCTTTATGGCAAGCCTTAAATGGTAGTTTTTTTACCTTCCCAGGAACAAATGTCTTACCAGAGCATTTATCTGCTGAGGTACGCGCACACAGACAGTATTTTACTAGGCTGTCCCCTTTAAGTTTCGTAAAACACCTTCGCATAACAAAGCAGAAATTTCACAACTTGCAAATAATCCTAACGTGTAGTTATCACAGGTGTGCCTACGCACCCTGCAATAAAGTGATATTTAGAAAAGTCATAAGATACTTAATGATTGTACAATTCATACGGTATATTGTTACAATGTAGCACTACGCGCACAAAGATAAAATTTCAATTAAAAATGTAGCATAATATTTTCTGCGGATGACAGAGTAATTGATGTACTCAGCTCTAGCGTTGCTTCGGCTCTCAAATTTCTTCACTCTGCTCTAGCGTAGCTCATGTTCTGTTTTTATTAATGGTATCCAAAACGCGTTAGAATCCATGACATGTATATAAATTGTGTACAACTTTATCGAAAGGTTGTCCTTCAGGAATATAATAAAGTTTATTTACATTTGTATGCGTTATTAACACATATTTTTAATTGACTTTTTTAAAACAATTAGGTAATACATGCTCGGACATTAATTTGCATCAGTTAACAGATTTCAATGCGTACCTATGCCATCACGATAAAAGTGAGGGAACCCCAAAAATATGCGTGAGCCAGTGGCGTATGGTGAAGTGTTGCAAGTTAAGCCGATGCTTGCTCACTGCCATACTTTCTCGGAGCAGTCAGCAGGATCCAGTAACCACCGCGTAGCCTAGGGAAACTGAATACATTCTGACCATTCACAAGCGAGCAGCAAGGAACCCATTACGCGCATGTCCTGTGGCGTCACTTGCCGAGCTACGTTTTAGTGGTGGAAGTGTAAACTAGCAAGCAACAAGGTACAGCACACAGCTAATAACAGCTTACTTTGAAACAGTTCACCACACGCCACTGGCGTGAACAATACATTTGTACTATAGATGGCTGAAAAAAGCTTATGTATTTTTAATTACCAAGAAGAATAGTAAAAGTGAACTATCCAAAGCCAGGGTCTGCAATCACAATCTACTCCATTAAAGAGTGTAACTTCTGGAAGGAGAGCGCCCACTGCGAATCCCGCGTGCGAAGACCACATTCCTCTGCCGTATTTGCAGGTCGAGTGACAGCGAGTCAGGCTTGGTTAGGGGGTGGGGGAAGCCCCGAAGCAAGGAAAACTGCTGACTTCTTCCCGATTTTCCCCCCCTTTCCATCCCTGCGCCAAGCCTTAGATGACTGCGCATTTATAATGGCGAGAGGCAGGCTTCGCACTGCTCGCATCGACAAAGGGCGATGTTCTGAGGAAAGCCAGTGGGGGCGGACAAGGAGGCGGCCAGACATTTGACTACCAAATGAGAGAGTTGGGCTCGCAGCCGCGGCGCAGCGCCACGGTCGAGTCGGCATCCCGCGGCTGGCCTGGCGCCACCCCTTCCCGTTCCACCTTTCAGAGTCTCTTTAGGAAATAAACACCCCCCCCCCCCTTTTTCCCACAACAACGCCGTATTTATCACGCCGATGACGTTCGAAAACTATTCCGAGCAAGGAGAGCCCCTCCATCGATGAGGACGTGGTTAACTGCGCATGCGTTCTTTGGCATCATTACTGCACATGCGTGTTTTCACATATACATTATTACAGACCAGTGGCGTGTGGTGAACTGTTGCAAGGTAAGCTGGTGCTTGCTCACTACTGTACATTCTCGGTGCACGCAGCAGGAGCCAGTAACCACTGTGTATTTCGACCACAGGCATGTTATTGGCTCAGAGTTCTATTAAACTGTGATCAAATCGAAGACATAACAAGAATACACGTGTGTTTGACGTCTGGTTTGTTCTAAAAAGGTCCTCCAGAATGTAATGCAAGGTAGCAAAGACATGATCATTGTAAGGTTATTCAATGGAATATGTACAACTACACTTACATTGAGTGTGTACACAAAACCATGTAGCAGTAAAAATACACAATTTAATATTGTAATACAGGGAGTGGGTGTGTTTTTACGCATAATTCAAAGTGGGTAAATTAACATCAACATTGTATGTACTAAGCCATACATTCATGTATTTTTACCAAATCTCTCTGAATTCTTAAGAAAATTTAGTGCAAAATTACACATATACTATATTTAATATATATATATATAATTACTAAATATAATTACACATATACTGTAGTTGTTTTATAAATTAAACAACAAAAAACTAAAACTACCAAAAATTTGTATGTGTGAATTTACATCTATTATTTACAGTGCGAAAGATTGCAATCCATTAAACGCCTCCCTTGCGACACTTTGTATCTCTTATAAATTTTTATTTAGTTGCAATAAACACCTAAATGACATGGTGCATACTAGGTACAACTCAGAAGCAAATATGTATACAAGTACTAGAAATACTCTATAACAATTTATCAGCAGAATTTATAGTAAAAGTTAAATAAAAAATACATCGCTACGAAGACAAACATTAGAGTGTAGTAGAGAGATTTGGGCGGTCCTGAACATCAAGGTCTTCAGAGCCGATGATGATGAAGCGAGGTGAGTTTGGAGAGGAGCCCGAATGCAAGGCCGGGTGAAAGCTAGAGATACCCGAGAAAACCAGTTGACAACGGCATCATCTGGCACGATTCCTATATGCGAAAGTCCGGGAGCGGCCCTGCCGGGAATCGGGCCCGGTTCGTCTTGGTGAGAGGCGAGTCGTCTAATAACTACGCCACCGCGGCCCCTGCCACTATTACACTGGCAAGGTGTTAAGTACTGCTAACATTAATGGTTGTGATTAACTGTAACACATATGCTCTCGCAGCAAGAAAAAATATTAGGCTCGATAAACACCAGGCATAACTCTCCACTTCATTCTGCACATAAATTAATCAATGTGGCAATACGTTTGCCATTATGAACGACCAATATCATGGCACCAATAATAATTTCGTATCAATTAGACATAACCCGCCATGCACTAGCACATGGTAAAAGAACCTTTCATTGTAAAGAGAGCAAAATTCAGATTGTTGTCTCGCCTTGACTAACAACAAACATGGCCAAAGGTCGCAGGAAACAAATTGCGAAAATTCCGGGCCAAAGAGTTTCTTCTCGCGCCCCTCTCCCTCTAAATGATTTTTTACTCTCGAAAACTACTAGGGATCTTAACAGATATTATTTCTTCCAGTAACTTACCGTAGAAAGTCAATATATTACGAAAATGTGCTCGTTTCTGCGCCAAAGTTTACAGGCAGAGATACCATGAACACTCAATAGTAGCATTGCTACAGTATTTTCGTAATTGAAATACAACGTAATTTTAATACTTAATTGCGTAAGTGATTAAGTATACTGGATTATTAATGCCCTTCGAGAGAACACAACATCGCAGTACGACCGCTTTATTGAGTACTACACTGAAAATGGTATAAGCAAATCCTTTATGTATATCAGCATTGTAACAACGTATCGCTTAATGACAGCGAGGATAAAAAGGTTCAAAATTCCCCTAATATTACTGGCAAATAAAAAGGTAGCGCGTTGATCTCCTGTACTACAGTGCTGCGTAAGCGCGCTTCAAAACAGAGATAATTAGCTTACAAACAACGAAATAAAATCATATGATTCAAGAGTTAAAAAACAGAAAGGCACACTTGAGGAAAATCTAAGAATTATGAACATGAAATAAAATACAGATTTAAAAAAACGTAAGAGGCAGAGACAGCGTAAAAATAAAAAAACCGTACTTTAACATTACAGAAAAAATATTAAAAAACTAAAAATATAAATTCTTTGCTTACATACACGGATTTATAAGCAAAGAGTTGCCTAATACCACCCGAAGATTCTACTAAAAGCATAACTCTGGCCATACCCTGGAAACACTGTAAGAACGCACATAACGTTTAGCGGACTGTCACTTACGCTGGAGTTCGCTGCAAAGCTAATGTAAGTGTTTGTGACAAACGTTTATCCATCCGGGCGCGAGTACGTAGCATAGAGTACGGGTACATCGACAAGGGGACATCGCTATCCGGGTGAGCCTACGAGTAAAGACACTATGATTTCTTGTTATAGTTCAGTACATATACGGCATACAGGTGCATGATAGTGCAATGTGAGTTATTGGACCTGGGTTCAATAAAAACGCTCTACAGGACACTCAGAATTAAAAGTAAACATTCAGCACTATCGTAGAGATCTTATTGTGCGGGTCGAGTTACACAAGAGAAAATGCTCTTCTTCAGGCGGCAGCAGAACAGGTGACCTCTGCTCGGGTGTGTAGAAGCCTGTGTCATCTTGCAACGAGAATGGGCAGGCTGTCTATCTATGAGGTTTATGCACACCATTCCCTCCTGCAATTCGAGCATCTCATACTCGTAAGAGATTTGCAAACATACGAAGCACATCACTTAAGACACTCGGTGAAAGACGACAGAAATTTTTTTCTGTTCAGTTTCAGTTGCGTAGTGTCAGAGAATAAATACCCACACCATCCTGACACCACGATAACTAAACTGTATAAAAATCACAGAGAGTCTTTGGTAATAAAGCAGGGTGTCTTCGTAGAAGACCAAGTGCACTAAAAGGCGAACCACCCAAGTAATTTCCGTCTTTGTTCCACAAAAATTCTATTACAATTCCCGATTGACACATTAAATTAACATTTTGATTAGTCTATAAACATAATAGAACACAGAAATGATTTCTGTATTACAAATTCTGTAAACTTCAAAATTGTACGTGCACACTTGCAGCCTTCATTTGGCTACTGGCCGCTTGTATTTGTGCGAACAGAGTATGTTACATGGGTGAGCCAATCAGAATTAAGTTTCTCCTGTAATGACCGTCCGTGATTCGCAGGCACACACACTGCAAAATTTTTTCTGGTAAACTTCCTAAACTGTAATGGAAGTTTTTAACCTATACACTGCATGGTAATAATGCCACGCATCACTCTGCATGTATAGAAATGTTTAGCAGCGCTACTATAAAAAGTTGGGAACTTCCCAATGCATTTTACTGTTCCCTGAGAAAATGTAGGAACGCCACAATGAACGTATAGGGGGAAACATTACCATTCCTGCTTTCGCACTAAGCATATACACTGGTATGGTAAAATTTCCGAATAATTTCTTAGAGTGCAGATAAGGCCCGTAAAAATTCGAATGTGGTTCCGAACTAGTGTTTTGGAACACAACTTGTTCTAGCAACTTTTCACGAAAAACAGGTGCCCCTAAATATAACGAGTGAACAAATTGGAGGAACCTGCATTTAAACTGTAAAAACTGTAGCGTAAGAACACCCGCATTTCCTGTATTTCCGCTATTTTTAATGGAAAACAATAACATAATTAAAGCGGCGAGTGTGAGAGCCCACTACCCTGGAGACCTATTATATTATAATTTTGCTTTATTTTTATAAAGACAGCTACCGCACAACTGTCTTTACGAGGCGGAATGGTGTTCTGTAAATCAAAATGTCGCCATGACGGTTCTCATGGTCTTCGGTATGAACTAGGGCCATCTGTAAAACTTGTATCATAGAGAAAATAAAACTTGTTTTAAATATCATTTGAAAATTAATAAAGAAAGAATTACAATTTACAATATAAAATTTACTGAAATAACGTAATATATGACCCAGGACACTCTGAGTTAACAATAACACAATTCAGCTAACAGAGCCCGCACAATGACAGCCTTACAGAACATCGCAGAAAGACATTTCGAGTAATTGCCGTTTCAGCTGTCATCATAAAGATACTCGTAGTAAGTATCTTGAAGGAAGCTGAAGTTACAGGAGATGGACTAGTACTAGGGGAGTAATACGGAGTAGACGAGGATAACCATTCTGCGCATGCGCAAATGAGTGTGATGAGCGAACCGTTGTTCCCCTTCCTTACAGTCCGCCCAATTCACATCCCCCGCTCTTGAGCCAGACTAAAGTGGAGCTCCGTGAATAATTTATTCACTTAAAGCTAAAGCGCTGGAAAGCTCATTTTCGACACGAAAAGCACTTTCCAAAGAGCACTGGCGAACCCGACAAAAATATTCATTGGCGAAAACTGACTTCAGGCGCCCGGAGTGCCTTCTGAACAACGTATGCGTATTTTCACACAGTAAAAATAGCCTCACTAAACTTATTTCAGAACATGTATTCGCATCTTGTAAAAAGGAACTGACTGACAGTTCAGGTTGAAAAAAAAAAGGAAACGTCAACACTTTGTGGAGTCACGAGTTTGAAAAGCTAAAAAAGCAACGGCGACATACCTTAACAGCAAACCTGAGCCTTGCGCGTTCTCTTAGCCGTCTCGTGGGGCGTGGTCACAACTTACTTACATCGTTTTTACTTTGAGTTTATTAATTATTACAACTTGAAGTATTGTCCAACAGTCCTTAAAAATCCAATTTGTTACAATTTATATGTGCGCACACAAACTATAGTCCTTTCACGGTTACTTCCAACTTTTCTGAAGCACTGCTATGGTTTCACTTTCAGACTTTTCCTCAGCCTCATGCAAACAAAGCTTAACTAGGCCTAGAAAATTACCCGAAAGGGACGACACATTTTATGCGCACTTCAAATTAATAATACTTTCCATAGGAACCATTTATTACTAGGAATCACACACACGCCTTTTTTTATTTTGTCTAAATTATCAGTCGTAGACGAAGTATTACAATTTGTAGAACAAATATATGTAAAAGCTTAATTAAAGCAAAAGGAAGATAATTTTATGTCAACGCAAGTAGAAAACGCTTGGGATAAGATATATTTTGGAAACAACCAAACACTTCATACTTAGGGTGGTTTTCCTAAGATTTGATTCAAAAAGGTTGAAGATACCGCGATAAAAGAACAGCCCTGCATAATAAAACATAAATGTAAATCTGCAACTATATTAACAGTGTAATAACTGCTAGGTAATGGAAATGCTTTGTAGAAGTAGACACTGAATAGTAATAACGAAAAGAGAGAAAGGTAGTTATAATACGTTAAACTACAATGTACGACAATTAGAATAACCTTCGTTGAACTTGAACTGTAGATTTCCAACTGCTGGTAATAATTGCTTTGAATAGAAAAACGTCGTCGGAAGCGGCGAGGTAACTTCAGGAAATAGAAATAGGACGCGCGACTAAGAGAACCTGTGTGCCACACAGCTCTTGCAGTTCGTCGGTAGAGGGTTATATTGCTTGTACAATCGCCACGCGAGCTGGTGCAACGCGGTAAGAAAAACGGCCATTGTGAATCACAAAATGCTCCGCGCGCAACTACGATACCATACACGAAATGCATGTTAAATCCCGCGGTCTATTGATTACTGATATTTTTAATTTGCTCCAGGGCGTGGAGGACATACGTGTATTTTATTTTGTCAAACACTGCTCCATCTGGAGACCATAAAAGCAAACTACAGTGTTCCCAATACAGAGTTTTTTTTTTGATACATAGTATTTTGCGCAGTTATCGTTAAAATTAAAAACTCACCTGCTCATAGGCAAGAGAAAAAGTTAAACAGAAAAAGTATATAATGGAAACCAATGTGACTAACTTAAAAAAGTGATAAATACCTAATCAGGTAAAAAATATTTCTAAAATATATTTTTGAAAATGTATTACACAGATATATTTTAATAATATAGAGTTATTCTACGCACACCATTAATGACTTTCAAGCCCAACTATAGGCTGTTCACGGTAAAATGAGCACTTTTGAAAGCCGTGCTTAAGATCTAACTTGTACGCACGTTGTGTATTCCTCCGCCTTATGTAAAATTAACACTGCCATGTGCCTAATCACTTTATTCTTGCGTCGGTCAAGTGAAACTGGAATTATTAGAAAAGTAAATATGTTACAAATCTGCTTATTCATATACATGCATTAAAAAACACAGCCGAAAATAAATAATTTCAGGTTGCACAACTGGTTACCTTACGCTATTAATTGGACGTTAACATATGGAACTATTTTCCATCAATCATTGCCAATTTTACTGCGGCATGCCACTCAGTGCGCCCATTTAAATATATGCAAACTGGGGTAGTGACTTTTTCTAAGGTTGATTTCATAAGTGCTCACTTTATCGTGAACAGCCTTAACAATTAATAACGTCACGCCCATATATGCAAATTAATAACATGCACGCAACGCGCTTCAGTTGTAAGGCCCGCGTTTGATTCACAGCCATGAGCGGAATTTTCATATGCCAAGGGTCAGTTTACGTTATAAATAGTCTGCTGTTGCCAAATGTTAGTGTCATCCTGTCCCTTTTGCTTCCAATGCCTTTCGCAACAATTCAAGGGTACGGGGTACATTTCCTATAATACTTGTTCATTTGTCACAGAGCGGGAGCACCCGCAGGAAACACCACCACTCCATGAGAGTGGCCTTCAGCTCCTTACCAAAAACATTCAAGCAGCAGAGTTTAAATATCAGAGTACAAACAAATAACGCAGTCACAAAAAATTGCGACAATTCAATCATCCCCTGATATGAATTGGAATACAAGATAATTAAACCCCAAGATAAAAGACAAGACAACCAACAACACATGATTGGTTATCTTGTCTTTTATCTCCAGGCTTTTTTTTTTTCATAAACTCCCATATAAAAAATACAACCATTATAAAAATACAAAAAGTCAAACAGACTTTAAAATAAATTACAAATATATTTTTTGTGATCAGAATTACATGAAGTTACATTTAATAATGGGTTCACATAGCAATACATACTTAGCACAAATATTGTAACATTGCAAAATACAGAATATAAACAAAAGATTGATCTTGCAATTTTTCCCGATACATGCCCTCATCAAGCATGGCATGATATGCATTCTGCCAAATTACAATGTTATCATAGTGAGGTCCCTATCCATTTTTTCTACCCAGACGAAAGACAACCGCTTTCATAGTCGGGAAATACGTTGACCAGGGTGTTGAGGAACATCCCAGAAGATTTCGTTGTGGTTCGAGGCCAGTAACATTCAAACCTTGATGACGTAGACAGTAGCGTCGGACGGTTGCTAGACGTCATCCATACACGCTGGAAGAAGTGTGGCACGGGCGTAGTGAGGGGTGGGGGCAGCTTCAAGAGCTTCAAGACTTCACGCCGACAGTCTGCGCTCGCCTGATAAGCCACGCACCCACATCGGCACCAACGTCCACGACGACTTACGTCTAACGGGTCACCAACTAGGCAAGCCTCAGCTCCCTCGTCGATCTATCACCGTGTTATGACGTACAATTTCCTGCGCTGATATTAATGTTGGATGTACGGTGTTCCAGCACCGCCACATCTCCTCCCCTCCTTCAAGCGTCAATGTGTTCAGGCCGCGTTCCGCAGACAGCGATCTCGGGTGGCCAGTCCTAGTCGCTATCGGGTCGGTAGCACAAACTCACATTCCCTCGTATACTTTATTTTCTTCTTGGACTCACTTTACGTAATGATTATTCATTCACACTAATAATTATTGAAGTTGAACAAGAAATTATTTGCATTAAATTAATTTCAATTTTCTGAACACATTAAATAAAACACAATAATCCATATTTACTTAGGGCTAGGGCAGGGCTCTTTTAATCCACTTTACCGTAAAATATTCTGGCATGGCTTATAAGTACTTTAAAAGCTTTATGTGGAAATTGTAGCTCAGAAACAAGTAGTGAGACTGGTGTTAAAAATCGCACAATTTTGAAGGGTCCCGCTCACTACGGCACTAACTTTGTACTAAAATAATACATTTTAGAGCTCAGGAAATGCGCCTGAACAATAATTAAATCACAGACACGGAACATAACATATTTATGCTTTAAATTAATCTTATCTTCCATTTTTTTTGTGGTGAACAAGTAAATTTTGCTTGGCTTCTTCTTACAATTTTAACATATCTCTATTAGCTAGATTTTCCATATATAATGGTTGCAATGACTATGCATTTAAAAGGGGATGTAAAAATTACCTTCCCAAAAAGACTTAAGATGGAGTTCACTTGTGGGTACTATGTATTACGTTTTTAAAACACAAAACAAGATTATAAAAAATGGTGCCTCACTCTCTCTATGTTCGTAACTGCAAACAACGCAGGGCTACTTTTAATGTTTCGGTTGACCCTTTCCACCAAGTTCGCGAAATTCTTGCGCCACAAAATAAGACGCATTGTCCATGACTACAAACGCAGGTGATCCAAAAAATCAAAACAGATTATGAGAAATTACCTTGCAAATTTCAACAGCTTTAATTGTCCGCAACGGAAAAAAGAAACTGAATTTGCTGAAACTGTCGATCGAAAGCAGCACGTAGACGTAACCAGATTTACTACGCGGTAAAGGCCCCATAACTTCCAGGTATACTTTTTCTCATACAAACTTAACGGGAGACCGGGAATATTTTCCTTCGTGTTTTTTTATTTTTCGGCTTGCCTTGCTGGCACGCAATGCATTCCCTTACGTAAAAATCTCAGCTGTACGCGAAATGGTTTTATCTCGGCCTCCACGCCCCCAAAAAAGGACTCGTGGTAATACCTATACACCATCGGTCTTAGCTTACTGGTTAGAACACACGAAATCTCCCTTTTTTCGACCATTTGCCAATGAACCCTTTATAAACTACGTAACCTGACTGAGGTAGATCTGACATTATTTGCCGACATTCTACGCCATTTTTCTGGTGTTATTTAATGTCGATAAAAATAAGGAACATTTCGCAACGTATTTAAAAATTATGTGGCTTCAGCATCATCTGACACTATTTCTTTTATTACGTTAATTTTCTGTGGCTCACTCGGATAATTTACATTTACCACGAACTCGTCGCTGCAAAACATACGCGATAGCGCATCAGCTACATAATTTTCTGTGTCCCAGCCATCCAACTGGTTTATTCGATTTCAACATCCAGCTTAAAGCTTGGTTGTCAGTAAACAACTCGAACGGCGCATGGTCTAAATCATCATAAAAATGCTCCATCTCCCAATGCCAACTAGACACTAATTTTCGTAGATGGCGTACCTCCACTCCGCAGGTGTCAAAAGTTTGCTAGCGTACGCCACGGGAACAAAATCACTGCCTTTCTTCTGGCTGAGCACCACTCCTAAAGCAACAGAACTTGCGTCTGTGTTAAACTGTCTATTAACGTCTGAAATGCTTTCTGCTGTTCGTCATCCCACATAAACTCAGTTTTTTTCCTCTTAATAAATTTAAAGGCTCTGTAATATTATAAAAACTTTGTATAAATTTCCCGCAAAAAGCAACCATGCCTAAAAAACGCCGAACCCCTCTCAGGTTTTGGGTTCCTGGAAAATTCACAAAGGTTTTAACTTCCCCTGGGTCAATACTCAACTGACCATCATAAATTACGCAACCTAGATACCTGACATGCTGTTCTGCCCAAGTTATATTTTATTCGGGTTCACTGTCTACCCAGCTTCCAGCAGGGCCATTAACACTAAACGTATGTGGGTCAGGTGCTCCTGTAAGGTGGTATTGTACACGCACACATCCTCAATGTACGTGAACACGAAGCCATAAATATATTTTCCTAAAACTTGGTACAATACCGGCGACATGGCTTGAGAGCCGCAGTTGACCCCCATCGGCAAACGTGGCCACTGATAAAGACCCAACGGGGTACAAAACGCCAAAGGTTCTCTATAATTTTGGTCCAGCTCACATTGCAAAAATGCAGAATTAAGATCCAAAATGGTTAATTATTTGGCCTTACGTAAATACTGAAACACCGTGTCTAATATCGGGATTGGGTATGGATCAATATAAATTTTATCACTGACTAACCTATAGTCATTAATCAGATGGTTATTTCTCTGGTTGTTTTTTTTCGGAATGAGAAATGACGGACTCGCATACGCACTGTACGAGTTTTCAATGAAGTCTTCTTGTTTTAATTCCGCCAGAATTTGTTGAAATATAGGGATCTTAGGCGGAGGCACTCTGTACGGAACCGAAAATATGGGGCTCGTGATCTCTCAATTTCAACACTATTGGGTTTTTGATGTAATGACCAACCTTAATCGTAGCCACGCCATCAAACTCAGCTATAATTTTCTCTATTTCGGCCTTCAACTGCTCTCCTAACCTACCCATCTGCAATTTCCTGCAGTGTGACGGCTTATTTACTAACGGAACAGGAGACTCGAGAGAAAACCCAAAACACTGCCTCTTCCCCAGAAAGTTAATACCTAGTATCACCGGATACGATAAATCTTTAAACAGCATAAATTGCATCTTCCACGGATTTACTAAACTACCATTAGCAAGGGAAAGTACGATGTTCTTCTTTTGCGAAACATGAACTACTCCCACAGTATTGCCGTGCATAATTTAGTTGCACATGTCATGACTCAGAAATGACGCGGAAGCACATGAATCAAGTAACGCAGATACTTGCGATACGCCAATTTGCAATGTCACGAATAATAGTCCCAGTTTTATTCTAGGCGAAAACTGATCCACACTGCCTATTCCAAACGGTATTTTCTTAAAGGGACACGAGTACTGCAGATGATCTTCATTTTCGCAACGTAACAGACACGTGGTGTTTACTTTCATTTTGACGTGGCTCATTCTCCTCATCCGCCTGTGTACACTTGTCACGCTTATGTTTAGGCTTTTCCACGTATTTTCTAACGTGTTCTTTAACCCCTTTTTGTACGACATTCGTTACCTTCTTTTTACCGTAGCTGCCTTTAAAGAAGCACTTTTTTTCGCTAGCGTGGTTCGTGCGTGATCAGTATTTACATCGCGGTTTTGGCTTGGTCGCCACTACTTCTTGCCTATGCCAATCCCGTATGGTTAGCTCAACCTGAGAAACTAATGCTAACAGTTCTTTCAAATTTTGCGACTTTTTCGTAAACTAAAAGAATCGGTGATTGCAGGGCAAGAGATTGTAGAACATGACCTGGGTTGTAGAACATGACCTGGGTTAAGTAGGCGTCATCACACGGATTATCCAACACCTCAACTAACCATATTATATCTTTCACGAACCCTTCCATCGACTGCGTAGAACTTTTGACATTTTTCAAGGATTCTCATGTTCAAACGCGAAATAGCGACTGGGGTACCAACCTGCTGCAATAAATTACTGCAAAGTACTTTAAACCCCCATTTTCTTGAAATAGCTTCACTCAAAACCGACTGCAAATTTCCTGGCACTCTGAGCAATGCAGCTGAATAGATAACAGTCGGCTCGCACAATCCTAAGTCTGGGATGTTAGATATACAGTTTATTCCACGAGGAATAGATGTAACAAGTTTGAATAGTAATGGGACAGAATCACCACGTTTTTATTACGCGACGGCACCCTCTTTCAGAACTACCCTACGCAACTGCACGCGCAGCGTATCTATGTTGTCCGACTCGTAAAAATCGACTTTCGCTTCTTTCAAAATAGCCTGCAGTGTTTCCTTGGTAAGATGGTATAACCAACTGGTTCTCGATCCACCAGCAGAAGTCATTTTGGTTAGCAAACAAATACACAAAATCACAAAAATCCCCAACACAATGTCACTTCTCACAATTTTTTTTAAATTTGGAAACAATTTATTTCAAAACGTACTGAAAGGGATAGAAAGCAGAGCGGGAGCACACGCAGGAAACCCCACCACTCCATGACAGTGACCTTCAACTCCCCTTCCTTTCAATCTACTCATTTAAGCAAAATGAGTCTTACCAAAATCATTCAAGCAGCGGAGTTTAAATAGCAGAGTACAAAACAAATAATACAGTCGCAATAAATTGCGACAATTCAACCATACCCCGATATGAATTGGAATAGAAGATAATTAACCCCCAAATTGTGAGAAACGATTCAACAAGTTGATAATTTTCTTGTATTTTATCTCTAGGCTTATTATGTTTATTTTTCTGATAAACTGACATAAAAATTACAAGCATTATAAAAATACAAATAGCCAAACAGGCTTGAAAAATCTAATGTTTGTTATGAAAATTACATGAAGTTACATTTAATAATGGGCTCCCATAGCGATATATACTTAGCCCAAATATTGTAACAATGCAAAAACTACAGAATATAAAAAAATTATCTTATATTTTTTCCCGATTCATGCCCTGTAAAATGCCCTCATCAAACATGGCAGGATATACCTTCTGCCAAGTTATAATGTTCTCATTTTTTTCTCCCTTTTTATAGCCGGGAAATACGTTGACCAGGATGTCGACGAATAAAATTAAAATAATGAACATTGTCAGGCTGAAAATAGACGAATGTTTAGCACCGCTACAATACATTATTGGCAACTTCCCTATTAGTGTCCACTCTTTCTCACTACACTGGTGTGATATATTTGAGAACACTTTCTTCGTGTGTAGGTAAGCCTTAGCTCCCCGAGTTAGAAACGTACAATTTCCTGCGCTAATATTAATGCTGGATGTACAGTGTTCCAGCGCCATCACACATTTGCCACACAATGGTGTATTCTGACGCATTTTTGGTACTATTTACTACATTGATGATATTTAAATCTCTGCTTTAGTATGTTTGGCAAGTTTCTCATCATACAAATCTATGCCTAAATACAGATATTAAATAGTAGATTACAATAACAAGGCCTGAATCAATGGAATATAGAAATGATTATATTACGGAACTCGTAGATCCAAGATATGTAGTAAATACTTCTAAAAAAAATTAACAATGAAATACATAAAATGAATTGACTAAGAAACACTTCGTATTCCATGAAGCAACCCGTAACGATTTTGTTGTATTCTTTGTGTGTATTTTGGTTTATTTACTTGATTTCAATTTTACTGACGGTATTCCTTGTTATCAGAAAACTATTTCAATACTTTTACCTTTCGCATATGAATATTGCAAGCACTGCGAGACGCAACAGGTTTTTTATTTAAAGTATCACAGAAATTAAATTTTCTCTTTAATAAAATACATGTTATTGATCGCAGAGCATTAAATTAACGCTACGCCCACTATGTATTCAACTAATAGAACTAATGGAGACGTTGCAATTGACTTTAGCACTTACTAATATATTATAGTTTTATAGGCTGTCACGGTAAAATGAGCACTTTTGAAATCCCTGCCTAAGATCTTCTTGTATGCACATTGTGTATTGTTCCGTCATATGTAAAATTAACATTGTCATGAGCCTCAATACTTTTTTACATGCGTCGGTCAAGTGAAACTAAAATTATTAGAAAAGTAGACATTTTATAAATCCGCTAATTTTTACAGTTCGATGCATTAAAAAACAATAAAATAAAGAAATAGTTTTAATTATCACAAATGGTTACCTAACACTTTTAATTCGACGTTTCCCCCTCCGTCGTTATCAACTTTACTGGGCGCATGTCACTCTGTACGTCCGTTATAATACATGCAGGTAGGAGCAGTGACTATTAGTTTCTAAGGTTGATTTCAAAAGTGCTCACTTTATCGTAAACGGTCTTTAACATAGTATACTCCCGCTGTCCTTGTTGCGTGTAGCATGCTTGTGCAACAGAGTGAGATAATCCGTCAGACCAGACACGTAACATTTATCTTAGATGAACTCGCAGCGTGTAGTCGTCTTTCGAAGCAGAAAAAAAAAGTAAAATATTCAATGCTGTGACATATTTTCACAAAATGCGGGAACATTAGAGACTTGTCACTTTAAAAGCGCTATTTGCCAAGTAGTATACCATTTACGGCAGACAAACATATGTTACAACATAATGTCGTCTGAATATAAATACAAGCAATATTTTGCGTTGGAGTAACTACCGCACACAGAAAAAATGGAGACCAGCGTCGACGACACCCTACAGCAGCTAACCCATGGATCACGAGAGCATCTGTGGCGTGCGCCTGCAAAGTTATGCGATGTATACCGCACAACAATACAGAAAGGCAGGCAGCAGACAGCATTTTGCGTCAGGCGCATGCACGGTACCTCTCAAGCGCAGGAAACACACCTCACGATCAACAGTCAGCGAACCCTGAAATAGAAGTTTCCCAAATATAGAATAAGTTCAGTAATATCCAAACGGCCTGGCAATGGGCTTGTAACCGTACTTTTCACACGGTTTCGAATTCACGTAAATCATTGCAGATCACTATCGTGTACTTTCGGATAATATTTTTACAGATGATGGCAGCTGTGTTAAAAAAAAGCTCATTCCAGGAATGGGCACTGAAAAAAGAAATAAACGTAAAAGATAACTTAACACTATTTGTAATGAGGGAATATATTATTTCGTTTCACTTCGTGAGAAACTACACATAGAAATCTAGACCACATTTTAAAAAATTGCACTTTTTCCCAAAGCATTTGTATTTAGTGTACTTATTGCTGGTATTGAAAAAGCATATTTCATCCAAGATTTTCGGGGACTACGATGTGTGTGTGTATATATATATATATACATATATATAATCTACTGCTAGGTACAGAATATCAAGTAAAATAAATAAGATTTTTTTGTATGCAATTATGAAGATATCGGTTGTAAATCCAAAACATTTGTAAAGATAGCTGATAATCTTACCAAATATTTCGAATATATTACATTGTATTATAATCAGTGTTTCAGCCAAATGTCTAACTACAGCAGGAAAAACAATTTCCTTAATTTGTTCTCACCTTAATTAAAAGAAAACCGAAAAACATAACCTATTCAAGACAGACACCATATAGCAATCAAACAACGGCAGTTTCAGGTGTCACCTAGTTTCCGAGACTATCACGTAACTGTATTTCCCAATGGTTGTCTCCAGAATTAGAGCTGCAGTACGTTTTAAAAGGAAGTTTAAACTGCGATAATTATTCATTTACAAACATATTTGTATAAAACACTATATTTACGAATAAACTGTCAATAAAAAACATATAAAATGATTATAATGCACTAAGATTTACTATGTAACTCGAACACGGAACTTGTAAAAACGAAAGTGGTTGCGATAACGGCCATGGGGATGGAGGATGGCTGAACAGATTAAGCAAATACATCTCTTTAAATAAAAAAAAGTTTTAAGAGCTACGCCCACCAACCCTGCAACCACGCTGTTTGAGTGGAGAATCAGTTCGCAGTGCATCACTTTTAAAGATAACTGTTCCAAAAAATAATAATTCAAACCAACTTTATAAAAAAAAAGTGTTACGTTAAGAAATTATATTTTTTTTTTCTGCGAAATGTAAATTTCAATTTGAATTTTAGAAAAAAAAAAAAATGAAACACAAAAACTGGCAAGATTTTACTAACGTGCCTGCAATCACGTAGAATTATTTTTGCTTGAAACCGTTATCTGTAAAATTGATGAACTGAGAAGGAATATCTTTAACACAGATTACCCATTTAAACACTGTCGCTGAAGGCATGGCAGGTAGCACCCTTAATATAACATCGTTCTTCATGCCTGCATTAAAAACGATTCGTGTTCAATTTACCTGGCATGAGAGAGAAATTGCGCGAGATATGGAGGAAATTCCCTAGACTACCTTGAATATTCCAGCATATTTGACATTTTCTTCGGAATTACGGGAGCAGTTAATACGTTAGCGCACTGTGACAGCAGGGTCGTGAATTGTTTTTCAACACTTCCGTCGCCACAGAAAGCAACCGACATGCGAGGAACGAGCTGTCCACACAGTCAGCACTGCTCGGTCTCGCCAGCCGCACGCGAGTGCCGATGAAACGTAACCTAGATGAGACGTTCGCGGGAGAGCTGCAAGCGGCAAGTTGCTCGTGTAACGCGGTGCGGTCAGCAAATCGCAGCTTACACGATTCCACGTCTCCCCCCGCTACAAAGACCGTCACGCCAAGTGCACGACCCGCGCCGTTGAAATGCAACCGAGGCGAGACTCGTTTGTGGGTCCTGCAGGCAACAAACCCGTTGCACAAAGACGCTCGTGTAACAAGGTGCGGTGTGCGGGGCACAGCTTACACGGTCCCACCCAGGCCAGCCGGCGAAGTTAGGGCGCACTTGACACGCGGGAACAAACACGGCTTTAATGAGAATGTCAAGAGGCGCCCCTCCCTCGGCGTGAAACACGCTGACGGAGTCCCTCGGCGGGGTCGGCGTACACAGCCTCGGGCGCGCGCCGAGCGTGAAATGGGCGCCCCTAGGCGGCAAATTGGACTTATGGAAGTATGAGATTAGGCAGTGCGTCACACGCGAGTCTGGCCCGGGCTTCACGCAGGGGACACATTTATTTCTCCTCATTCTCCAATAACCGTCACGGGATAATTGGCGGCCGCGGTCGGTAAGCAAATTGCTGCCGAACTGCTGATGGTTCAAGCACAAACTGAGTCACAAATTTAGTGTTGGAGCCCATTACATTTCCCGGTTGCATCGTCTTTCAACATTCCCGCGACTAATCGCGCAACGTATTATCTAAAGAAACGCAAAGACGCATGGGGGAAATATCAAATAAGAAAAACAGTCGAGCGTTATTTTTTCCCGTAGGCAACCGTGAATATAAAAATGCAAGATCGCGAATAAGCAACGCGATTATCTACAAGAACAATAGTTAACTATAATATCTCCATAGTATCGAAGATTACATACCCAATACTAATTTATAAGCACGTTTATATTTTAATGTTCCCGCCAAAAAATTAAACTTAAGTGGCTACTGTTATTAAACAATCCCAGATGCTAAGTGTACAGTTGATCAAAAGCAAAATGCAATATATTAAAAATCACACTGCTTAGCACCTAGTAGAAATTAACCAAAAAAAACATTTTCTATGGGCATGCCAAGACTTCAGGTCACTTTCCTCACCCATTCTAATGGGGACCACCTATTACTCGCAGTTATAGATTGTGGCATCGAATACTAAGCAAGGGCACAATTCACACGACAAAATACATTTGACTGTCTAACTTCTGAACGGCGTACGGTATAGGTAGCTTCTCATCCGCTTAGTAGTAATATCTGCAAGCTGAAACTCAATACGGTACGTGTCGTGAGATCCGTGCGTGAGACTTGTGGAAATAAGTGTCTCTGTCATCATCAACCCACAGAACCTGATAACCAGTTTGGTTCGGATTTCGGATTTGTGCCCTATTAACCACCCGACCTTACAGACACCCCTACACGCTACGCTGCGTTGTGACATGCTAGAATGGAAGTGTGTGCCACTCTGCAACCGCCCTGTGTCTTTATATGCTAGTGAAGCTGACAGCTGTGTGACAGGATTGATGGAGCAGATACCACGTCACGAGGTAGATAACCTCTTCGGCACAAGAAATATGCGTCTCAACTTGGATAATATACTTACCTAGTTAGAGTATGTTTCACTAATATTCCACGCCTTCCAAACCGAATGTCACACACTTCACAATACTAACTCATACAGAACGTGCCATGTCTCCAGCAGACCGCCTCTGAGACAAAGATGCACACTTCACCAACAAGTGTTGCCGACCTCCCGTGGCGCAGTCGGTTGGTGCGCAGCCAGTCTGGGGTTGCGGGAGGCTCTGAGTTCAAATCCCATGCAAGGCACGAGCGTTAATTTAAATAAGGTCATAAATTAGTTTGTAAACCGTGCCCTGGTAAGCCTTCAGTCATAAAACCGGGGACGCTAATAAACTCTTTCAAATTGCAATCAAAGCCAATAGGTGTCAAATATTCACCGATTATTGCGGTAAATATAAATAAACCACTTACGAATGAAAACAGGAAATTAGGCAAAACTTCACACCTGTAAGACACGCTCTCTCATTTTTATTTCTAGACGAGGGACAGTGTATCGAATTACCAAATTATTTAGAGGGTAAAACGTTATACAGAATTCAAAATGAAACATTCATATTTGTGTTCTGTAATACGTAGCCTACAAATTTTGTCATTTCGCACAGGCATAGCTACTGATTGTGTGCATTAAATTCAATTTGGATTTGTAATGTCCTCGTATTAATGGATTCTAGGCTCACTGGAAAGTAGCTTACATTAAAAATAGCTGCAAGTTATTATTACAAAATAAACATCTGCACTTTCTTAGTCCAAACACGGATATTGGTAGTGATAACTACCAATCTCTTAAAGTGCGAATAATTATGCCCCAAATGATCTCAATAATAAGTTGAAATAAGGATAAATATAATTTTACATTAGCTGATTGTTGCTTTTCAGTAATTTTAATGTATTTGTGTCACTTGCATTCGTGTTTCCTTGAAGCATATAAATATGAACATTTTTACATCAAATTTAGATTAATAAAGGGAAAACATAATGATAAAACATGTTTAGATGTGTCCGTGATGCACATTTTATCTTACAACGTATGAGTCAGGTTATGTGGTTAGAATGTTTTTGTCCAGTTCTTGACGGGCTGCAGTACGGGAAGGATTTTCCACTCGACATTCGTATTTCATTTCTGGTCGATATTGGTAGAGTTTTCGTATTTCTTAGGCACAATATACTGCCTACCCAAATTATATCACACTACGCTACAACTACCTGTTAACTCACGTACACAAGACTACAAGCGGCCTGAGTGATGTCACATGGAATCAAGCACAAAGCTGCTAGTAATTGAGAACACCATCTCCTCGGAACCAATCTGCAAAATTAATATTTTGTAGAATACAAAATGACGGGAAGTCTCATCTAGAATAATATTTTAGAAAAAAATTATTTATAATGTTTTGCTGATTGTAACGGTACACGAACAGTCAACTTCTTGCGGGTGTTTTTAATGCTGCACGCTTCCTCAGGATTGCACTCACTTACGTTCGAACCCGTACGAAGGACGGGGGAAAAAAATTTGGGGGAGGGAGCGAGAAAAGTTCACGAAGGGTGGTAAATTGCCAGCTTGCAGAACCGAACGTCTCGCATTTAAATTCCAGTAGGGGCGAGCATTTCAACTCGGTTAGTGCGGGCCAAGTTGAAAAATTTCCCTTGGCAATGACAAAAACATCCGTCTTTACTGTTACGGCACCGCCGAGACTTACCGCAGCTCCCGACCTGCCATATGTCACTTCCGATTTTCCTCCGCTCCTAAGCCAATTTCACTCCCGGTCGAAGTCATGACGACGCAATCTCTCCTACTTTCCCACACGCGTGCAGGAATTCCTGACGTTATCGAAACAACTAACTTACACCTTCGGGAAATGTCAAATCGGTAAGTAGGTATTTCGGAGGATATATTACTAGGAGGAGGGGGAAACAAGCAAGGGGCGACTTGCACCGAAGCAAACACGTATGCCGTGTTTGGCTACTTCATAAATGTGTCATGTGGCACGAACGTTAACATAAAAACATCTTATTTTTGGTTACATTGAACTTTCACTCAAATTTTAACCAATAATTATAATAGCTTGTGTATTATTAACATGAATGAGAACAGGGAGAAAACAAACGTGCTGGTAATGCCTAGTAATAAATAGTTCGCTTGCAAAAACAATATTAAACTGAGTGCGCATGAATGCGGTGCGGTAACCTATCGTGTATTTTTTCTCCATTTGGCTAAGCTTTGAATGAGGAGGAGCGGCTGATCCAGTAGAACTTTAGCAGGGCTTCAGAAATTATTCGTTTTTGGGTCATAATTTCGGATTCGTAGTAATTACTGACAATGGTACGATTACAGAAAATTTACAGTTAAAGGGTTGTTTAATATTCTTGTGCGTAATTTCAATTGTGTGTTAGCTGCTAGTTGTAAAAAGTCAGGAACATATTCTTATTTTACCAATAAGTTCCTGCATATTTGCAAGCAGGAATAACACACAGTGAAAATTAGACTAAAAAAAAAAGTATTTAACAACTAGTAAATTGTAAATTTTCTAGAATCAAAAAATTTAATGATACCTCTGAAACTGAAATTGTGACACAAAAACGAAAAATGTCAGCATAACAAGTGAAACCAAGCCTCAAGGTGATACTTCTCATTTTATAGGAATTCGGTTATCTGAGAGAGGTTTCGAAAAATTTCCCCTTAATGCAGTTGTTAGTTGTCAAATCATTATAGTTTTCAAAATGTAACACTCAAATTCCGACACAAGAGTGTTACAGGCAGGTTCAAAGTGTTCAATTATAGTCTAACCACGGCATACTGCATTTGTGTTACAAGTTACGAAATGAGCAAAAACAACTTTTCCTCTACAGTTTATGGTTTAAATTATTTATTAAATTGATGTTAACAGTTTCGTTTGAATGAATAAAAATATATTTACGACAAGTCTGACCCCTATCTTCAACAAAATTCAGAGTGAGAATACTCGCTCACCTGTTTATAAATCGCACTCATACTGAATCAGTATGTTCTGCACACCATACAGATTGCATTAAAAGAAATATGATTGGAAAAAAATATCTAGGAGCAAAGCCTAGAATGCTACAGAAATCGGGAAAATGAGACTTTTGAGTGTTATATTTTGAAAACTAGAATTATTTGAAAACTAATAACTGCATTAAGGGGCACTTTTCAAAAGTTCTTCCAGATAACTTTTATAAAAAAAAATGTTAAATATGACTTCAAGGCGTATTTACACGTTGCCAGTAAGTGTGCTAGTTAAAGTAGTCAGTGACCGGTAAGTAGTGACTGAAAACGTGTAAACACCTTGTTTCCAGTGACTGGCAAGGCCAGCGCTCCAGTCGCTGGCAATGCCAGTGAAACAAACATTTTATGCTGGCGGTCTCTCCCACCACTTTTCGAGATCGGTACCTCGTTACTTGCACCATGTAAACAGACAGCTGATCTAGCGTCCCAGTCGCTCTATCCTAGTCTAAAGGTTGTTGTTGTTGTTGTTGAAGTGAACAAACAAGTGATTGTGAGTAGTTATGGCTGAAAAGGGCAAGAAAACTGTGAAAGACAAGAAAGATAAACCTACAAATACGTTCCGCATGACTAGAGACAGGTGTTTTTTCGCGAAAATATTTATGGCCATGCTAGACTTCAACATCCTACGTCCACAACCACAACTTTCTTTGAATATTGGCCGCGTGTCTACGTGAGAAGACATGTTCTTATTTGGCTGGACTAATCGTACTAAAGTACTCTGATACTGAACGTCCATGATTCGCGGACACACACATTGAAACAAGTGACAAATCATCCAACCACGAAAGTGCAGATGAACTAAAGTGTGTTGGAGTACAACTGGTCTAGAAATCTTTTCGCAAAAAATACCTGTCCCTACGTATGACTGATTAACAGACAGCACAATTTGTCCGTTTATATAGGGAACATGAAAATCTGTGGAATGTTTATCAACCGGAGTATCGTGATCGTGATGTTCGTAATAAAGCTTTGCAGGCGTTAATGAATTAAATGAACATATAACATTTTACAAGCAAGGAAGTTGCAAAGAAAGTGAAAAGTTTGCTTTGTACTTATCATTTGGAGGTTTCGAAAGCCTAAAAAAGGTAAAAGCAGCGGTGGACTTTGTGTACAAGACAACATTGTTATGGTTTGAATATATGGAATATAATATGGGCACCAAGGCTAAAGACATAGCAAGCAACTTGGCAATTAATCTACTGTCATATTATATTTAAAAAAATAGCAAGTAACTTTGTCATGAAAGTATACTGTTTATGCACATTAAAATAACTAAGTATGTTTGATCAGATTCTGAGGATCACATTTGTGTATCTCGTTTTGTTAGATATTTTCATAATTGGGCAATAATTCCCAGATTTAAACCCGTGTTACGTCGCTTTCCAGATAATATATAATAGCTATTTAAGAAAAACAATTGTAAATTGCTTATAACTAGATGTTTTTGAAAAAAGTAGAGGAAAGTAAATAAGCTCTGAAGAAACAATTATTGTTTCACATAAATATCTGATTCTATGAAAAATCATTCACCAAAATATACCGATTCAATACAATAATGCTTTAATCTCCACAAATACTACTAACAATGTAAACAGTTCTAAAACTACACGAATTAAAGTTAATACTAATAGTTTATCAATACATACTAACAATTACTAAATGTGAGGTTATGCTTCACTGCTTCCAAGAAAAATTTCAATCAGGAATTTCTATCAAAATGAGTTTGATTTAAATCGGATTTCAGCTTAGATTATATAAATTAAATTCTACTCCAAATAAACGAAAACTATAATTAAAATTGGGATTTAACTCGTGATATTTTGCAGTAAAGGTTTTTTTTTATGAACGAATATCAATAATTTATTTTATATCAATTTTATGATAACAATGTGTAAAAAAAAAATTACATTTGGGAAAGTTAATTGAATTCGGAAACTTACACACAGTGAATTGCATTAATTTAGGATTTTAAAAAAACATTCACTGTTGTAGGCTACAGGTTGCGTATTAATACCAAAATGAACGTTGCATCACCAATGAAGGTACACAGAATATACAAGTTTTACTTAACCAACTGCAAAATATATATATGACCCCCACACTTCATAAACATCCAGCATAAACACACACTATACGAACTCGTTCCCTTTCAGGACGTTGAAGCCCCCGAGGACGTACAACAGGAAAAAAAACACGGTACAATAACCGTTGCAATAAAAGAACAGAAAGATTTCAATAAATTACTCTGTGCCCCTCCTCCTTCTCTACTTAAATCGACTACCATCGTTGAGGATGAGTGCAAAATTATGGGCAAGCAGATCGCAGTGCAAATGCGCATACTGCCAGAGCATAGCCGACTTAGAACAGACCTGCGCATACAACGAATCCTAATGGAGTTCAGAATCGAGCACACGAACTCCAAGTCTGCCGCATCGCCGGCAATGTCATCCTGTGACAACAGTACGTATAACATATTAATGCCGTCCCCTACAGAACTTCTGGCCAGCTTGACCCATCCCTACCCATTTTGAACGCGAGTCTCATTACAAATCCCTTGGCTAGTAGTGGACTACAGTTTACAACTGCAAACGATGAAAGTGACTAAGAAAAACTGCAAAACTGTATGTAGCTCTTTTTTTGTAGTATTGTACAAAATTGCAGTACTAAGAGATTTGAATAGTTATTAGTAACTTTTACTCTATATACTCAGGATAAAATGGTAAACTGATTCATCATAAAGTTATTAGATGTAATATTTTTAACGATACAGTACTAGGTGTATCGGGAAAATGGTACATCGGGTATGTAATTCTAATTACATGTTTAATTTTTTACGATTACTAAAGGTATTACTTACTATCGGAAAATCCTTCAACATGTTGTAGATGGCATCACAAATTTCAGGAATAATATTTGAAATGGATGCTTTTGATACACGAAAGAACACTGATAACATCCTGAAATTAGTTCCATATGCTAGAAAAGCCAGAGTTATTTCTAACTTCAGTTTTGCAGGTAGAGCAATACGCATCACAGTATATTGACAAGCAGCTAGTGGACTTATTAGGCGCAGTAACTCTTCAAATTATTCTCGTACAAGTCTCATAACTGCTTTAAATTCCTGAGGGTCTGTTGAATGTAGCTGTATAATAATAGTTTCTGATACTCCCATCCATTTTTTACTCAACCAACCTCGTGCCCATTTCCTTTTCCCTTTTCTTCTCTTCTAGCAAATACCTGTACAAGTTCTTCACACACAACTTAAGAAATCAAACACACCGATCTTTCAAATATTGCTTGTCTATATGCACACGCCATTTTTTATACAGCCACGGAGGCCAGCTGCCTTCAATGACTTGCACTGTGTAAACGAACACTGCCAGTCACAATGTCAGTAGCTGGCATTAGCAAGTAGTACCTCAACTTGCATGCCAGTCACTAGCACCGTGTAAACAGCTATTGCCAGTCGCTCACAGTGCCAGTGTCGGCATTCCCAGTAAGTACCTCAACTGGCATGCCATTAACTGGTAACGTGTAAACGGGCCTTTAATAATGAATAGACTATAGTACCGCCACCACCTCATCCCCGACCTGACGGCATCACTTCTGAACGTGCAGTGGACACCCGTGTTACACGTCGGCAACCCTTATAATTGTTGTACTGAGGTCACTATCCGTAATTTCCTTCTCTCTTTTTAATATAGTTTTATTACGTTTTCCGTTTCTTTTTTCTTCCATTTTGACATTTTGGATAGTTTCGTGATATGCTTACAGTATGTTTTTTGTCACAGCCTTCCTGGCAGTGTTCATTTTGTGCTTGGCGTAACCAACTCCGATACAACAGAAGAGCTTGTGCATTGTTCTCAAATTGTATTACATTATTTTTAATTCCGTCATTGCCTGTACTCTTTAATGTTAATAAACAAACTTATAAACCAATAAAATCAAATGTCGGCATCCCGAGGTCGCAGAAGGCGAGGAGGCTCTGCTGCAAGGCAGGGGAGGGGGTGAGGGGGCTATACTGAAATCGCATAGGGACGCGGCAGGAGTCGCACAACTTCTGGTTACAACCTCTGCGGAAGTCTGAGGAACATGTCTGCCGGCATCCCTTCTGCGGGGGCGGCTTTTTTTTGGGGGGCCGGGGGGGGGGGGAAGGCGTGCATCCCCTGGGACGCGTGCGAGCTGGCGAGGATATTTCCCCGGGGACGACAATAACGCACGTGACGTCAGCGCACACCGGCGCTGACTGTCAACACCGGCCCGGATTGGCGCGCTCAGACGACGGCAAACAACGCCACGCCCACCCATCATCCTCCCCCCCCCCCGGCTTTTTTCATGCTCCCTACAAGCACTCCAGCGCAGTTGCCCACAGAAAATTAAAAATACATCCACTAATTATATTGCCAGTCCGGCAACGCGCGCCGCCGGCGACGCGAGATGCTGGTCCAGACAGTCTCATCGCCATCGCAATTACGCCGCTTAGCCCCCCCCCCCCCCGTATATGATATGCCACAGCATTTTTTTTCGCGTCCCAGCAAGCATTTCTTAATTGCCCCCCCCCCCCCCCCCAGCAAGGCCGCTGTTTCACGTACGTTTTCCTCTGTTGTAGTCTCTCCCTCATGGAAAATCTGTATAACTGAGAAGACCTTGTTCTTGCATCGACGTCCTGTTAAACAGCATCTGCCCGATGTTTTTACTTAAAATGCAAGGCGCGAGTAACATCAATATAAGAATAACACAGATGAATCAGACTTTATATTAACACACTACGTGTGTGTTAGTGGATTCTCGTATTCACACGTACTGAATGTATTCCATTGTTACAAAACTACAGCAAAATTAGGTGATGATCTCAGCAAATACTCGCGGACACGATTAATGCCGTATGCCACACAATACTAAAGGGTGCAATTTAATCAGCACTTCTCTGCTTTAATTATTAATGGAACCGTAACTTCCTTGACACGCCGTGCAAAAAAATACAACAAGCAACCAACACGAAAACAAGAATCTGCTTGCGTGAGGTGGCAACAGTCAAACAATAAGGCATCGACTAAGTTATCTGAAGCCTTCTTGCTGATTCCGGGCGAGAATTATGACCGTCTCTACAGATGAGGGAATCTAGTTTTGGTTTCCGCACTTGTATTTTGCGTACTCCACTCAAGTAATCAAACTGGCCTTGCAACTTTGTATATTCCAACAGTTCCCTTGGAAACATAACAAAAAGTCGTGAACACTGGATGCGGAGTTACGCTTGGTTAAAAGAAGTAGTTAATGTTAAGAAAAATTAGGATTATAAGAAAACGTATAGTTACAAGCGCAACAGCACGCTACGTTACAGATAAATGCTCTATCACAATGACACAAAATTAAAGTAAAATGCCTGGTCGTGTAGACGCTCTAGATCGCTCATATTTCAAACGAGAGAAGTTCTTTCTTTTTCTATAGTCCAAGAAGCCTAGTACGTACGCTGCTCCTGATCACCAAGGTTAGTAAATTCTGTAAACGTATACCGCTCAGTGGCCACTATCTTACATTAGATATTGGATTATCTTTCAGCTACTCTATGTACTAATTCATGTTATTACAAAACTGAAAAAGTATTTTAATTACTTTGTAAAAAATTATAATGTAAAAGAAGAACCGCAATCACTCCAACTAGTATACGGGGAAAGAAGGCAGAATGTACTGAAGAGGTTTTGAGAGCCGATGAGGGTGAAGCGAGGTGGTTATGAAGCAGCACCGGAATGCAAGGGTGGGGAAACGGAGATCACCGAGAAAACCCGCCGACCAGTGGCATCGTACGGCAAGATTCCCGCATGTGAAAATCTCCCCCGGTCTGAAATTGAACCCAGTTTGCCTGCGCCAACCTCGGCCTGTATAAGAGAGAAAAAAAAATTAAAGCTTCCAGAGGAGAAGAGAGGTGCTGCTAATGGTTACGGAAACGGTTTACTAGTTCGTAGTGAATGTTTAAAACCAAGTTCTTCTGTTAACTTCGAACACTATTGGTTAACTAACACAGGAAACCGGCAGAACACGTGAAATGAGGTGGATTTCAGACGTGCAATGAGAACAGAGTTACACACACGTTCGTTTCCTCACATACACGTGTCAGAACTTCAGTTGTACAATCAGCGAAGTATTCGACTCAGAAGTGTCTTGTACAGTCAGTCAGATAAAACACTATTTTTTAAGCCTTAAGTCTCTTTCACCGTGCTGGAAAAATACATAACAATTGTCAAAACTTCTAACATGTTAAAGAGATAACATACCGGAGTGCATCTATACATTATAAAACAAAGTCGTCCAGTCGCGTGTGTCTGTATATTCGGCTAAGGCTTCTAAACTACTTGGTAGATTTTGATGCGGATTTCAACATCATTTAGAGAATTTCTTAAGGAAGGTTTAAGTATATAATATATTGATATTTAAAATTAGAATAGTAGATAAATGTGATAAATGTCGACATTTTACAATTAAGTCGGAAAAAGCCGCTTTTCGGGCGCTTACATGGCATATATGCTGACTAAACCACAAAAGATACGCCAAATTAATGTACTATAGAATTGTAGATCTCAAAAATGTCTACAAAGTCCACGAGAGCATGTGTTTATAGTTTAAGAATGACACACAATAACCATTTTTGTCTTTTAGTGGCTCACTTACGAAGTCTTTGTGAACAACACAGTATTAATCCTATGTGTGATACCTTAAGTATTTAGTGAATATACTTGCTGTAAACATAAACAATGTCATATTTGTAAATCGCATCCGAGTTAGGCCGGGGTAGTAAAAATGTAACAGAGCATGTTTCTTCGCAGCTAGCACGCTATGAAATCCTGTCCATATAAATACTTTCAACATGTAGTATAGTCTGTTAGGGATTTTTTAACAATTTTTGAAACAAAACTTTGAAAAATCACCCCATGTTTGACGTGTTTGTAAGATTTCTAAATATGTCATGTATCATAAGCGTTTTATATTCCTATTCACATTAAAATATCTTACTTCTGGTTACACGAACTTATATTTACATTTTACATAGAAGTTATAATATGTATTTCATTTATAATTAATGTGAATAAAACAGGGAGAAAACGGGTAAGTTGGTAATGCCCAGTAAGAAATAGTTTTTATGCAAAATATAATTACACTAAGTGAACAAGAATGCGGCGCGTTGTCGCTTTGGTGTAAATTTATAGACGCAGTTAAACTTTGTCTGCACGAGGCGGAGGAATATTCCGGAAGTAGAACTTAAGCAGAGCTTCAGAAAAGTTGGAAATAACCGTGAATTGGCTATATTATTAGAGTTCCGTGCATTTATTAAATTTATTAGGCGGCACATTAGATTTCAAATTTGCATACTTTAAAGTTATTTCTGTGATGGGACCACAGTGATGGTGCGAATTAAACTTTCGGCTGAAGAGGGCGGGGGGAGTTAAAAAAAGGTTAACTTGAGACTTTTGAAATTTGCGTTTTCCAGCAAAAAAGCAGAAATATGTATTAGTTTAGGGTTATAAACAAACTGGCCCGAGTAAAGGTCGAAAATAAATGCTATACTACACAGAAAACATCGGTTTTATTGGAGAGGTGGCACAATGTAGTATTGCCTTCTCTGGGTTCTTCTGTATTAGCTTGCAAAAACCTTTACACATTAAATTTATGCGTTTAATGTTAGTTACTGTACTATGTAATCTTAAATAGCCCATTTTCTGGAGTTATTCTGCATGTTTGAGGAACATGAATAAGGAAATGCCATAAACGATAGCGTAAAGCTGATCAAATGCCAAGTCCCATCTACACAAGGTTTTGATCTGATATACAGTTGTTTCGACGTACGGTATGCGCCCGTGAGACTTCAAGCAGTGACACTGTCATTTTGTAGTTGGAAATCTGTTAGTAACTTCGATACATACTCACATATATGCAAAAACGTAAATTTGAAAAATGCTCTTTTTGTTCCATTATTATTTTTTGTGGGGCCTGTGTACGGGAAGTTGGAACCCTCGATAGACATTTATTTTAATCAATTAATTAAGGTACGAGAGTAGGATTCATTTAGTTAACATACGTTAGTATTTTAGTTATTTGCACCAGCAGGAAGCCCTATATGCGGCTCACCTTACGTTTAAATTATTTGGTATCTTACTCCTTTGTTGTTCCCACCAAGGCTATGTGGGTTCAATCCCCGACCGGGTCACTCCGGATATTCACATGTGGGAATCGTACCGGGCGATGCCGTTGGTCGGAGGGTTTTCTTGGGGATCTACCGTTTCCCCCACCCTTTCATGCCGACGCTGCTCCACACTCGCCTCAACCACCCTCGTCGGCTCTCAAGACCCCGATGTTAAGAGCCGTCCAAATCTCTTCACTCACTCCTCTGTTGTTAGTTTTACGATACATTGGAGAACGTCAAGCGAGTAGACTTACAGATGTGCGATGATGAGGATAGTGTTGCACAGTTTTTGGCGATCATTTAAGCCCTTGAGTCTCACCGCACCGTTACAATATTTACACAGTTTTCTCAACCGGAGGCGAAGGTGGTTCAAGTGCAAGGTTGGCAGGCGCCTTGAAGGAATATTTCAGCACTCCACCACCTCCTTCTTCCTCTCCAGGAGCCGCGACACCCAGTACGCGCTGTGCAAGATGCCTCATTAGCCACGCCGACGTTAATTACGGCCGGAACTGGAGAGAGAAGATAGAGAGAGAGAGAGAGCAAGAGGGGGATGGAGTAAGCACCCGAGCAAAGGCTGCGAAACAACAAGAATTTGATGCCGACCCTCGATGTTACTGGCAGGACGTACACTAAAACATAGACGTGATCAAGCTGCAAGTTGGTTGGGTTAACATCGATCTCGAGTGTCACCATCGCATCTTTAATCTCCAAATTACTCATTTATATTGCACAATGTGCGGTGTGTTTTATGCGACTTTATGCCAATTTGCGAACTGTTCACTATGTATTGATACTATATAATTTTTCATATTTACAGTTAAAAAATTATACGCGTGTGTTTATTACAAGAAAGTCGCCTGGTGACAATTTCCTGGTCAGCTGTTGTTTGATTTAATAATATTACCATTGTGCGATGCTATATATGGCTATACTCGCTACATGTTAAGTGAAATAAACACAAACATAACTAAGCACAAGTAGCTGTGAAGGCAGAAGTCGATAAAAAGGCCAAATTTACGAAAAGGTAAAAAGAAATGAAAACGGCGGCTTCATTAATTCGGAAATTATACACAGTAAAAAATTGAATAGGTGGGAACTCTAGTACCAATATTTTGGCTTATGGCTATGAGCTGTTCACAGTAAAGTGAGCACTTTTTAAAGTCCTAGATAATTTTTTCTTTTCAGCAATTTCTTATCCTTTAACCGCCTTTTTAAATAAATATTCCCATGTACGTAATAAATATAGTTTGTATAATCTACAGCACTCGAAAGTTAACGTCTAAGGCTAAAATATAATGGCTAAGTGCTTGCCCACGGTCGGAAATATTATTCTAATCAAGCAATATTAATTATACACGTAGAAAAATACATTGCACATTGGCGATGTGCTTTTTGCGTGGAAGGTAAAAAGTATTCTGGATACATCTTGCAGGGTTATAAAATATTACTTGAGTTTACACATGCACACTATCAGCAAACCGGTTCAGAAAATGCTTCTCATAACTTTGTACTATAAAATAAATACGGTTTGCCACTCACATGTCACGATTAAAATTCACTGCCATAGGGAATCAGAATCTGTGGAATCTAAAAACCGCCGGGGGTAGAATCTAGAACTGTAGTGGCAACGACGTTTTTTTATATAATACTACAAAGAATTTTATAAAGTGTAATACAAATTTTACATTAAGTATAGTTTTTTACATTTTATTATCATTGTTTAGTAGCTGACATTTATAATTTTTAAAATGATGACAACACTGATAGAGCAAAAGGCAGAATTAAATAATACTTTCTACATTTTACAAAACCTTCAGAATTTTCTGGAATTATCGATGTGAATGTCACCAAAAGGTCAAGGTCAAGATAACCTAAAATCAATATGGCCACCGTCGGACAGGAACGACAGAGCGTTAACAATTGTTGGCTTGACACTTCACACTAAATCCTGCCGCCGAGCATACTAAACACATGACACAACCAGATGAAAAAGCCACTATTTTAAATTCCTCTAACACACCTCTTCGCGTATATCATATTTAACTTACTTAAAAACACAAATGCAGTCGAATATTGCGCCAGAGCACACATCATAATCATGTAAATGAAATACGAAAAAGTTACTTTTGTAACCAACCAAATACCAGCAGAAAGTCTTGTTTATAGACATGAATAAAACATCAACAGTCGTCAGTTCCCGAAACCTACCGGTAAGGTAGTATAGGCGCCTCACTGTTAGTTGAGCACTTTTGAAAGCCTTGCGTAGGATCTACTTTTCATTTTATGTCCTTCAGCCAAATGCACAATTAACATAGTCATGGACCTTCTAACTTTAGTCATGAGTCATGCAAATAATATTATGGAATTTTCAGCAAAGAAAATAGGTTAATTGCACGCTAATTCGTTCTCTTATATTTATAACAACACGAAACACTCCAGTGGCCACCCATTTGACATTTGACTCGCGAAAAAAACGCCAAGAATTAGATATAGTTTCCTTA
Organism: Dryococelus australis; assembly: GCA_029891345.1. NCBI lineage: Eukaryota > Metazoa > Arthropoda > Insecta > Phasmatodea > Phasmatidae > Dryococelus > Dryococelus australis. The sequence goes on from CM056997.1 coordinate 131,944,549, forward strand.
ATTCGCTGCCAACTCAACAGGGGCCGGCGTGCCGTTGCGAACTGTAGCATTACGTAGCCGTGGCCTGTGATTTTTTTTCCAGAGGTTTATCTCTAAAGTGCTTACCTTACCGTGAACAAACTTTAAACATTGGCTACGTGTTCCAATGACGCAGACTAGAACTCTTGATGTAGCTGTCCATGAGCTCTTAGAAAAATCTTTCTTGCTCACCGACAATACGTTCGAAATGCTCAGGTGGAACTTGCCTTTGCAGGCACGTACCTGCGCAAAGTCTAGTGTACTTCAACGGATGGTCCTGATTCTACTCAGATTAGGAACAAAACGAGTTTTCTTATGGGGGAGTTTGGCATAGGAAAAATTCCCACCGCTAGGTAAGCGCTAGTGTTCCAAGAGGCCACTTTTAATTAAAATTTTAAGCTACGTGGATAATGAAAGCGAAAGATTTCAATTAGTTAAGTAGTTATTTTATTAAGTGAAATATTTCGAATTTACTCCATTACTACACTATGTCGTCACAGATGTGACGACATAGTGTAGTAATGGAATATGTTCACCCCCATTGCAATGATATTTAAAAAAAAAGTTATTTTATATTTGATTTATGATTATTGCAATAATTTTTTTCCGTAGAAAACACAGGAAATCTGGTACACATGCGACACTAGCGCTTACCAAGTGGCGAAAATTTTTGGTTGCGAAACTTTGAACATTAGTGAGTAGAAGTAACCTTAACCACATGCGGTTATTGGAACGGACCGGAATTCAGCCAAAACGCTTACTTACATTACAGATAAATCTGACAAGGGAAACCGCCATCTTGTTCATCGGGTACAGCCAACCTTGACTACTCGCTCACGGCCGAGTCACATTGCTGCTCCTTATGTTACCTTTTCGCTAACTCTGAGTCAAAACTTGTTATAAAATCGTGCCTGTGTTCACGTTGGGGTTAAGAAAAGCTTGTCTTTTTTAAGTTGTAATTCAGTACAACCAATTATGCTATATCTAGAATCTGATAAAAGGCTAATGTATACATATGTATTTATGCAAATTAGTTATTATAATATTAAAAACGTTTTCACTCATATGCAAATACTCTCATCTCTCACACGAATTGATGTCGATTAACACTTATATATTTTCCTTCAATACCGGTGTTTTCCAAATTCTAAAATTTTTTGTCATTCAAATACACACAAACGAAACTGTAAACTTTAACATCTCGTGCAACCGTCGCATATTTCACAATAAACAATCCAGTCGGAAGTAGGTTTGAATAAAAATATATGAAGTCAATAAAATAAAATATTTGCTCCTTGAATTTAATTGGTTTAAACTACGTTGCATTTACGTTACGTTGAAGTTGAGTCAACTCCTTGCGTGGAAAATTTACCTCTACGTCACTCATAATTCAGTGTGGATGCATTACTGCTTGATCTATATGTGAATATAAAGACAATGCAAAATTAACGGAACGAACTTCATGTTAACGTCTTCCGCGTACGACATCGAGGTCACTCTGTTCTCCTCCAACCCCATCCCCCCCCCCCCCCCCCCCGAACAGTGACATGGCGAAATATGTTGAGACGACAACCTCGCAATATTGGGAAAAGCTGTTTGATGGAACTGATTACGAAAAAAAAAAGGCGTTCCAGTCCACGCTATTCGCGCAGGAAGTTTCGTCAAAATTGGTAAAAATTGTTCAAAGGTTTTTTTATAGGACTTCGTATAATCTCTTTTTTAATTCCACAAAAACTGCACGCCGCGTAAAAGTTGCCGCATGCGAGCAATAAATTCGTAGGGGCATGGTAGGGCAAGTAAAAAAAAAAAAAACGGCAACGCCACCAGACTTCAAAAGGCTGCGCTATCGGCCAGTGAAGAGTGAAGCGTGCGAGACGGGAGTTAATTCGCAACGCGGCGACGCGGACAGTTTTTTTTAAATATACTTTTTGCTATTGTTAGGGTGGCCGTTGTGGAAGGACGTGGCGTGGAACCAGGTCAGCCGTGGCGCCGCAGCAGACGACGTGTGTCCTTGAAGCGACTTAGTCCAGGCCGCCGCGGTGGCCGGCTGGCTAGCGTGTGGGTAACCCAGCTTCCACAGGACCTCCTCAACGTTCGCTCGCTAATGAACACGTTACTAATGGTGTTTATTAACCCTCGCTGCACCGTTGTGCCTTTATTTAGTTAGCAAAGGGACAGCATTAGGTTTTAAATAAACCCCTTTGACAAAAACCAGCACAACTTTATTCCACAGAAAGCATTGCCGTAAATGACTCAGCGAATTAGCACTGTTCATTAAAATGCAAACGTTTAAAAACTATTTAAGACTCTTCACGATAAAGTCAGCACTTTTGAAATCAACCTTAGAAAAAAGTCATTGCCCCTGCCCGCATTTATTTTAACGGGCGCACTGAGTGACATGTGCCCAGTAAAGTTGGTAAGGATTGATTGAAAACAGTTCCATATCTTAATGTCAAATGAACAGGATTAGTTAACCATTCGTTATAACTTATTTCTTTCGATTTCTGTTTTTCATTATAATGCGTTAAAGTGTAAAAATGTCCGGATTTGTTACATAATTACTATTCTAATAATTCCACAGTTTCACCCGACCGACGCATGAATAAAGTGGCGAGGCCCATGGCACTGTTCTTTTACATAAGGCGGAGGAATACGCAACGTGCGTACAATTAGATCTTAAGCAGGACTTTCAGAAATGCTCATTTTACCGTGAACAGCGTGTACAAAAGAGTTTACGGTAAAATTAACTTCATTCTGCTTGGTTTCGTGTCACTGAAAGGAATTCTTATCGTGAGTGAGTCTAGGAGATCGTTGAATGTGCCTTGTCGCTACATACACCACATGAGGAAACACAGTAAAATACGGTATAAAAAAAAGGTCCAAGGAAATGTAATTAAAACACAAAATTAAAGTTTCATGTCGTATAAATTTTTTATACGACACAAAGATAGCAAATGATTACGAATGTATCGTAACGTAGATCCTTAGTAAAGAAATAACTATTTAAAGATAAGTTTGACAATAATACGATTTACAGGGGGAAAAAATATGTACATATATACATTGGAAACAAAATCGTCGGAAGAGGGGCGAAAAAAATAACTCTACTCCCGTGCCATTTCTCACGTCATACATTCTTCGTTGACGGTAAACTGAGCACTTTTGAAAGCTCTGCTTAAGATCTACTTGTATACACATCGTGTATTCTTTCATTGCAGTGGGCCTCATCTCTTTATTCATCCATCGGTAAAGTGAAACAGTGAAATTATTAGAAAAGTAAATATTTTTAAACTGTGCTGGTTCTTATACTTATATGATAAAAAATGTTATAATACCTACCATTTTACAAGGTAACGTGAACATTAAATCATTCATTTCGTTTTTATGTATTCCATTTCGTTTTCATGTAATGATCATAAAGTTCGGTTTGGAGGTTTATACTGCATTAAATGCGGTGGTATGACTGCATTCATACGTACTAGTTATATTAAGAATCCTAATGTTACAAACTCAACTAGAAACGAAACAAAATCGCATAAGATATAAAGCAACAAATTTTCCATTAATTTCATATAAGCCTAATACAAACACTATTTCCCTACATCGTGTTTAATATTGGCTTGGTAACTCAACACAAATAGTTACTATCGGAAATATGTTTAATATCTCGTAATTATTCGACTATTTTCAATTAAGGCGATATTTAATTTGTCGCATGGAGTTGGCTGTCACTTATTTAATCAGTGAGTTTTTTTTACTGAAACAACCAGTAGTTTTCCACTGATTCTAAGTGGAACCACTTTCACTGTTTAGAGTAGTTCAATTTAGAGTGTACGACATTTCGCGAAGAACTACTCACTCCGAAATTAAGCCCCGCCTCCAGTTCACAGCGGAAGCCAATGAGCGTCGAACTGCGATAGAACCTGAGAGGTGGGGTGAGATAAGTGGGCACGGTCTGACACGGGTTCGATTCAGGAAGAGCCCCTTGTTCAGTTATCTTCCTTGCTACTGAGCCCTATTATAGACTATTCACGGTAAAGTGAGCACTTTTTAAGGTCCTACCAAAAGGCATTAACATCTAATACATATATTTTATTGAAGCCTCAGACGTTAGCTTTTGAGAGTGATGAAATATATACACTATGCTCATTAGCCATATTGCAATGCTTATATTAAAAAGTGGCGGAAAGGTAGAAATTAATTGAAAGGAAAAATTTAGCAGGTCCTTAAAAAGTGTTCACTTTATATTGAATAGCCTATACCTGTAAGTACTTCCAGAGGATTCCTTCTTACAGAGACCCAAATCATACCAAGATACCTGTAATATTAAATCGTCTTTAGTTACATAACGATTAATATTTACCGTACTTGCAGATTATTCTACCCTAGTTTCGCGTCTATGTCCCATCCTAACTCCAAATGGTACGTTTCTGTAAATAATTAAAATTAATAAACATAAGGCGCATCACCAGTCCGCAAACTAGAACGAAGCATATGAGACTTGGAACATATGTCGTAGCAGGTCAGTAAGTCCTAGGATGGGATATATATACGCTGCTAAAACTCACACTTTAAACTGAACGCTAAACTAATATGAGGGCAATATAACCAGGTTCCTCTGCTACACAAGAGCACATATGTGCTCATATACGTGTTCACATGTGTATGTTAGGGACCATCGTAATCTGCTTACATCAAAATCAGTACGCAATAATTCTCTAATAATGAAAATAATTGTTGTCAGATAATTTATGGAACAATTTCCGAGTTCGCAACACCCGAAACCTATTCGGTATTCGATCCTGTATCTTATAAACATGTATCATAATCTCAAATTAACAATCTGTGTAAGAGAATACAATTTCATATAAAGTATACTATGGTAAGAAATTGTACATTTTACGATCATGTGATGCAAAAGCAAATTCACAGTGCTTACGCCAAACTTCATACGTCTACAGAGAAATCTGAATAGAACAACAATTTGCATAGACTCAAGGCTCGACAATCTTGGTATTCACGGACGCACGAATCCATTAGATCGGCGGTTCTCGCATGCGAGCTGAATTGTTTCTGAATTAACAAGTGTATTATTTACATTCACTGCTACCTGTCAAATGGAACCATGCAATCTTACCGAGCGTACAGACATGCACTTCGTCAAGGACTCGGTAAAGGTCTCCAAATTCTCTTGGCAATCTTCTTGGCAACTCGCCAGACGATAAAGTTACGAAGAGGTTTGCTCGACAGTAGTGGATTACCACTTTGTTTTATCGTCCGTGTAAATAACCAGAAAACGCCAATGTACAGTTGGACGAACTATGTCGATCCTTTTTGGTCGATTGCACGTACTATTTTACTTAAATAGAGTGAGAGTAGGGAGGGGCTGGAGAAACGAGTCTCTGGAATTTTGAGACTTTCCCAGCATACATCAATAACTGTACGACAATATTATGTAAAGTCATCCACATGCTCCAAATAACTAATATATATTTAAAAAATCAAACGTCTCGCTTTTTTCCTTTTCAATTCTGGCTTTCTATTACTTTAGCCAGAAAATTACGTTATCACAATGTAGGCTAGTGGTTCGGCAATTTCTCTTATAAACACACGACTGACTTAGAAATATTGTTTAGTATGTTAAATTGTTATCGCGATATCACTTACATGTACTGAGAATATTTAATAAACTTATATGGTGCAAGATGTTAGAAATAAAAAATACTGTATCATGCAGTCGTACATAGCAACCATCTCAGAGTTTGATGATGATAGGAATAATAATAATAAAAGGTTTACTCCTTAAGAGTACAGTAATGATACATCAGAATCTATGGTAAAACTTTTCTCATATTTTCAAACCTTCAAAAATATTACCGTAAAACTACCCTCCGGGCATGGTTGCCAAGAATTCCACAATTTGCAAAAATGATAATGAACGCAAAACCTTACCAAAAAATGCAACACTGGTAACTAGCAGCCATAAATGCATGCGTATTACTTTGCAACACCTTGCGACTAAAGCCTGTACTGATGAAATAAAATGTGTGTTTTATTCGTCACGCACATAACTAGCTGGAATTTTATTAAAAGGTTTTTTATATAGACACAAGAGATATTATTAGTTGGGAAGACTTCGCAGTTAATGAACATGTTAATTATATTATTATTGTAATTAATAATTAACAATCTCCTGTTTAGTTTTCACGTAAAAGAAATATACATAGTATATTATGGTACATACTCCAACATACATCAATCCTAGGACATATACATACAGACTTTTTGTTTTTTTTTTTAGGCATAATGTCTACAGTAGATGGAAATAGCCGATTCACGAGATCGAGACGTGGGGTAGGGGAGCCGGGAGCCACGACTGCCATCTTCGATGACGTCACGCCGAAACCTCCCACTCTATCATTCCTCGCCAATGGTGGCCATTTTGGATTTACTTTTTTTCCTTTGGAATTTCCTCTTTCTCTCATGATCTATCATTCCACCTCGGCTCTTTATGATCTTGCATTCCAATTAATTCTCTCATGCTCTGTCATTCCGATGTTATTTTTATTACACTCTGGCATTCCTTCCTGTCTCTCGTCCATTTTATCACTCGGGAGGTTTTCTCACATTCCTTCCGGTTTCTTTCATTTTCTCTCTTGTGTATTTTTTCTCATGCTTTCTCATTCCTGTTTGCCTCTCTCTCCTGTTCTGTCCCGAGCCTAGGGAGCCAGATCTATGTGCGGGCGAGCATTACCTTGCCGAAAACTTCGCTTCTTGACACTCAGCCAAGAAATGTAGCACGTGGTGTTGGCAAGACATCTTTAATGTATCTCTGTGCGTTCAATGACCCTTGTGACGGACGACGATTTAATGTCTTCTCAGACCTTCCTGCCAGTAGTATAGCCCATGTATGGTTAATTCTAACTTTTGTGAAGCTCTGCTGGTTATACTATCAGGCTCTTCTTCTGCATTATGCAAAGATAGCTAAACTAAGTAGAAGCATTTACACCAACACATCAAAGCACCACATTTGAGCATGCTCACTTTAATATATTTTGCGTGAGAACTGTTTCTTACTATAGGTCGTTCTCGATAAAGTGAGCACAACAGGCACTAACCCTTGATAAATGTATTCTATTGCAGCCTCAGACATTAATTTTTGACAGATGTGAAATGTATAGACTATGATTATTAGTCACAGGGCAATGTTTATATTAAAAAGTGGCAGAAAGATAGAAATTGACTAAGAGGAAAAATTTAGCAGGGCCTTAAAAAGTGCTCACCTTACCGTGAGCAGCCTATAGCCATTACCAATGCATGTATTTTATCTGTTGTTATTCATATTAGGATAAAATATAAGTAAAGGTTCAATTTAACCAAAAATAAGATATGCTTATGTTAGCACAAATATAAAACGGTTGTGAGACATGATAGGAAAAAACAAGACACGCCATACATCGAGTAATTTTTTCAAAGGTTCGATTCAAAAAATGTGAAGGTACTGCTAATAGACTATAATATGGGACGTGTGTTTCTGTAAAGTGACTCAAGGATTATAGTGCTTGCCTGCGGTCCGAACACTCTGGGACGGTGGTCATCCGTTTCAAAAGAAAAGCATGATTCGTCGCTGAAGACAATACATCGTCGGTCTGTAGCATTACTAATATCTTCCTACTGGCATCGCTACAAACGAAGGCGACGGTGTTGAAGGGTAAATGGCATAACACGTAAAGGTCATAAGGGTGCAGATTGTTCCTGTGCGAGGTATCTAGAAATGCTTCTGGTAGACACGCAGTGGTATAACACTTCCGAGTGCGGTACAGTCTTACTGGCTATCAATACGAGCTAGAAGTGTCACCTATATTCACGACTGCATAGGCACCAGCTCTGTTGATCTCTGTAATCCCATCTACAACTGTCCTATTGGTTTACACAGCACTGGACACGCTTACCATAGGCCCTACTGTACGACGTTCATTACTGGCCAGGTGTCTGCCAGTAAGAAACCGAGTTAAAGAGTATCCCAGTGATATCTTTTACTTGCGTAGAATATTATACCCTCTATGTCCGTTCATTTCCAGTTGTTTACGCCTTGAGAGTTGCTGATAAAATATCAAATTGCACAGAACTTCATGAAAACTGCTGGCGAATTAATATTTCTTCGCCAATGTCTTCAATGAATGCGTATATCGTAATGTTTCGGCAAACCCACATACAATTCAGTTGAATTCGGGTGACGTAATATTACTTCGGCAGCACTCTAAGTGCTCATGAATCTGCCAAATGTCGCTGGACGGCGAACAAGAAGCTTTTGTTGGATGTATCTGTGCAAGTCTTAAAACCACACCGCCTTCCTTCTTGAAAATCTGCCAGGGTCGGCCAGAATCAGCCGTACAAATATGGACACTGGCGTGTATCCACTCCTCTCAACAAAAACTGATGGCCAAGTCAGGATGACCCACTTGACGGAAAATTCAGTGTGCTCACCCCCCTGCCATAGCAGACTTGTTATCAGGTCCTCTCTCAAAGTCCACCAGATCTTCATACGGCTTTCTCATACATCTTGTTGGCATACCTACCGCCCATTCCTAACGCCTGGCAAGCATCGTGTGCGACCCACCAGATGCTATTAAGATGACTATTTATACATATCGCATGAAATACGATGTCAAAGTCTTAGTACAAAGTGTGTGCATAAATCATCACACGTAACTTTAATCGAATGCACATCATTCATCGATGTGCCTATTTACCTTCTTTTATGGTTATTGAATGATTTTTACAGCGTGTGTATATCTATCTAATCGATAAAGTATATCTATAGGATGTCAACTGTAAAGTGAGCACTTTTTAAGGCCCTCCCAACAGATATTAACCACTTATAAATACATTTTTATGCAGCCTCAGACGTTAGCTTTCGAGAATGATGAAATGAAATGTATACACTGTGCTTATTAGTCACATGGCGATGTTTATATAAAAGAAATTACGTATACATAGAAATTCGCTCATGACAAAAATTGAGCAGGGTCTTAGTGCTTACCTAACCGTGAATAGCCTATATATGGCTTGAAATCATAAAATACTTACTTCGATACATTTTGTGGACTTGATGTTTAACCATTTCAGGGATAAAAATTATTAACTTTCTGTTTACGACTGGCATTTTCTAACAAATGTTTATGCCTGCAAGCTCACTCCTCTGGGCTTAATTCGATACCCACCTCACGCGTTATGCGTAAAATGCATTTTTGTTATGCTTTTAGCGTACGCGCAGTAATTGACAATAATCAAAAAAATACGCGAAGTTAAAGTGAGGTGTTAAACATTTTATTTCATTTTCTTGAAAGAAAAACTGTTACGCACTGAGTAACGTCCTTTTCTAATATCCGAAAAAAAAAAAAAAAAATTAGCAACTTTTCTCCAGCCCGGAAAATAAACAATCCACCGACAAAAACGAATCTTCCGAAGGTTGTTCCGTAAAATATAATTTCGCCGAGTTTTTTCTTGTACCGAAAGCAATTGAACGGGGAACTCTCCGGTACGGAAGAATGTAAAGAAGGAGAAACGGCGATGCGCCTAAAAAGAGACTTCCCCGGGCAGTCGTCGTCGAAGGCGATGGCCGGGCTGGAATGCAGGCGAGGAGACTCCGGTATTGGTTTCGCCGTCGAAACACCAATACGAGACGCAACTCCAGCTGAGAACCCGCATTTCGAGGAGAGGACAGAGAGAGAGAGAGAGAGAGGGGGGGGAGAGGCCAGCATGGCAAACTCTATTAGCATTTCGACGGCAAAGCAAACACTGAGCTCTTCGCCGACTACATTCAGCATATTGGCTGTGGAACTTTCCGCGATGACTACCCCCCTCCCCCATCCATCCTTCTCTATCGCCCTCGTGGGGCGACAGGCGGCCACTCCATAGGGCTCCGCCCCTCACAGGGACACTTCGCTCTTGATCGTGAGCCACAGTCACCGACTCGCGGACCCAAACTTCTTCGAAAATGGCGCAGTTATTTCATTTCTCTCTCGAGGAAGGGGTTCAACCGGTGGCAGCGGTTAAACCCGCTGCCGAAATTGTACTTCTGAATGCATGGTGTATCGAATAATCCACGCCAAACTTACACACATCAGAAGGGCCTGACTAGCTTTTTTATTATGTCTAGACAATGCTATACTTCCATCAAATATACACTGTAATTTTTTATTCTCTTACAACAGTCCTTAGAAGCCCTATCCTCGAAAAACTATTTTATAGAACTACAGAAAATTTTATACTAAAAAAATCAATAGCCTACGAACTAGAGTTACAAGATATATAGTTTCTAGGCCTATATTACAAAATATAAGCTAGTATGCATCATACATGTTCACTGTAAAATTTATATAATTAAAACATACACTACTATTAAGCCCATTACTACAAAAATAGAAAGAAAGTGGATATATTTAATGTCAAGTAAAAGTTAAAAACAAGGCATTTTTTATACGATATTGGTGAAAACGGTTTATCCGTGGTATTTTCACATTTCTTAAAGAAAACGTTTGGGAAATAAGCGATGTGTAACAAGTTTCGGGTTGTTTCCTTAATGAACAACACATCGCAAGCTTTTTAAATTTCCTTTAACATTATAGTACCTTTATTTTTAATTAAACGAAACTTTCACATATTTTGTCTTTAAATTATGATTACTTCATTGTGAAAATGCGTACAAAAATCAGAGTAAAGGCGTGTGTTGGTAATGACTGGCCATAAATTGTAACTGTGTAAAATATTATTAAACCGAGTTTGGTAAGTTAGTATTCAGGTAAAACTGGCGATAACAAATTTTCTTGTTATTAATTTAAAAAATATTTATTTTTGATTGCTTAACCTGAGCACAAATACAGAGCTTCGTTTTTCCCATTTCTGGACTCGTTAACGTTTTGTCTGCATGTGGGAAAAATATACGCTAGTGAGTAGCCCCAACGTATAACTCCAGTAGGACTGCAGAGAAGTTGACATTAACCATGAACAGACAACATAAATATCTTTTCTGTTCTCTTCTATAACATTACATTAGTACTCTACTTAGTGTTTAAGTAAACTAAATGCAATTATTGGCAGTTTTTCAAAGGCAACTTCAGAAGTGCGTAACTACAGCTCAACTCATTACTATGTATTTACGTATCGGAATAGCGTTTGCGTGCATCACTACAATTATTTATCCAGATAATTAACGGACATTACCGAATAAACACTTAATAAAACTCAATTCAATAATACATAACATACTGCTAATTGAACCTTTAGTTAGATAAGTTTACGGCTTAAGTGAGAAAAGTAACACACTGTTGCCAACGAGTATTTCTTAAGGTAATATATTTTTTAATTGTTCATTAGTCTACTTAGGTCACAAGATAATTTAAATCGTGAATGCAACTCCAAAATCTAAGGAAAGATATTTAGGAATTGGAGAAACAGAGAACGACAGAAAGAAAGACAGAAAACTGATGTAAGCAAAAAATACAGTTTTAACCTTCTTCCCAGACCGATAAATGTGAACAAGCCCAACACTACTTAACAGTAATAAAACACAGCTATTAATTAGAATTACTAGCTTGGAGCGATGCCAAAATAATCTATACAGCAAAACGTACCATTCGAGCCGTCGTTCATCTTATAACGGGCAATACCAAAGTGTAATACATTTCAGTCCACCTACCAAATTGAAACCAATCTGTATTACTGAGATCGACATGTTAAATACAATACCCTCTTAAATTTATCAAGTGCATCAAATATTCATTAAATATAATAGAAAGCTGTCCACCTATTTTAAACTTCGATTTATTAACCCAATTCCAAACTCGGGCGACCGTTTGCACCCTCCGCCGCTATTCAGCTATGGTGTGTACAAGATACTATCTGATATTCATGTAACCCATTTTGGAACACTCAGCAAGAGCTTTTAGCCTCAAAGCATCGATTTAGTTCATGAGAAATTTTTCCGATCATTCCAAATTCTTTGTAGTCCACGAAGGTGCGCTTCATGGAAAATTAAAATTTTGGGTGTAACTTTTTTTTTTAGATCATTTGGCTTAGTTAGTAGAGGAGATCACATTTGTCATATTTCTAGTAGAACGTTTGACCTTTGTTATTCTGATCTCCACTCGGAACTTCCTTCTTTGCAAGTTAATTTAGTTGCTTATGCCATGTTTACGTGATGTATGTGCCGCGTTCCATGTAGCAGAATTGCTGTCGACACAGCAGCCTTCAGCCACTTAAAGTTTTGTCTCAATAGCATGACTTGGAATAGTGGAGATTTGGCATTGTACTAACAGACTAAGTAATAATACTCATTTCTTCTCATTTAATAATATTAATTTCTTCTCATTTTGCATCTTTGCATTTTCTTCTATGAGTTAATTTTTGTTCTGAACAAAACACACTGGTAAATTTCAGTGCAGCATCGGTACAGGGGTGGGGGTGGGGAGGCTCTTTTAAAAACTTTTGTATGCATCCTCTCGGTCGATAATTACGTTCAATGCATGAAGATGATGAAGCTTGCGGGTCGCCGCATAATTGCCGTGCTTGTTCAACTTGTTGAACACCCATTGCCAAGCGATATCCTGTAGATCGAGACTGCTAAGCTGGTGAACAAACCAACGACTATTGTTAAAAGACATTTTGTACCGATTATGAGAATTCGGTTGATCCGAAGGGACCAGACACATGACGAAAATATTTGAAGTTATACATGCTTGTTTTACACTGTACATAGTATTTCCTGTTTCTAGATATTATTACGAAATATCTACTTGCACAAAACATCGAACAACTACACCCCCTTTGTTCAATTAATACTGACAACAGAAGCAAGACCAGTAGTGGAATCTAATGCCCACAGCATGATGTTCTGCTGTCACATGAATGTTTGCACATCACTACGTATAGACAGCGATTCAGAGCTACAGTCATCTCATGTCAGACTAAAACATTTTTATATTTATGGTTCAAGTGTTGTGGATATTGAATTCAAACTATGATTAAAGTCACTAATGAAAACTCAACTTCCGAAAATTATGAGTGGTTGGATTGCTTAAAATTGTATAATACGAGAGAATAATAGTACGGTTCCTCGAGATTCTTTATCATGAACTATTAGACGACCTTGGTGCTACCTCAGCGAGGGATTCATACTAGTGTACACAAAGAACATGAGCTCTACCGCATTTCTGTGGAGCCACGTGCTACATATAACACAAATATTTACAAATTACGTAAAGCATTTACAGGGGTGGTACGAAGAATAAAAAATATAATCATTTCTTAAACAGTAAAGCACATCAATTGAGATATCGTTAGAAGTAGCGAGTACTAAAGTATATAGCTCTTTGATGAATAATTACATGTGTACTTTTTTGCTTCTTATAAACTATTTTCACCTGTTAAATCGTAATCAGGGTGTCACTAAATTTATCACTGGCTGCAGCATGAAACTATCCAATTTAGAACTTTTAACTAATAATAATATTGAAAAATACGATACTATATCAAATATTTTGCTAAATGTGAAATAACAACAAAATTGCCACACAACTAAAAATTCGAACATTTTATGATCACGACTCAGTGGAAAATAAATTCAATTTTGATTGGGAACGGTTTACAAACTAAAAACAGCTCTTTTTCCAAAACCACAAGTATTTAAACTTCGTAACGTTCACAAGAAAGTGGAGGGTTCCAAAGTCTTACGCTGTTGACAATAGCACGCTGAACTAAATGTAGGTTGTTGCACTGTCTTACTCACCTAGTTCGGAAATGTTTCTGTTTTGGAGTCCTGTAATTGAAATGAGGTGGTTTCTCACATTTTGCAATATTCTATTTTATCAACTAATCATGTTTCATGACAACTGACACCTTGTTGTAGGCCAAAAAGTTCCAATACCTTTCAGGCAGAGGTTAGAAATATACAATGATCCACCTTCAGTTTTAAGCAATTATTACTATTCACCCATTTTATAGATCACTTCCTGAATAAGGAAGTGTTTTACTATCTATCTTCTCGGCGTGATAATTCTGGGTGGCTTAGGTTCGGCCCCACCGCTGAGGGAATTTTCGGTCCCTAAAAATTAAACGATCAATAAGCTTGGAAGCTGAGATCACAGATTTAAGTCCCAGAGAAATCGGGAACTTTTCAGGCATAGAAACTTCGTGTACTTAGCTCAGTTTTATTGTTGTACTGGATCAAGTAATAGCAAATAATTGCAGATTCAATACGCCTTGGATGCTGCGAGAATCCTATTACTACGACATTGCCTGGGTCTATACCAACCTTTCATAAAGATGCAAGTACCTTTCTCATTACATTTAATTCATTTTTGTTTCACAGTTTTATTCCCGTGATGCCAAAAAAGTAGAGGTATGATTTGACAAGATACTTCTTAAAATCACCTGTAATTAAAAACATATATATAACATTATCATTATATTTAATTGTGTTACATGGAAACTCCACATTTCCAGGCATAACTAAACCAAAATATTAGTATTTGCTTTTCAAACAAAATAACTGGAATATTGTAGAACGAAAAGCGACCTAACTTGTTTCACAACTGCGCACACAGGCACGCACAACACCTTCTACGCGAAAAGAGAAGATAAGATATGTGGATGCGGGCGGTTAAGGGGAAGATAATAGATGTGGCCGTATGAAGGGAAATATAAGAGATGTGGATGTGGGTGTTTAAGGAGAAGATAATATATGTGGGTGTGGGCGGTTAAGGAGAATATAACAGATGTGGATGTGAGTGGTCAAGGAGAAGATAAGAGATGCGGACGTGGGTGGTTATGGAGAAGATAAGAGATGCGGACGTGGGTGGTTATGGAGAAGATAAGAGATGCGGACGTGGGCGGTTATGGAGAAAATAAGAGATGCGGATGTGGGTGGTTAAGGAGAATACAACAGATGTGGATGTGGACGGTTAAGGGGAAGATAAGAGATGTGGATGTGGGCAGTTGAGAGGAATTCTTAGTAAACCAATTTAAACGCCCTTGGTCAAGTATGGCTACACTGTAAAAAATTTTCTGGTCAACTTCCTGAACTGCAACGGAAGTTTTTATCCTATACTAAGTACGGAAATAACACTACATGTCACGACTGAAAATACTGGAATGTTAAGCATCCTTGCTAGTTGGGGACTTCCCTATGCATTTGACTGTTTCGTGAGTGAATGTAGGGACGTTACCATGGATGTACGGGAAATAGTTAACCATTCGTACTTTCTCACCATTAGTATACATTGATATGGTATTTTTATGAATAATTTCTTGAAGTCTATAAGGAAGCAATACGATGGGTCCTCTCTAGGCTGCGATATTCAATCCCAGGAAGCTGAATTACTCACAAATTATAATAACTGTAACGCAGGACTTTGTTACACGCGACCAAAGCCAATGGATTAAATTACAGATGGTACTGTGTACATTTTTTTTATAGTGAAACAGCTGCGCAGGCAAGTCTTATGACTGCTGTCTCAAACCATTTCCATATTTTTTCTCTAGAAATTGATTGAACAGGATGAAAGTATTAATTGGCGGCTGTAGATAAAAGTTTTTAACCTTTCCTGTAAAAAAATCGTAATTCCAGAATATTTATTTTCTGAGGTAGGCGTATACGTGCAAACACAGATATTACAGACAATATTTCACTATGGAGTCTCCTTAAGGCGCCTGTATCCTTGCCATCTTATGTTTATTTATATCCCTATAACTTGCTGTTAAGATTTATAATTACAATTCAAAACATATTAAATACAAAACGACTTTACACAATTCCTGATGTAGAACATTCATGGTTAATTCCAACTTTTCTGAAGCCTTGCTAAAGTTATACTTCCAGGATATTCCTAAGTCTCATGAAAACTAAGCTTAACCAAGCCTAGAAATTTACACCAAGGGACCACGCACCATATTCGTGCGCAATAAGTTTAATGATATTTTCCCTGATAACTGAATCCATATATATTTTCTCTCTATTTGTATTTATATTAATTGGAAATGATATATTATTTATATATAAAGTATAAAAAGTTAAATTTAATCAAAAATTAAATACTTTCATCTTAACAGAAGTATAAAACGTTTGTGATATATGACATATTTAGGAAACAACCAAACACATCAAACATGGGGTGACTTTTCGGAAGGTTAATTCAAATAGTGTGAAGAAACCGCGAATAGACAATACTAGAATGGTCTGATTTAAGTCTGTATTGTCTCATGTGAGACTGAAGAAAAGTAAATAATATGTTAATCTTTATCACGGTTACAGATGCAACAAAAACAACATGGGAAAGCTATTGTGGACATAATTGTGCGTGTTTAGATATGCCCTGGGCCATGACAGCCCTTGCTTTCATATATCTGATCTGAAAAGTAAACCACGGCGAAATGAAAATTAGACGAAGACAAAAGGGATACTCCTTCAAAAGCTATTATCTTCTGTGCCGGCAAGGGCAAAGTAATATGCAGGTGGCGCAGCGACAAAATGCAATAGTGCCGGAAACGGGAATATTCAGAGAATATCAACTAGATAACAACGTACACCATTTTTCGCACATACATAAATCCGGGAACCAACTCAGCTCAGTTTGTTGGAGTGGGAGGTCTGACCACAACGCCGCCTCGACTCCTCGTGCTTCGTGGGACTCCAACCCACAACCTCCAAGATTGCAATGAAGCACACTGAGACTCGTACACTAACGGTAGCCAGCTACGTAATTCTTCCGACCCGCTCTCTCCTTTCATCTTGATATCTGAATGTTGTTTTTCAAACCCACGGTCTTATATTTCCAGTCGGCCATATTTAAGGAAAACTTAAAAGCATTCATGACCGGGCATTTATAAAGTCACTTCAGTGGAATGACTTTAAGTCAAACGCGTTCAACTTTCAATGGCAACATCAACGGCGGCTTTTCGAAAGCGGCGGAGACTTCATTTCACGGCAGCCAATTACTTCCATGATTGCGGGAAGAGACGGAACACTAGAACAGGAGCCCGCAGGCGGTAATTTCGGACTGGGAGAGTTGGCGGCAGTGGCGCTGGCTCGTGCGGAGAAGTGGCACCACTGGGGTGAGCGGGTCAAAGCGCAGTTTTAATCAGGGGATGGGTTGGCGTGGGGTAGAGCACTGGCCGACCTCCGGAGAACGTTCCTGGAGTCGGAGGAAAGTGCCTTGGAAGAAGCGAATGAGAAAAAAAAAGGGGGGGGGGGATCCTTGAGAAATGACGAGAAGTTAGCCGCAAAGATGGAGTGGCCCCCCTCAACCTACCCCATCACACCGCGGACTCATTCGGCGCGAGGGTTAAAAAGGAGGAGTAATTGAAAACACGCGATAGCCACTGAAGCGCACTCTGCCACCGTCGCCTGCAGCCCGATTATGTCGGCGGAGGAAGCTGCCGCACATCTCCAGGCAAAACAACCGGGCGCGCATTGCTGCACACTGAAAACAAATCTGTATATTTATAAGACATGTTTTTTTGACACTAGTTGCCACAGTTATTTCTGTAACACCAAAAGTATATTAGAACAAAAATTACTACACTTATCGATATGAAAATATAAAGCTACAGTGAATTTTAACAAGTAAAAGCTGTTCGTTAATAATGTAGGCACTTTTAAAATCGACATAAATTGGGGGAAAAAATACTGCCTAAAACTACAGGCTATTCACGGCAAAGTGAGCATTTTTGAAAGTCCTGCTTAAGATCTACTTGTACGCACATATGTATTCTTCCACCACACGTACAATCAACATTTCCATCGGTCTAAACACTTTATTCATGCGTTGGTCAAGTGAAATTGTAAAACTAGCATCAAGGTCAATATTTTACAAATTTGCTAATTCCTACAATCAGATGCATAAAAAACAGGAAGCAAAAGAAATAATTCCAATATTCACAAATGTTTATCTAATACTTTTTTTTTATTCAACCCAAAGACGTGGAACTACATCCCAGAATTCGTTGCCAACTTTACTTAGCGCATGTCAAATTAGAGTGTCCGTTAAAATGTACTATTACGCGGGTGACCTCAGATTCTTGTACGCGCCGGCTGGCTCAGTGGAAGAGCTTATCTCCCTCCTCACCCCCCTCCTCCACAACCCCGGGAGGTCAAACCCGTCGCATCGCCCGGTTCCTTGCTGACGACACAGCACCCCCCACCACCACCCTTGCTGGAGAAACCGACGAGTTTAGAGGATGCGCAAGGATATTTTGGGAACTAGGACCCTTGGCGCAACGCGGCATTTAGAGAAATTTCTGGGCGATGGCCTACCATCCTATAAATATTGCAGCGGTCCAAGGGTCTGCAGTCTTTCTGTGGAAGCCAATCGGCCGAGTGCGGTACTTGAGCGACGTGTGGTGCAGCGAAGGACATCGGCGAAGGGGACAGACGACGACGGGAGATTGCGAGGCGACGGCGGACGAGGTGCCTATTTGTGGAGTGAATGGACGAGAGGGCGTGACACGCAATGAGCGCAGACTAATGCGCACGATGGCGCTTGGAGAACTCTAGAACATTGCGGACTGGTGGGATCTCGATGACTAAACTGAGGTGGGACTGTCTGAACATGTGATACGGACTTTACTGTAAATATCTGAACTGTCAAACATTGACGTATAATTTATAAAATAAATCATTAGGTTTTGATACACTACCTATTGGGACTGATTTGCAATTATTTATTTACACTAATTTCTTTGAGGTAATTATAACTTTTATTGCTTGGATTAATTAATTGCAAATTGCAAATGATAACAATTTATTGTAATGTATTAAGTCGAAAGAATTTATATATTTTTTATATTTTAAATAAACTGGGAAACTGTAATCAACTCTTTTATTGAATTAAGACGTCCATCCCTTGATGAACTTGGTTTAGCCCACTGACTGTGAAAATTGTAACAGTATACAGTTTGGGGCAGTGACATTTTTCAAAGGTTTATTTCAAAAGTGTTAACTTTACTGTGTACAGCCTTTAAATATATGCAGAGTCTCAGCTATTGTACGCGCCACGACTGCTGGCGTCTTGCATCCCTAGATGCCTGAGCTTGGGTCGCCGGCACGGCTCAGCTGACGGCAGTTGAAACTAATGTCGGCCCGGCTGTGTACAGACTGTTACGAAAATATTCGGCGCGCGTCGGCAAACACGCAGCTCATTATATGGGGACTAATGGTTTTAGCATGGCGGGAGGCTGGGCGCGCGCAGCTGCCTCTCCCCTTGCCTGTCGTACCTCGCTCACCTAACATCCACACACCAATAGTTGTGGCGCTAACAGTACAACAGTTATTTAATTGAAATAGCTCAAATACTTGACGTTGTATTACGATGCGAGTGTAAGATTTAAATCTATGTCTACTGACGTGTTTACTGTTTTATAAGTACAAGAGAATCAATATGCATATTATTAACGCAATCACATGCCTGAGAATTCTACGGTTTCACTTTGATGATGAATAAAGTGAAACGGCCCACGAAAATGTTAGTTTTACATATCGCGAAAGGATAAACGAGAAGAAAAGTAGATCCTAAGCAGGTCCTTCAAAGTGCTCAATTAACCGGAACAGCCTATACTGTAGAATTTACGTTCCCAAAAAAATTCTAAAAATTTTAGTTAGATCTCTGTTTTGTAAACAATTTTTTGGCGACTACTTTTCAAATAAATTATTTGTAAAACGTACAACAATGTACAGTGTATGTATAAGTTTTCACACAACCGGCCGACTGCATTAGCAGATCAACAGTGGATTACAGCAGCCAGCCGCTCTGATCTCGGCGTGGGCAAGCTCCTCTGATTGGTTGCCGCGCAACCGACAGCAGAACAAGCTAAAGCCGCACCACGCGCGAAACGCAAAGATCCCCAGTTATGGGACCACGCATGTGGTTGACCTCTTTCGCGTGTCTCCCTCCTGATGCCTCTCCGCACAAAATTAACATATTTTAATTTTCTCATTTCCTTCGCCGACGGCCAAGCACGCCACTAGTTTCCTCCCTGGCGTAACCGTGGTTCGTGCAACTCCAGACAAGCGCTGTCCTTTCACTTCTGCGACGAATAATAATTCATCGCGGAAATACCAAGAACGGAACATCAAACAGGCATACGTACAACGATGCGGACAAAGTGCACACGCAACGATGCACATCCAAGTAGATTTCATGCAGGCGACATGAGGGAAACGAACCGTGCAAATTTGTACTCACTCGTCCTCAGCTACAGTTGCCGCACTGTTTCTCTAGCTCGCAACACACTCACCTGAAACAAACAGATAACAAAGTAAATACCAATCGCAACAACGTCAAGTGCACATGTTACCACACTGGCCATGCACGTACACAAAACACGGACACTTGGCATGTCGGCAACACGTCATGTTTTCAGCACCTGCTCAGGCATTGAGTGCTACTACACTTACATACAAAAACATTCAACACCCAAGATTAAAATATTTATATGTACGTGAAAGTGTTGAGTAAGATTTCACTATGTTATTATGCCAGATACTATACTGTCTAAAATATAGACAATAATTAGAAGTACAACTCACACGCATAAAAAAAATTAGACCGCATATTTTTTGTATAATGGTACGTAAAAATCATAATTTTAGTGTTTTTGAGACGTACAAATAATGTAAACTATCTCACTAGCCGAAACGAGATAATTCGCGTTGAAATGACATACCATTAGTTCCTTCAAGATATTTTTTAAAAAATCAAGCTATGAAGTGTTTTCGCAATGAAAAAAATTGCTCAATATAAGGAAATTTTATGGATACTTCTGATTTGCAGCAATCTATGATTTCCCGTAAAATATATTTTGCTAAGCATAACATTAAATTAATTAAGGCATGACCGTTCAATTAGCATTGCTAAATTTTTGTAAATGTTATCGTTTATGTCATTTCTACGGCCCAAAATCACTAGAATTGTCATTCTGACATGGCATGGTGCGAAAATTATGCGATCTAATTCTTTTGTATGCGAGGAAAGTGCATGTACAGGTAACATCTACAGGTTTAACGGTATGCAGGTCCCTTAACTACTTCCCCTGTTTCTCTGCTTGTGTTGGCGGGCAAAGACTTAAATTCAGGGGTGTAGCCAGGAATTTACATCAATGGGCCCGGGAGGTGCAAATTTATGTCTGGTAACTTTGTACCAATTAAGGGTAACATTATACCACACATCTTTGTTTATAACAAAGGATTTACAGCCCTCATCTTAATGTATGCCTCACTGATATCACTTCTTCTGTTTGTTAAGAACATGGCAAAATAAAGGGATTCTAGGGGCCTTTACTTAAAAATAAAATAGGCAGGTGGTACAAAGTTTCCTTGATGTACCAAAGTTATCCCAAATGTTCGTAGTATTTCTAATTTTATTTTTAATTTCGATTTTTGTGGGGGAGGGGGGAGGGGTACGTCCCAATATCCCCCCAACCAGCCCGCAACGGCTACGCCTCTATACTGCGCTAACAGTGCAGAAGGTGCAACTACAGGAGCATCGCCCCACGCGGCCAGTGCCAAGGGCACAGGAGGAGAAATGCGAGCTGGCGGTCGTGAGCAGATATGTAAATGGGGGGGGGGGGAGGGGTATCAGTAATGGCGGAGCCTTGTTTACCGCCCACGCTGCTGCGACACGGTATCACACTACTCGCAAACACGCACCGCTGTCCTCGACAACACGCGCATTATTTCACACTCGCGTCGCACACGCCTCCCACGTCATATACCTACCCGTTAGTAAACATTCCAACCCTTCAAGGCCGCTGCTCACCGAAAAATGCATCGTTTTACATTTGTACGAAATAGTGTTCACCTGGAAGGCATTTCTTGCGAGTATTATTATACCCACACGAAAAAAATTTTGACGGCACATTTTTTTACACAATGACTTGTCAAAATCGCAAATTTGAATGTTTTTAGGGACGTACACATAGACTAATAAAAACTAACTCACCGAAATGAAATAATTCACATTGAAATAAGATATAATGAGTTAGTTCAAGGCTACTTTAAAATCACGTTATGAAGTGTTTTCACAATTGTCAAAAATTGCTTAAAATGAGAAAAATTGCATGTTTTTTAATGAGTTTTTGTAAACTACGTTTTGCCAAGGACACCTTCAAATTAATTAAAATATGTGTAAAAGGTACGTTCGTATTGGTGCTAGTTTCTAACCACGAACATCACCGGTCGTGATCTGCCATCTTCTGTAGCATGATGTAAATGCACAAGCATACTCGGGATACAGTTTCGAGGAGTTAACAAATAACGTAGTTATCGCGTTCTTGTTAACAGAAATATAGTCAATAGCCGCTGGAAATTTGCATCTGCTACCGCCAGCAAGTTTATAGTGTTATTAACTATTAATAACAGTATAAAGTGTTACCGATTTATAATTTCTGGAAATTTGATTTGAAAATACGCTATATGCCTACGTCTTGAAATACAGTAGATTAAGGTAGTGGCCTCAGCATCACTTTTTTCCTTTTTCACTCATGTCATATCACGCAAATATGGAAAAATTATGTAACCGGGAGAATTCATTAGCTTAAAATTGTATACTAGCCTCCATCAGCGGAAAACTGAGGAGGGTTGATGGACGTCACGCCATGGCCACAGGAAAAACACTGTAAAATGTTGTCATGAACAAAACACTCGGACCGGGTTATCTTCGTACAGGGAAGGTGCACAGGTATATCTCTACGAAGAGTAACACAAGACAAACAACAGATAACGTTGAACACGTCATGCAGAGAGGATGGAGGTCGGCACGGTTCTACACATCTCCAATTTCAGCGAAGTAGAAGCTGCGGGATATCAACTTTTCATTATCGTTTCGAAACTCTTTAACCATATCAGTATCGGTGCAATATATGTCTCCCAGAGAGTACCACAAATCGATAGCGATATACCGCAAATATCGCTCATGTCTAATTGCAAACATTGGCATCACAAATATTATAAGTCATATTGGTTTTGTAAATATCGAATATGGCCAACATCATATATCGCCAATAGTGCATACAGCTAATATCGCATTTCGTCAACATCGCGTATTACAAATCTCACATATCGCTAATATCACATATCACTAATATCGCGATATATTAAATAATGGTCTACTCTGTTAAACCATATCAAGTTGCGATATTTCAAAAATATTGTTCTATAATCGATATATCGCCATATCGCACAGCCCTAGTGGTAATCCGCGCGCCACGGGTATAAGGAAGATGGATGAGTGCAACAAACATCACAACTGGGTGGAACTGAACCCAGAACCCCTCAGAAAGGCAGCTATCTTTGCCTGCTCGACCATCGCAGTGGAATCATTACGGGCACTCTGGCAATAAGCATACCAGGTGGAGGATGAAATGGGCGGTTAATAGCCCCTTCCAGCCGTACACTGCATACGGCTACAAAATACGTGCTTTGCAAGAGAGCGGAGACTGCCTGTGACGTAATCGTTCGCCAAATGAGAAAAAGGTCAGCTAATAGACCTTACTGGCCATGCACTGCGAACAGCTGCACCGGACATGTCACGAAAGACCGCAGACACTGTTCAATAATCGCTCATCAGCTCCCGCTGGAAAAATACCAGCCGCGTTGTGAATGGCTTATACAACCGTAGCCGAAAACGAACCATAGAGTTCACTGTTAGCGATAAAAATAATCAGTGCTGTGTTGCCTTAAATAAAGCGCGAATAAAATACTTTTTTTTTTTTGCAATACCTAAATGCATAATTTAGATTGGATGTGAACGTTTTAGTGAAATTCAGTTTTGTAAAATCAGTAGCACGTCACTGTTCTAGTCAGTTAAAAGTATCCGAGATTAACTTTAGGAGTGAGTGAAAGGGCGGACCAGCAGTGCAGTTTGAACCCCTGCTGCTTCACGGATCGCGTGCCTGCGACGCTATCAATTATTGACGCGGCCACTCGGCTGTGTGATTGGCCCGCGTGCCTGCGGTGTGGTAGCAGGCACTCGCGCCGAGGGTCATCGACCTCCACGTTCCACCGACCGAGCCCTGGTGCCCGGTGCAACGGCCATTCGGGGCGGCCCGGTCGCTCGTCTCTTAATGACGTGTCCCGGCGATCTGCCACGCCGTCACTCCCTCAGCTTCCAATGAATAAAGCTTTTCGTTACTACAGCCGCTCAACACAATTATTGACACCTCAAAGTAAATAATAGACAGCCCTGTGCAGACTTGACAAGGAGGCGGTGATGACACAACAAGGCTCGGATTCATAAAGGGGCTCTAGAACTACTTTTGCTAAACGACATCATGCGTGTGGATGATTCCTGTAGTTTATAAAATATTTTATACGGCTCTTTGTATTATAAACATGCATATGTTTTATAAACACACACACACGCGCGCTCGCACACACACACACATTAATATATATATATATATATATATATAGTGTATGTATGATAATGCGTCTACAAACTCTGCAGTAGTAACCAACCACTTCAAGTTATCGATGTTCTAACTGTTTAATACACAGAGAATTTAATTTCTGTACGAAAAAATTTAAATGTTGTAAACAAGTAGTTGTAACATTTTTTAAATCATGTATGTGTTTGAAAATTTGCAAATCTCCATATCCGAACCGTTGAAAGGATAAACAGTGTTTGTGGTGATTGGTAGCGGGTCCGAGGTTCCCGTGTCAACGGGGCCCGAACTGGCAACGTGCAAAACACTAGGACAGTGCAAAAAATACTGTGTGGCCTCCTCGTGCCGACCGAACCTCTCAATCGGTTAGCTGTAAATCCAATTTCCATGGCGGCTCTGAACGAATTTTGAATATCATACGCACGCTACCTTTGATACAGGCGTGACACCAATTTTAATTAAACGCTTTTACTGAAATTATGTCCCTGCATTCTATTAGTCATGCAATAATTCAAAAATTTCGCGAAAGATTAAAATCACCGCAAACGCACTGCATCACCAGTCGTTGGCTCCGTTCGGCAACCGATCGATCATGGGACAATCATCTGGGTGATTGACAGCTTGACACAGATTACTGCGGCAGCAGCCAGTTTTCGGAGGAGGGGGAGAGGGCGATGACTGTTAAAAATCAACGGCAACAAGAAAAATTAATACTATGTGTACTGCCTGAACATGAAATGCCACTCTACTTAGAAACAAAAGTGAATTTCTAATGTTTACACTATCATGCTGGAGTATTTAAAAGTAGTTTTCAGGCGTGGCAAGTTGTTTTAAAAGTACATGAATATTTTCAATGTAACACCGAAGACTGAAGCAACCATTGTCTTCGGGACAAGCGGTGTTTCTGGAATGATACAAGGCTTGCATTTAAAAACAATAATCCTTCTTTCTTTTATGCACAGGTGCTAATGGATAAACTATCTAGCAGGCGGGGAATTCAGAAGACATTTATTGTAATGTTTCTGGTGTTACAAATAACACATTTTTTGAAACGAGCTGTACTTAAACCCACACTGCACTTGTTTCGTTATCGCAACAAATAAGTTTTAGGCTTTGTGTTCCTCTATAGAAATATGAAGCAGATATTAACTTAGAACTGTTGCAAGGTATATGAATCGGTTACACACAGAGAAAATAATTGGGATATTGATCCTCACTGTGTGCCTATAGTGCCAACAAACCTTCTAGTACATTATGTATGCAATTATGCACACTAAATATACTAGCATTGCTTAGGGCTGCGGCTGTAAAGTGGGAAATTATTTGAGAACTATTCAAGCTAGGACTCGAATACACGACCATCTGTACAAGAGTCACGTGTGTTATTGCATGACTCAACTTCACTCGGCATGCACAAATAAAACACAAACATCCCAGAATTACCCTGGAGTGACTTCGGGAAACTATGGAGATTGGAAATGAGGATAGCCAGGACAGGGAATAGATAACCGTGTCCTCCAGAATGAGAGTCCAGTGGCTTGCCACTACGTCACTTCAATGTTAAAATTTTCTGTATATTTACGGAAATTTTTACGAAAATGCACAGTAAATATACGGAAACCCAATCCGTAATGACGAAAAACAGAGTTAAGTGCGTAAATAAAAATTACGGAAATTCTCTGTATGTTCTAGAACTTCGGGTTCTGGGCACGAACAATGGCGAGTCTACACGAAGCTTTCCTCGCCACTGTAACCAGAAAATTATATCGTTTCTGCGGCAGTTAAGATTATCCATGAAACTAATACCTGTTCTTTCAAACATTAAAAAGTAGCATCAGACGTCTGTAACACTTAAAATACACTAACTTTAACAGAAACTAAAAAAGTTGCTTATGTGATTAATATAGCTGTTCAAAAGTTATACAAGGTTCAACACGTGAGCATTGTAGGTAAGTGTTTAGGGTCGTGAACTTGCAGCTTTTTGACTCTGGTTCAAATTTTGCGTAAGTGTAATTTTTTTTTAAACTTTTCTAAATACCTTTTTTTTATACACAATAGAACACCCGCATTATGAAAATTAAAATTAAATTGATACCAAAAATTATTTAAACTAGAAGTACAGAAAACTAACAAGGGAATTAACGTAGAGGTTCCGTGAATTTTACGGACAATCCGTTTTTGAAAATCATTGTGTCCGTAATTATACGGAGAGTTTACGGACACCTCTGGATACATTTTTTCGAGCACTTTTCCGTAAAATGAAGGAATTTTTTTTAAACATTGTTAGTTCGATGGCGTTTACTGCATGCGAGGACTTGGCTTACAGTTTCTGCCGACGACTGCAAGTGTTCTCTCGGCTCCACGCACACGCCAAGCCCGGCACGTGAAGAGGCGACGAGCTGAGGAATGTCTTTAATAAGAGAGTGGAGAGCGAACTGGGAGGCAAAAGGCGCGCAGAAGAGGCGGAGATTCATCCACTCGCCCAGAGCCGCTCACGGAGGGCGGGAACGTGAGTGAATCTCTCCGCTACCTTCACATGCAGAGGTCACGCCGGCTGTGAGATCAATGAAACATTCTCATGCATGCAGAACTTTCCAGTTTGCGCTGGTAGGCGCCGGCTATTAGGCATGTGAAATTATGTTCAAGGAACCAGTGATATATACACCATTCCAACAACTATACCCCATTAACGGTTACTTCCAACTTTTCTGAAGCCCTGCTTAAGTTGTACTTCCAAGATATTCCTACATATCATATAAACAAAACAAAGCTTGCAAAATTACACCAGAAGGCCAACGCACCGCATTCTTGCGCACTCAGTGTAATAATATTTTGCATAAGAACCATTTGCTACTAGGATTTACCAAAACATATATTTCCTCTCTGTCTTTATTCATAGTACTTATAAATGAAATAGTGTAATTTATATATTAAATATACGTAAAAGATTAATCTAACCAAAAGTACAATTATTTTCTGTTAACACAAATATAAAACGCTTGTGATACATGGTATATTTATAGGAAGCAACCAAACACGCCAGATATGGGGTGTTATGTCTCAGGTTTGATTCAAAAAGTGTCAAGAAACCGCGAATAGACTATACTGTAGTGCATGTGTAGTTGTGGGCAGTAGCATTTATCAAAGGTTCACCATAGACTAAAGATGAGGTATACCCATCATTCGTCTTCTGCACATGTACCCAACACTGACATACCCCAAAGAAACACAACGCTCAAAGTCACATGGCCAACAGTGATAAACGTGTTTGTTTACATCCCAATTTTAAAATGACAAGCACTTTTGTATGATTACAATACTTTTATCAATGTTAATTTAATCAAATTATATTGCAACTTGTTTAAAGAATGTAAACATACATCTCAAAGCACTTGTTTACTAATCAAAGTTCTATCCTCGCATCCAATCCACACCGTTGTCGTTAGACATGTTGGCAGAAAAGCAGTTCAATGTTGGGACACAGAGACTGGTCGTGCGCAGCCAGCGAGATCGTTCTACCTCATCTTAAGTCTATGACTGACACACCCCGCAGGGTTACGTTTCAGAGATAATCGTGAAGAAAGAGAGTGGCAGAATTACATATAAGCTAGTAACAGGCAGAAGTGCCTATCAAGAAGGTAGCAGCCAGTGAAAAAAATCACAGTGCATGGTATGTTCACGGAACTCTCGAATCTAGCCTAGTCGCCGAATGAACTTGCGAAACTTCCGTGTCTCTTACCCGTACTGTTTACAGTTTATTTTATCCCTCCAAGAACCACACTTGCGCGCTGTACGAGTGCCAACCGCGCGACAGTCGAAGGCTTTACGCATATGTGCCCTTCGATTTGTATGGTCTGTATTGACTGTCACCCTTACAACCCTCTACCCCCAGATATAGTCACAGTTAAATCCACGGAATCTCCGGGTACGGGGAAACCTAGTCAGAGTAATTATTTAATGACATCACTCACAATGCCACGTTGGTGGTAAGTGGAATTAATGATCCATACTGTACAGAGCTGAAAACAGCATACAATAAGAAAAGTACCTTGCGTGCGGAGATACATTTTAAATCCGAATCAGAGGAAAACCACTGATTAGCAGTGAAATTAAACTACTCGAATTAGTGTAAATGGCTCCACTTGCAATATGTGGAAAATCACTCGTTTCCGTGCAAAAATTCCACTGATTGAATATGTGACACAGCCACCTGCATGCGGCCAACTAAAAACTTTTTATTAAATTTGATTAAATCATTACATTTAAAAAAATGTTCTTGGTGCCCTGGATTTAAAACCACATTAACATGTTATTAAACTGTTCCACAACTAACTTAGCTACTAAGCCATCGGTAACTGTACGGGGAAAAACATTTATATTAAAAATTGAATTGAAAGCATGTAGTTTTAAGATGGGCGACGTTTCTTTCGGTTTGAAATTCAGTTGATAACATTAGGATTTTTAATATACAAAGTACGCATGAATGCATTCGCTCTCCTACATTTCATCCAGTTTCAACCTTCAAACCGAGCAGTATGATAATTATGCGAAATTTAAATGAAAGACGCGAAAACGAAATGAAAGACACAAAAACGAAATGAAAGATTGAATGTACATGTAACCTCGTAAAATGGTATTATAAAATACGAAACCCACATTTTAAAATACAAATTTCATGTGCTTTATTAGCTTACGTGTTATTTCGTTTGATACATCCTGTATGACTGATCCATCAGTCAAAAAACAAATAACTGAAAAACATTGAGAAAGAAGTTGGTTTATGAATCAGTGGAAAATGGCACTAAATCAAAAAGTGAAGGAATACGGGAATTTTTTTTAACTAATTCATCAGTTAAATTGATTGAAGCGACTGTTGGATAAATCAGGAGCTGTTAACTGATTTAAACAGTGAAATTTCAACTGATTTAGTTTTAGGGTGCACAATTCGTTGTTGGGGCTACATTCTTCAGTATCATAAACAACCGAAAATAATAACATCACACAAAAAGATAGCGCACTGTACCGACATATTCACGGTTTCAAACACAAAAAAATGTTGTGCTGCAACGCCTAAAATGATATAATTATCTATGACAGAAAGTGTTAAAGATCACATCCGTGTGATGTCCTTCCACACATGTGAATTTATAATAGCGACAAGAGAAGCTATGCTTCCAGCCTTGTTTCAAACTCCGCGTTATTTCACCGTAGCCGCATTAGAGGGCGGCGTCAGAGTTAATTAACGGCCACTTGACGAACAAACGACGTGGCACACACAGCGTCAGCTCGGACCCTGGGTGCAGGCCTGACACGTAACGTCATCGCTATATTCGGCTTGTACACATATGTATGTAAAGGCTGTTCACGATAATGTGAACACTTTTGAAAGTCACTGCCCCTACCTGCATATATCTTAACGGGCGCACCGAGTGGTGTGCACCCAGTAAAGTTGGTAACGATGGATGGGAAATAGTGCCATATCTCAACGCCGAATAAAATGTGTTAGGTAACCATTCGTGATAAGTTAAATTATTTCTTTCCCTTTCTGTTTTGTTTTCAATGCATCGAAGTGTAAAAATTAGCAGATATGTAAAACATTTACTTTTCTAATGATTCTACATTTTCACTTGACCGACGCATGAATAAAGTGATGAGGCCCAGGGCAATGTTAATTTTACATAAGGCGGAAGAATACACAACGTGCGTGCAAGTAGATCTTAAGCCGGGATTTCAAAAGTGTTCATTTCACGTGGACAGCCAATATATCTGTGTGCGACTACGCCCGGGACAAAATCCGCTATCTGGCGACAATGAGGCAAGTTACTTGATACCGCAAATAGTGTTTCGTTAAGGAAGTAGTTCGTTCGTCTGACGAGGTGTGTATAAGTGATCCTAACAAAACCACGCAAACATAAAAGAAACGAGATTACGTTTACGCGAGGGTCACTTTCATTATGGCATTCTCCAATAGACAAATGTAAAATGAAACTCTGTTACTTCAACTTTTTATAATGTCGTAAATAGTTGAACATAAGTAGATAATACATTATCTAACAGCATGTTATAGAGCAGAGGTAGCGGAATTCTATTCAAATGCTTAATTTTCGGAATTTAATATATCTTTATCGCTACATCAGTGATCTGAACTTCCAGTAAAATGCCCCGGACTGTACATATTTCAAGTTAGTATATGTTATTATTTAAAGGTTTTCAGTTATATAGTGTTTTAAACGCCACAGAATCATACGCTGATAAAAATATTATATATATTGCGGCAACTCTAAAATGTTTTGTTGGAATTCGCCTTGTCAAAATGTTTGTACGAATCAGAAATTTATTCAGCTGTCATGACTAAACTGATGAGGCGATTACAAAATAATTTTCTTTTCATCTCAAAAGAAATTAGCAAGACGATTATTCTTCAAATAGCGTGTCCGTAGAACCGACACTGGAAATGCAGAAACCGGAAAGATATTTTTTATTCGGAAATACGCCACAGCAGCAAACACCCGGCGATACTGACTGTATGTAATATTTACTCTTCGCCAAAGGTGGAAGGCCCGCCGGTAATACATCATCGTTGACAAGCGTATCACAGGCGCAAACGTGTCCGGGGAATAGTACACGAGGAATAAATCTGCATTCGGCGAAGCCAATTTCCATACGCACGCGATCGCAGAGGTGTGTGTATCTACGATGTGAATATCGTCAACTGTACCTGGCTTACTTCGTCGCCTCAGAACGTCATATCGAGGGTCATGATAGATTACATCTCGACCACAACAAAAACAAAAGTACACGGAAGAAAATACAGCGTGACCACGAAAGACACTTTATCCAAAAGGGAGTAATGCTCCACAAGCCAGTATCTTAAAAACTTGAACTTTCACACTAAAACAGGTAACTATAAAATGCATGCATACTCTTGCATGTCAAATGCAGATAAACTCAAATATAGGCTATTTACAGTAGAATGAGAACGTTTGAAAACCATGTTTAAAATCTACCTGTATGCACGTTGTGTATATTCCACCTCATGTAAGATTAATATTGTCATGGTCATCATCACTTGATTCGTGTTGGTCAAGTGAAACAGTGAAATTATTAGAAAATATTTAACAAATCTGCTCATTTTTACACCTCAATGCATTAAAAAACACAGAAAGCGAAATAAATAATTTAAGTTATCATAAATGGTTACCTAACACTGTTTATTGGACGTTAAGATACGGAACTACTTCCCATCCATCGTTACCAACGTTACTGGGCGCATGTCACACAGTGCGCCCGTTAAAACATACATTATTTATATATAAAACAAGATTAATACCAAACATAATATTTCCATTATCAATAAAAAGAACTATAACCATTACAATAACTTTAATATTAATTTTAATCACCGCAGGAGCAGTGACTTTTTTTCTAAGGTTGATTTCAAAAGTGCTCACTTTACCGTGAACAGCCTTTATCCATTGGTGGATTCCTCGATCAAAAAAATAAGTTTCTCTACTTCACTCGTTTATCAGAAGGGAAACTTTCTGTTCATGGCAAAATATTACATGAAAGGCGTAAGAGCAAAGAGGTATTTCCGAGCTTTAATAGCCTACATGTCTTACAGTTAGGAACCATATGGATTTAAAATTACCCACACACATCTCGAAAAAACCATTCCATTCTAGTGGCCATACAAACTCGTTAGTTATTAACGGCAAAGACATTCAACAAAAGTTCGTCGTTAGTTACTCACGTCTTAGAGATCTGCTTAGAATATACTTCTCTGCCCATTCTCTATGCTTCTGTGGAGCCTCGATGGCTGAGCGGTTAGCCAGCTCGCCTCCCACCAAGGCGAACAGGGTTCAATCCCTGACCAGGTCGCCGGATTTTCGCATGTGGCAATCTTGCTGGACGATGCCGCTGGTCGGCGGGTATTCTCGGGGATCTCCCCATTCCCCCACCTTTTCATTCCGGCGCTGCTCCATACTCACCTCAACCATCCTCATGTTAAGAGCCGCCCAAATCTCTTCACTCACTCTATGATCCCGGCATATATAAATAGCGCCGTTAAGGCGACGTTTGATTTCATACTTCGATTTAGTGTAACGGTGAAATTGCGAGGAATTTATATTTGTTACTGATATGATGATTCGTACTCTCATGTGAATAACACACAATGTGAATAACACACTCCACTGAAAAAAAAAAAAATCTTCTAAGACCTGAATGTTAAGTTTCACTGGGTGTATCCGCCCTCTTTCTTGAATCTTGAAAGAAAAAAAATACAATGATTAAGTGTATTAAGTTTAAACTATATGTATCTACAGGAAATGAATGTTTTCAAAAGTTGGTATTTCATCTCGGCCTGAAATTTCGCAATTTGGTCAATCCACAGCAGCGGCGACAGACATGAGTTCGTGAACATCAGAATATCGATGTATTCAGTACTCAGCATCGGCGGAAACGAGAAAACGTGGGCAGGCATAGATAGACGCGCCACAACTGGATGTAGGCAAAGTTGCTACTGTGCAGCCAGTATTCACGTTCGTGTTGGTAAATATCGAAAACAGGCGATAAAGGAATGTTATTCCAACAAGCCCCAACCACCCGACAAAAAACGGAAACATGGGATATCTACATGCAGGACGATTGAGTGACTATAGGTTGTTCGCGGTAAAATGAGCACTTTTGAAAGCCCCGCTCAAGATCTACTCGTATGTATGTTGTGTATTTTTCCACCTTATGTAAAATTAACTTTGCCTTGGGCCTCGTAACGTTATTCATGCATCGGTCAAGTAAACTGCTAAATTATTAGAAAGGTAAATATTTTTAAAATGTGCTCATATTTACGCTTCGATGCATTAAAAAGGAGAAACAGAAAACGAACAGAATTGTTTCAGTCATCGCCAATGATTACCTAACACTTTTTATTAGATGATAGATATGAAACTACTTTTTCCCCATCGTTACCAACTTTACTGGGGACATGTGCGCGCCCTTTAAAATATATGCAGGTAGGAGAAGTGACGTTTTTCTAGGTTTATTTCAAAAGTGCTCACTTTATGATGGACAGTCTTTAACGGTTAAATACGCATTCCGAAGGCAGGACTCCAACCAAATATTTCCTGGCGAACACCTTAAGGACTATGACTGAGTCTAGCTCTCGGGATCCACTAATAATAAAAAAGCTTCCGTTTTTAGGACTAAACATGCTTGGTTGTTACAAGTTTCATTACAAGTTTAGCTGTATCTTTTAATACCAGTACAGCCCACTTGCTTCAACCAACATGGCACGTTGTTATTTCTGATAGGTATATAAAGCCACAATGATTGGGATCCCCATCTCCGCACTGCATTCGTTGAATGCCAGAGTGTAGTGACTGGTATAATGTGAAACAACATGACGGTGGTAACTGGGGATGAAGAGACGAACATAACTGACGTTGCTGCAGGGGTGAATGCAGGACAAGTTTCTGAAGCCCTGCTAAAGTTCTACTTCCAGACTATTCCTCCGCCTCCGCCATCTTGGGTTTATGGAATTTCTGCCATACTCTGCAAATACAGTTTTGTACCACGTTTTCTTTTTGGAACGACAGAGAACAGATCATTGCCTAATGCGTTGTCTGAGGTCGGTACTTCTTGATTACTGTTGATATCGTCGCTTTTGTAATCGTTCGCAAGAAATAATCTCGCGTTTCGCCTCGACAGTTACCAGCTAAAAATTGATAAATGTAGCGAAAAGTTGGCAGTAGAGTTCGATTAAATTTGGTAAGCTGTTATTTAGGTTACGTTGTGCGGGAAATTTCAATACACCTTCTGAAATAGAAGCGTTGGCAAAAAAAAAAAAAATCTATAAATCCAAGATGGCGATTGGGAATTCACCTTAATTAAGTCTACAAAATTATACCAAAAGGAAAAACGCGCCGCATTCGTGCGCACTCACTTTTAATAATATTCTCCATAAGGACTATTTTTTACTAGGCATTACAAAAACAACACATTTATCTCTGTTTTGTTCATATTAACTAAAAAAATTAAATATTATAATTTATAAACTAAATATACGTAAACGTTACATTGTAGCAAAGAATTAAGATTCTTTTAAGTTATAGACCATTCACGGCTACTTTCAACTTGCTCTGCTGAAGTTCTACTTCCAGGATATTAATCTGTCGCATGCAAACAAAGCTTAACACAGTTTAGAAAATTACATAAAAGAGGGATAACTTACCGTATTCGTGCGCACTCATTTCAATAATATTTTGCATGATAACTATATTTTCTACTAAAGTCTGTCCACGATCAAATGAACACTTTTGAAATCAACCTTAGGAATAAGTCACTGCATCTGCTTGCATATATTTTAACGGGCACACTGAGTAACATGCGCCCAGAAAAGTTGGTAGAGATGGAGGGAAACTAGTTCCATATCTTTACATCGAATAAAAAGTGTTAGGTAAACATTTGTGATAAGTAAAATTATTTCTTTCGCTTTCTGTTTTTTCTTAATGCATCAGAGTGTAAAAATGAACAGATTTAAAAAAAAAAAATTAGTTTTCTAATATTTCCAAAGTTTCAGTTGACCAGCGCATAAATAAAGTGATGAGGCCCATGACCATATTAATCTTACATAAGACGGAAGAATACACAACGTGCATTCAAGTAGATCTTAAGCAGGGTTTTCAAATGTGCTCAATTTACGGTGAACAGTCTTTAGGCATTGGAAACACACCTATTCTATCACTGTTTTTATTTGTATAAATTATATATGAAATAATGTAATTTATAGGTAAATTTTTTTAACAAACGTTTAAACTAACCAAAAATAACGTTTGTTTTTAATGTTAACACAAATTATAAAATGAGACATATTTAGGAAACAACTAAACACGTCATACATGGGGTGGTTTTTCAAAGGTTGCATTCAAAATGTGTGAATGTGCCGCAAATAGACTAGATCTTGTCTCGGGTGCCAGTAAATATGAACCGTCCTCAAACAGTTACTAGAGACACCTATCACATACAGATCTACCGCCGGCATCACGCTGTAACAGCGGAGTATTCTCCGTTTTATATCACTTCAGCCAATGTTGACGGTTCTCGAAAAGTAGTGCGGCCACAAGGTATCCCTTCGTCACCGCTGTTTTGTCAGTGAGGAAAACGATGTTCGTAAACAAACACTACGAATCCATTGGCATGCAATGTGAGACTGACAACTCCAGTACTAAACTAATATATCTGGCTGTCATTCCCACCTGTTATATTTTTGTTATGACCAAGTTATGAACTAGTTAGGGTTATGTTTATTTTATTTGTGGGGCGGACAACTCTAGTTTATCGTCTTTTGTGAAAAGGAATTGTCTTGCGGCTCTTCTTATGAGTAGCAATTTGAACTGCCTATTGTTCTGATGATGAAGTGGAAAATGTTGCTCGTACGGAAATAACATTCAAATTACTATAACTGGAAAGTTGTTTCTTCATCGAAGAATCAAACACTATAAACGTGTGTGCTCGTACCGATGCGAGAAATACACACTGAACATTTTCAGCTAAGGTATACTCAAACATCAAAATCGTTGAAATTTTTTATACAATGATCTAGCCTACAAAGGCTGTTTATTAAACCACGTGCATTCCAAAACCTCCGGCAAGAACAAAACGCGATACATTATGTCGTTGTTCATAACGATGTGAGAAATGTACAAATGAAAACCTTTTCAGCAAATTTAACTTCAAAAGTAAAAATCGTTGGATTTTCAATCAAATTAATTGTGGTATAATGAAGTCGGTTTTTAAAGGCCACGTACATTTCAAATATTCTAAAAACAGTTTTTTTAAAACATTATTTACAAAACACACAAACTTACTGGCAATTCGTAACTCCTAAACTAGTGGCGAGCTTTGGATGATTACTTTACTCAAATCACTTTTGTTGGCCACTGATACGAAATAATTTATTTGCTGACTTATTAAATTAATAAAACACTTGAGCTGTTTCTTGAAATAATCAAATATAAACTTCATTAAAACATAACTACATTGTCGCTCGCGTCGCGTTTCTGGTAGTTACGGAAAACGGCGAACGAAAGCGCACAAGTAACCTTTTTACGAAGCGCGAGACACGTAACGATATTTCAATTCAGCGAGGAGACTGTTCATATAAAGGTTCCTACGACGAACTATATCTAATGAAATAGCTGCAGATATAATATTCCGATACTACCAAGAAGGAATTCTCGCAACAGATAAATCATGACGAAAGAGGGCTCTATCACAATGCCATTCACAGGGTGGAAATGTTTCACATAACCGTGATTTACACATACACTACCGTAATTTTCAGTACAATGTTTTTAAAGCCCATAATCTATAACTCAAAAACCTGTACATTATTCAGAAAGCAAAAATTTTAAAAGTAAATTTTGTTATTATTTTTAAAGTTCAAAATAATGATGGTTTTACATGCCGAGTACTATTTTTTTTCCTAATCACCGCAAGCATCGTCAAAATAACAACATGTATCCTGCAATAACGATCGTTTGAAACAATGCTTTGCAAATAAGGGTGTTTGCTGTTTACATGTTGTACAGGTTGGCCACAATGCGTGTCAAAATTTAGTGAAGTTATATCAACGCTGTGTAGCTGGCGTTCTAACCACAGGGAACTTGTTTCGCACATTTTGCATGTAAACCGCCGGGACCACCGATGAACTTCGACCACGTTGTCGCCAATAAATTTCCCCAAGTTTAAAAAAAAAAAAAGTCCCTCGCGCATGAAGAACGAGTTCACAAATGACCCGAGCGGGGGCGGTGACTCGCCGGTTCTATAAAGCGGGTTATCCGAGAAGTTAGCGCAGGGGCGGTCGCTGATCGCGACGAACGGGGTGAAAAACGGCTGTTTGTGAAGATGGTCCTCTGCTGAAGGTTGTCGTGCCGGGGGGGGGGGGGGGAGGCGTGAAGGACGGGGCGCAATATGTGTTAAGAATCCCCGGGTGTATGAAGAGGGCTCAACGAGCCTTCCCACGCCATAATCCCCCGCTACGCGCCTAGACCGCGCTATTTGCAGCAAGATTGCGCGCGACGCCCGAACAAAGCCTCCGCGGGATCTGGCCGGGTCCTGGCGGCGCGGCGGGCGCCGCGTATTATTAAACTGCTCTCGCCAGCGGAGGAAGCGGGTAGTTTGTCTTCGGCCGATATGAGTCCCCGGGTTCCCCCTTCCTAAGCCTGCTCGTTGCTGATGCGCGAGGAACGTGTCCACACGACCATTAAAACCTGGTCGCCTCCCCGCAGCTCATCAGGCGAGCAGCCGACTGCAAATAGACGAGCAAGCGAACTCAGTATACGCGCCTATACGCTGTCCACGTTTATCTGAGCACTTTTGAAATCAGCCTTTGAAAAAAGTCACCAGCATATAATTTAATGGGCGCACTGACTGCCAAGCGTCTCTAGTAAAGTTGGTAAAGGCTGTTCACGATAAAATTGGCCAATTTTTAAATCAAACCGAAGAAAAGAGTCACTGCTCCTGCCTGCATATATTTTAACGGGAGCACTGAGTGGCATGCGCCCAGCAAAGTTCGTAACGATGGAGGGAAACTATGGTCCATTCACGACTGGAACAGACTTATGAAAATCAACATCTAAAAAAACACCCTAGCCATTAGCTGCACGCATAGCTGGTAAAAAATAAAGTGGCGGGTGCGGGTACTGTTGATTTTCATAAGTCTGTTCCAGTCGTGAATGGACTATAGTTCCATATCTAATGGCGAATAAAAAGTGTTAGGCAACTATTTATAATGATTTAAATTATTTCTTTCGCTTTCTGTTTTTATAATGCATCGAAGTGTAAAAAATTAGCAGATTTGTGCAATTTTACTTTTCTAACAATTTTACAGTTTCACTCGACCGACGCATGAATAAAGTGATGAAGCCCAAGGCAACGTTATTTTTCATAAGGCGGAAGAATACACAACGTGCATACAAGTAGATCTGAAGCAAGGCTTTCAAAAGTGCTCATTTTACCGTGAACAGCCTATAACGACGGAGGGAAAATCGTCCATGTCTTAACATCGTAATAAAAAATGTTAGCTGAACATTTGTGAACTGCTTATCGATGCTTAATTTTTCTTTCTGTTTTTTAAATGCATTATGTGTTAAAAATTTTTAGGAAATTTGTAAATTATTCACGCGGGTAATAGTTTCAGAGTTTCAGTTAACTGGCGTATTTATAAGGTGCTGAAGCCCACAACAATGTTAATTTTACGCATGGTGGAAGAATACTCAATGTGCATATGAGTAGATATTGAGAAGGACTTTCAAATGTGATCACTTTACCGTAAACAGCCTTTAAAAAGAGCGTAGTTGTCTCCACAACAATTCACAGCTGCCGGACACTGCAGATTAGTGTACAGTTTTTTATACTGATCTGGTCAGAATCGTCAAAACACGCCTGCGGATTGCGAATCACGCGAATATAGTCCATTCATTGTTAATCTTTATCTTTTCTGAAGCCCTGCTTAAGTTAACTTTTTTTATTTATTTATTAAATTAGCTACATAATATCCTATAGTAGCCCTAAAAGGCTAGCAATATAGAGCACGTTAATACAAAATATAAAACAATATACAATACAATATACATCACGTTAAGTATACAATGAAATAATACTGTAACGAAGATAATACAGAGTAACTTAATACTAATGCATAATGTACTAAAACACAAAGGGATTAGAAATTTAACACGTTGTAAAATATAATATAGTAAAACATACAAAACATACGAATCAAGTCCATTCAATACTAAAAAATTCATCTGATGAGTAGAAGGTATGTGACTATTATTAATTATTACTTTCAGGCTCAGCCTCGTGCAGACGAAGATTAACTGGGTCTACAAAATTTTACCAATAGAACAACGCACTGCATTCGTGCGCACTCATATTGATATTATTTTTTGCATGGGAACTATTTCTGACT
Organism: Dryococelus australis; assembly: GCA_029891345.1. Classification (NCBI taxonomy): domain Eukaryota; kingdom Metazoa; phylum Arthropoda; class Insecta; order Phasmatodea; family Phasmatidae; genus Dryococelus; species Dryococelus australis. Next base: position 131,983,976 of record CM056997.1, read on the forward strand.
GGGAATTACCAAAACTCATGTTTTCCCCCTGTTTAGTTCGTATTGATTATAAATGAAATATTATAATTTGTAAACAAAATTATTGTTTAGGAAACAACCAAACACGTCATTATTATATGGGGCAATTTTTCAAAGGTTTCAATCGAAAAGTGTGAAGATGCTACGCATAGATAATAGTTTGTTGCTGGAAGGAATACATGATACAGTTGAGGCTCGCTCTCGTCCACCATGTTGAATATTCCATTTATGTGTCATAACTTTCTTTTCAATGAAATTAATAAATATTTCTTATAAGAGCACGTTTACATTTCATGTAGTCGCAAGATTTTATCCACTCGTTATTTGTTATTTGTGAAACGACAAGAATCTATTGACATTTTAAAGATAAAGTTTCTTTACGCCATGATTACTGAAAAATACAGAATTTATTTTTTGTTCCGTAGCGTAATGGCAGAGAGGCACAGTTAAAGTTTGAAAATAAGTGTACTTAAAGGATAGAAATAAAGAGTGGCGTGTGAACTGTTGCAAGGTAAGCTGGCGTTACCTGTGTGCTGTACCCTGTGGCTTGCTAGTTGACACCCCCATCACTAAAACGTAGCTCGGCAGGAGACGCCACAGGACGTGTATGTAGTGTATCCCTTGCTGCTCGCTTGTGAGAGGTCGGAATGCACGGTGGTTACTGGCTTCTGCTGCGTGCACCGAGAATGTACAGAACTGAGCAAGCACCAGCTTACCTAGCAACACTTCACCAGACGCCACTAAATAAAAGAAAGAAAACAATGACTCTACTTGGCGCCTGTGGCCGAGTCTTAACGAAGCAGCCAGCCCATTGTGATGCGGAAATCAAAAGTGCTTATGTAACGTCAAACTTTCGAATTTCGTCGCGTATAAGAAATACACCCGACTTTAATTCAAATAACATTGCATCACGTAAACCAGTCTGCCTAACAGCGTTCGACGTCTTAAGTGGGCGAAAGTACGAAAAAACGAAGGATGGCTAATGACATAATCGGCGCTTTTTTTTACCTTCTGCAATTATGTAAACGCATACCACAAAAATTACGCAAACAGGTGTTGTCCAGTAGCAGCCGGCCCGCAGTGGTGTGAAAGTATTTAAGTAATGTGATCACAAACGTCACATATTCGAATTACATCACAGACCAGAAGGTGAAATAACTTTTTCCCCTCAAATTTCTTCGAGTCACGTAAGCCGCCTCCCAGACGCCGTTCGACGTTTTCAGTGGGTGAAAATACGAGTAACGAAGGATTTAATTATATAATTGACATTTTTTTTGCATTATATAACCGCATACCAGAGACACCAAAAGAGTTTGATACACAGGCGGTAAAATTAAAAAACTTAACTCCGTTTTGAAAAAAAAAAAATGGAACGAATCTACAGTGACCAGACTACCAAAAGAAATCGCAGGCTGTGAACAGTTGCTATGGAAACCAGAAGTCTATAATCATATGACACTACCTCCTACACCTTAAGTCCGGATCAATGATATCAGTCAGCGAAATAACATTCACTGTAATTCAGCTGACAAGCTACTGCTGACCTGCGAATCAAGCAAAGTAACTGGAAACAAGTGATTTATATCAGCGGAAACCGTGACATTCAGTGGTAAAATCAAATACATCAGTGGAATTCAGCTCCTATATTAATTATTTATCTGGCACTGATTACCAGTTGCTCAATTTTCACTGTTGTCGCTGATTTCGCTCAATTTTCACTGATTCAAGTTTAGCGCAGTAAAAAAAAATATTTAAAATTATAACACACCATGTGTTTGTGTAGACAGCTATAAAAAATTACTTACGGTTTTCATTACTAACTTAGCTTGGAAAATTTTCATAATTAAAAAAAAATGTTTCCAGGATATAATGTTTGTAATTATTTGTTTTTTTCTTGTTCCTAACGTTTTCACAATATCAACTGATCTAGGTGTGAATAGTAAACATTAGATCTTGGCAATTATAAATTGGTTTGACAATAAAAGTTAGAATCACTGACAAGTGATTATGACTTTTGCTTCAAGGGTATTACAATATTCCAGTTAAAAATTTAAGGGTCAACATGTCGCACGAACACATCCCATTCCAAATACTTAATACCTTCCCAAACAAAATCGTTTTGGCATTGGGGGCTTGGGGAGGTTGTTGGGAAAGTTAGCAACTGACCAATACCGGTGAAGAGTACCAGCAAATTTGTGATGATTTTTTTTCGTGTATTTGTACAGTATGTTTGGCAGCTTACGTTATCGCCTCTCCACGCACTAGTTTGTCCTTGGTATTTTTACTAACTCTGTTTTGCTAGCAATCCTCTTATTGTCCTTGTAACTTTTCGTACTTTCAGTTCATTTCACCTTATTTCTACATCTTAACACGAGTTATGGACGACTGCATTAAGATTCAATAGTTCTTAAGGACTAACTTTTGGTATCAGTATTATAATAAAGAGGTATACAAAATTGTGACGGCATTTTACCAGCAAATCTGTATAAATCGTTCCCAACCCATCTACTGACTTCCCATAGCAATATCCTCCCCCCGCAACCACCCCACCACACACACAGACAAACAACACGTGCTAGCAAGGAACAGTAGGATGCTTCAACCGAAAAAAAAAAATGCTTCGTTCTCACTCACTTCTTTTCAGGAGATCCTAGCACAATTTTTTTTTTTTTCAAATTCGAATTCTTTTGCACACATTCCTAGAAAAAAAAAAGTAGTAGGCTACGACAACGGCCATTAAATACGTACAGAAACACCAGAGGTCGTTTATCAGTACACACATTTTCGTTTGTGTTTCATGTGCGCACTTCTTCCTCCATTCCATAAATGGCAGCCTTGCCCGCCGTAATTCCTACTACGTAAATAAGCTGCGCTTTAACGGGGCAAGCAGAAAAAAAACCGCCACAGTTTCTCAAACTACAAGAAAACTTCCCCCAAAAAAGTTGCGTCATGTAATGCCCCCGCAGTGCTCTTGGATGCTCAAGTAAAGCGACGACTCGTGATTACAGGCATCTCAGAACGCACAATGTACTATCCCGAGTATACTCGTTCACATCTGACATGTTGCAGAGGAGTTGACATCATAGTTGATACTGTACAAGTACAGAAGCTGGCATCAATACTGACAGCGCCTTTGTCTGGGGCAATGCTATTGGTTGCTGCTCACACACTAACTGCACTCTAAATCTGAATCGGTGAGGATGTCACAGTTTCAATCAGTCAAACGTATCTGACTGATTTAACCGTCACTTCAATGAATTTAACTGACGAATCAGTGAAAAAATGCCAGGTTTCCTTCACTTATTGACTCAGTGACATTTTTCACTGATTCACCAGTCATTTTTTTTCACTGTTTACTAACTGGTTTATTTTCGACTGATGGATCAGTTAAACAGAGTTTAAAAATGGCCGTCAAACAAAGTTTAAAAATGGCCGTTAAACAGCGTGTATCAAGTGAAATAACAACGAATAAACTAATAAATCCAATACAAAATACTTCCAAAAAGGAGTTTCGTCTATAAAAACGCTATTTTATGAGGTAATAGAACACTAAACCTTTCATTCTGTTTTTACGTCTTTCATTTCGTTGTCATGTAATCGTCACAGCGCTATGCTTAAAGGTTTAAACTGCATATAATGTGGTGAAGAGAGTTAATTCATAAATATTATTCGTTTTAACAATCCTAACGGTACCAATTAAACCAAAAAACGAGAAGTAAAGTTATAACACAAATGTTTTCTTCTTATTGTTTATACTTGGATCGATAGTGCAGATGGTAAGGTAATATTTACATGCATTGGTACTTACTGGTTTGTAGGTTGATTTTATTATTTATTTAAATTTATCTGGTTGGGCTTAGTATTTTGATGGGATTGTTGCAGATATTCAAATCACAGAAACGTAAGCTCGTTACACAACTGTTTTTTTTTCTTCAAAACACCTAGCGCAAAGGTATAACGTTATGATAAATAGACGGGAATGTAAACAATTACCTTCGCCATAACATCAGTTCATGGTTAAAACGTATAAATTTTGCACATATCTGAAATCCACATACACCTGGCCTGCTTAATCATTACAACGCAGCCACCACGCCCTTGCATTCGCAACGATCACAACACATTTCACTCTGTCGTGGAAACACATATTTATCACACCATTGTAACTTTCCTAGGACGTTAAAAAAAAACACGAGTACGAACATGACTCTTCGTTAAGAAACACGCCGTATCATTGACATGTCGCCACATGACTGTCAGTCGTAAGGCCATATAAAAACTGGGTATAATCGCCCGCCATATTGGGACAAGCGCGTGTAAGGTGATCAAGTTCTATATTCTCCTTTCCACACCACTTCTGCCAACCTGCTGGATTTGTAAGCGTCGCGCCATCGCACCTAAAGAACATATAATAGGTATTTGAACAATGGAATCTCTTTTTAGTTGTAAATTCCAAATTCAATAATCATTATTTTGCTGTAATAAGTACGAAATATGCTAAAATTTTAAAAATGTATAATTTTCTAATATACTAGAGACAGGGAGAGTGACAGAGAGGGAGGGGAGAGAGAGCGATACGCTCCACCCAGCCGACAGTTTCGTCGGTCGAAAAAAACAAACACAACATCACTACGGTCTACGCACATTATTTTGCGCTGTTATTTTTAACTGTAACAATTAAATACGTTTCTATCGGGGCTACCTAAATATTGAAATATTTCAATAGCAGTATTTAATTTACAAAGAGCATAACGAAAAACTATGTTGAAACAATATTTGAACTGAGAACTATTTCTTACTAGCCGTTGTCAATACACCTCTGCTCTCACTGTTTTTAATTCGTATATAATACGAAATAAACATTACAAGTTATAGAAGATATTAAGAAAAGTAAAATTTATTAAAAAATACAGTACTTTAGAGTTAATCACAGTGTTATGTATTTGTGGAATACAAGTGATAGAACAAACCAGGTTGACATGTTACGCCTAGGGTGATTTTTCAAAGGTTCGATTCCAAAAAGCTGAAGAAAGCGTGAAAGGACTATACTAAACACATGCACATGATGTTGGAAAGTGTTCGGCTATACAAGTTATAAATATGTGCGTTATTTGGTTCAAGGGAAGAAGGAAGGCAGATGTTTCGAGCAAGAGCAGGTTAGTCGAGTAAACAAATTATTTCTGTGTAAACAAATACCCTTAAAGCAAACTTTTTCTTGGGATCTGCGACTATATCTCTGTCTCAGTGTGGTAACAGCGTCTATGTGTAATTTATTCTGAAGAAATTTAAGCGGTGTTATTTTCGGTCGGGGCGGTAATCGGTCGAGGTCACGCTCGCGTCACCGAGAAAGACGGGTTCCTGGAAGGTTTCCGTAGGGTGTGGAGAGGCCGCGTGGTAGCCGCAGGGGTTGCGCGCCAAAACAGACGACAGCGCCACCGTGACCGCCGATAGGCACACAGCCCTGACCGCCTGGACGGCCCGCGCCTGCGCAGTCTGTAGCTCTTCCTTTAGTGGCGCTAACCTTGCGGATCACTACACACACACACGCACGCACGCACGCACTCACACACAAAACTTGTCCGCTGGAGACGATCTGGTGCTAAAATTCACCTCGCTCGCTGCAAATAATACATGATCTTTAAGGGGACTATGAAGCTGCGCGTTCAAGGTCCAAGGTCAAGAAGCGAGGGAACGATACGGGCGACACTAAAACGCACCCCTTTGGCCTCATCGCTCCTACGCGCAAGGCGTGCAGTGTTTCCGTCCTAACGCTTTACTGTGTAAACTAGATCTGTAACTGTGGGGTTTTATTACACGCGATGAGAGTACACAGCTCAAACTACCTGCGTATAATCGTACTTTTCTCTTACCGCTTACAGAAACTTCATAGGCAAGCTTTAAAAACGCTATATTTGATAACATTCGCAATTTTTTTTCCTCCATTAATACACTTAATATGATAAAAGTAAAAATATAGCGACATAGACAATAGTTTTTTTTTCTTTCTGGAAAAATTTCCTTATTTCCAGAACACTTATTTATCGAGACACACGTTTATGCGCAAACAACGATTTCAGAGAAAACTTTTCAGTACACGGACCCTTCACTTCGCACTCTGCACACATATACTAGTATTTCAGACATGCTATGTTATTGTGTCACTTATATCTACCATTATAAGAAAGGCATTTCTGTAGGTCTCTCGTCTTGCACTTCATCGTGGTTCTATTGGTTCACATCATTGACTGACTGCCAGCCAATGGACTACCAAACTGACTGACAGTCGTCCAATAAAATAGACTTTCATGTGTAACAGGTAATATTACACACTACACTGTTAATTTCAGTTGTTATAAAAATACTTTTATTTTTATTCCCGATCATCACTGTTGACGTGATACAAGGTTCTTTTAAAGATCCTGACAAGCACACGCAAAAATTAAACTAAATTAGAGCGAATTTTGTTTTCAGATGCAGAGAAATTTACCTATTTATGGTAGCCGCACTGTCACTCGCGTATAGTATTAGAAGAGTCAACCTACTAGCAAAGTAAAAAAAACGTAAAAATTACTGTCGGAAAAAATTCCCTTATCAAATTGGTTGAAAGAAATCTTAAGTTAGGTTTTTACGTCGAACGTCCATGATAATAATGTATACCGAACCATACGATACTTTTTTGTAATCCCAGGAGTGGAGTTGAAGTAAATAATCGCCGATTCGGCCTCAACACCATATGGACATGTAGACAGCCCATAGACTAATATAAGATAGGCCGATCTGCATCTTATGCGCATGTGCTGAACACTGAACGAATAATTACTGTGACAACTGCCAAAATCTCGTGATCAGGCAACGATGCCCAGCTTGCTCACATTTCATTTTACAACAAATAAGCGCCTTTAAGGGAGGGGAAAAATTATTTTGTGTGACTTTATTACACCGTATTTGCGTTAAGTTACCACTTTGTCAGAATAAGCGTATTAACATATTAAAGTACTTATTCAGTGGGTACAGTGTTCTAACGTTAGTTTTAATACTGAGACACGGAAATATTTTACTGCGAAGATTGCATGCGCACTCTACTCATTTCCACTCAACGGAACGTGTGCACAGCAACAGAACAACTAAATTATTTTCAGCTGTCGGAAGTTCTCAAGATTCTGCATTCTCACAGGACCAGATGCAGTGCTCGTGACAGAGGCAAACAAATTTAAATTTTCTACCGAAAATGACCGGCCTTTATGGAGTAGTAAGGTATAACTAACGCCAAATTACAGAGCAAGGCATGGATGAGTGTCGTTTTAATTTCTATTTTAATTTATTTGAAACCCCTCAATTACTCGTTTAGCACAAAAATGAGGGTGTGAGCGAGGAACGGGTGCAAGATTATGCCTAGCCCCGTTGCAACACTAAGTATTATTTGAGAAGGAATTGGACAACGAATTAGTTATTAATAAGTAGCTAAATACGAATACGATTATTTTGGTTCTTTTAGTTATACATAGTCACTTCGAAGTACTCATGCCTAGTTTCACCTGTGTAGATACAAGCGCAATTATTTCTGCATCGTCATACTGTAGACATTTTGCCTCAGTTTCGTCAACTGAACACAACTTTGTCTGCATCGATTATTTAAAATTTGGAACGCTGTGCTCTGAATTCATTAACAAACTTTACTTGTCAACTTAAACCCCCTCCTCGCTTATATAGGCTGTTAACGGTAAAATGAGCACTTTTGAAAGCCCTGCTTAATATATTCTTGTATGCACGCTGTGTATTCTTCCGTCTTATTTAAAATTATCGTTGCCATGGGCCTCATCATTTTATTAATGTGTAGGCTTAGTGAAACTGTAAAATTATTAGAGAAGTAAATATTTTTCAATTCTGGTAATTTTTACACTTCGATGCATTATAAAAAAAAAAACATGAAAAGGAAGAAATAATTTTAGTTATCACAAATGGTTACCTACATTTTCTATTCGACGTTAAAATATGGAACAAATTTCCATGCATTGTCACCAACTTTACTGGGAGCATGCAACTCAGTGCACCCGTTAAAATATATGCACGTAGGGGCAGTGACTTTTTTGTAAGGTTGGTTACAAAAGTGCTCACTTCATCGTGAACAGCATTTACCCACCCATTAGGAAAATAAGTTTTAAGGCGGTTTTATCTGTAAGTGTACGCGGGCACGTTGATGTCGATAGCTTGCTGGTCTGTGATTGCCCACTATTCAGTCTCCCTCCCCAGAGGAAATAAGCATATAACTGAGACTCGAATCACAACGAAGCTTACTACACATTTATACATATTTTTACGTGTCACTGGTCCGCGCCGCTGACCTTGGCCTGCGAAGAGGACAGAGAGACACGATATGATAATGGGCGGCAAGTCAATGGGATGTTTGAATGACAGTAGAGCGGTAATCTTACCAGCATCTTGAGTTATGGAGACATTCTGCCGCGATAACACTTCGTCGGCTCGCCGCTGTTGACCATCGAAGGTTTGGGTTTCTGCATTTATCTGAATAATGCTCTGGATTACTGACCTATTTCTCTCAGCATAACTCGGAGAGCGTGGAACATTCCACATGGTCAGAATGAACGATATCAAAGTATGACAGGCCTCCTCCGAACCGGGAGTTGCGATAAGAGGAGTTGATGAGTGAATGAGCGGCTGAGTTCCGAGCGATAGAAGACGAGTAGTGAGCGAAGTTACCAGCGGAAGGGAAATCTGCGACTGAGAGTATCAAGCAGTGAAGTGTGCGGCTGGAAGGTTGGACTATTTGAGTAGATGCGTGAATGAAAGACGTTACAAATTATGGTAACAGATAGACTGGACATATGTTAATGATGAGTATGAAATAATTGACAATAACTAAACAGAGAAATAAAGGACGTTAATTAGAGTTGAAATAGACACTAAATATTGTGCTCACTAAGAAATAAATAGCGTAAGAGTGGAGACGGATAAGTGGATGCTATAAATAATAGCTGTGCGAATACATTAAAAATAATATTTTATTATTTTTATTAAGACCTCCATCCCTCACGAACTCAGATACGCCCCCATGTAACAATATAATGGGCCAGAGGAGCGGCAATTCTTTCGAAAATATGTAGACTAATAACGATGCCGAAGAATTTTTTGAATGAACAGGCGAGCGATAGGCTGATGACCACGTATCTGTTACAGAAAGCGAGCGATCTATCATAAAGGACGCCGCCGCAGACGCCGATAAACTTATTACAGCTCGTGCCTCGCTGACCCTGGGAATCTTATATTTCTCAATTTATCACTCAGGAATGTCGTCGTCATCATCAACATTACTTTTCCCAGAACATATTGGATTGTTGAGAACGCTCTAGTCGGCACCTACCTCAAGGAGTTCGGCGTCTCGTGCGACCTTAATCGATAGTTGGCGATTCGGGAACGGCGAGGGACGACTGCAGCGATCTGCGAGAGTGCGTCGGGGAGCTTGTTTGCGCTGAGGAGTGGGACAGATCTGATCTGTGGGACTGTGGACTGGATGCGTGAGTGAAAAGACATTCGGGGCGATGGAAATACGCAGTTTTAACTAAACGTATGGAAATATTTGGAGCAGTTTAAAGTACATTAGCAAGAGTAAAGACTATACTACAGACTTTAATTGAAATGCGATAGTAATTAAATATTGCACTCAATAATAATAAGAGTTAATAAGAAGATCAGACTGGTAAATAACAGATGTTTGTTTGTAGCATTGAGAATAAATATAATTATTGAATTTAGCTGTTTTAATTTTGTTAAGGCATTCATCCCTCACGAACTCAGATACGCCCCTCAGGCGTCCATGTAACAATATTTGCAGAAAATTCTAATGCTAACACAAAGGATAAAAAGTTATTTAAAACGGTCAGAAACTTGTCATTTAAATTGTAACGCCTTCATTTACCACGGGTCACCGGTTTCACATCTTCCATATTAAGAAGAAAAAGAAAATTAACCACTGGAGACGAAGTTAAAAACATAAACTGTTCAGTTTATATAGTACATTCACAGTTTACATACAACTTTTCTGAAGCCCTGCTAATGTTCTACTTCCAGGATATTCATCCAGCTCATGCAAACAAAGCTTAACAGAGTCTGGAAAATTATACCGAAGGGACAACGCACCGCATTCGTGCGCACTCAGTTTAATAATATGTTGCATATGGACTATTTGTTACTAGGCATTACCAACATACATGCTTTCTCTCTAACTTTATTCATATTAATTATAAATTAAAAATAATAATTTATAGGAAAAAACCACAAGTAAAAGTTTGATTTAGCCGAAAACAGGGTAATTTTATGCTAATAGAATTATTAAACGATTGTGATATAGGACATACTTAGGATAAAACCCGTCATACATGGGGTGATTTTTCAAAGGTTTGATTTTTTTTTAAATGTGAAGAAACCGCAAATAGAATATAGTAAATATGTGCTGACTTTTGCAGCTCCTAATCTGAAGTCAAGATTTCAATTCTGACACGACTGTGAAAGCCCGCGACTAGTTCTGTATCTAATAAATCTAATATGGCGAAGTATATCTTCAGGATGAATAAATGGTCAATAGAGAATTTTAACGAGATTTTCATTAAATGTAATTATGTCGAATCTCAATGAAACAACAGCTGTGCGGGTGTGTAAGAAGTCTCACTGCTAGATTTTTGTGTATTATTATTTTCTGCATTTCATACGGCTGGCAATAACTTCCTGCTCTGTAAAAGTAATTCAGATTCTACCAAAAATCTGTTGCAGCTGATTTTGATTCCCCGTGGTTTTTATCATTCTGTTGTAGTAAGGGATAGTTCAGAAAAACCAGTAAACAGGAGGGCGGAAACAGGGGTTACAAGAGGTGCTGATGTACTAAAACCCTCAATATGTAGTAATTTCGAAATAATAAAGATAAATTTAAAAGTAAATAACTATATTGCCTTTACTAATAAGGTTTGAAATTTCCTTTTCCTAGTAATCTCACAATAGTTCGCTTTGGTGTAGAATTGACTTGAATACGCCCAGTTACGTTCATTTCAGTTTATTTTTTTTAACGATTTATTTGTGAACAATCCATGTTAGCTACTGCCTTTATAACTGACTCTGGTCTCCACTGTTAACCATGTACATTTGGTCACCTGCAACGAATTTACTTTCCCTTCGCCTAACTACAGATAGGTCATCCACCACTAACACACATTTCGGGCATACTTCGATCTGTTGCATTATTCACATCATTTCCGTTAATACCTCATCTCAAATATTTCGATTCACTCCGATATACTTTTGTGAATTTTACACAATTTGCCTAGATTTGGTCTACCGTGTTCTCCTGTCATTAATCTGGACCACTTTAACACCAATCTAAAGGTGTACATACATCCTCATAAGAAAAGGAGAATTACCAATGACTCGCTGTGATGTTTATGACATTTGTAACATTCACACGTAAAACGAAAATTATTGTGACAGCAAAAAGCAAAAACGGAGTCATGTTACAAAGCATGTTTTATTTGTACCGAATTTCATAAAGACCTCCCTGATGAGCAGCTAGATATTAATTTGTTACCACTGCAGAGAAATGTAAAGTCGTGGCTTTTAAAGCAATACACTAGAAATTAATATATTTACTCGCTGCGAACACTCGCTAGATAATATACCAAGAATGCGGGCGCAGTTGGTGAATGCTCTGCACTGTGCGACCACAAATTGGGTACTGAAATCCCACGAGGCATTTTTTTTTTTTTTTTTCGCTCGCTCACACTCGCCGCACAAAGGACGCCAGTTTTCTGAAAGAAGCAGGGAAAGTGCAAGAGTGACGGAGATGGTATAGAGGGGCGATGTGGGGGGGGGGGGGGGGGAGTCAGGTCCCCGAGATCACAGTGGCCTTTGACCCCCAGCCACGGATGACGTGATTGGCCGCAATTACTGCTCCCGGCGGGGTGACAAATTAAAGGGTTGCCGCTCTGAAGGCGCGAGAAGGGGGAGGAAAGAGGCGTGGCTTACACCGCCATCCGGCCCGACTTTGATCACGTCACGTGTAATGCCTACCTGTCGCTGCCCGACACCAGGCTTCGCGCCTGCCCGTTCTTACGAGCCATCCCGCTAACATCAGCTGAAGTCCATTCCTTGTTAGTTACTTCACACTTTTATGAATCCCTGCCGTAGTTATACTTCCAAGATATTCATCCGCAACGTGTAAACTAAGCTTAACCAAGACCGGGAAATTACACCAATGGGACAACGCAACGCATTCGTGCGCACTCGCTATAGTAAAATTTTACACAACTATTTCTCGTTAGGTATTACCAACACACCTATGTCCTCCCTGTTCTAATTCATATTAATTATAAATGAAATATTATAATTTATACATAAAATAAAATTAAAAGTTCAATTTAACCAAAAATTAGGTACTCGTATGTTAACACAAGTATGAAACGCTTGTGAAAACGGCACATTTAGGAAACAACCGGGCACCACATTCATGGGGTGATTTTTCAAAGGTTTGGTTTTAAAAATGTGAAGAAATCGTGAATTGACTACAGTCTATTCGCAGCATCGCCATGATTTCTGAATCAAACCTTAGAAAAATATCACCATGTATGACGTGTTTGGTTGATTCCCAAACATGTCATGTATTACACGTGTTTTATACTTCTGTCTATCTTTCCAGGCCTCATTTCTTGTTTTACTAATCATATAATTTTTCGTCTTGGCTTGAATACTTCTGTACAGTGGCGGAGAAAATCTTAAGTATAGTTTTATATATATAATATATATAGGAATTCTTCTATATTTCTGTATTTATACTAGGAAGAATACTTTATACAACCCACGAAGAAATGAAACTACGCACAAACTGATTAAATACAAAATATGGCTGATTTTACCAGATTTATTTAACTAATGTAACTGCTAGAATTGTTGGTTAATATATGTGACCATAAACTACATTCTACGTAGCATGATTCCTCTAAACAAGTGATGAAACATCCTATTTTATAACTAAGGTGTGGAGAACAATAATACAGTATTTTATCGGTAAAAGCCATCTGCGCAGATTGCTTCCCGGAATTCAGCATGCATCAGCTAAGTTTCCACAGATAATGAGACCGATATTCCTCAAATACAAGACTGATGAGTTTGGAAAGTTGGAGAAAGAAAGGAAACTTTGGCAATTAATCTTCGTGTATACTTTGAAACAATTTTTATTTCTGCTCGAAACAGCCACTTCATTATAAAAATTGGAGATTTTTTAGCCATAAATGCGTAGCATCCAAAGGTCAAATCAAGCAAAACTTTACGAAAACTTAAGAGGAAAAGATTTTCTAATAAAGTGAATAAATATTACAAAAAAAAAAAAATCCTTTGAAATAAGAACTTCGAAAAAAAAGTTTGTCTGAAAATCAGAGGCTACGACAACAAGAGAAATTTGATGTTACCATAATGCTTACACCATACAAATAAAAATGTCCATATTAAATGTTTAGTGCCAAAAGTTATACGGTAAAACAAACTATAGCCAGTAATGAAAGGCAAAATATGTATACAATCCGATAAAGAAAACTCTACGAAGTAAAGTAAGATCGCCTACGGGACTACTAACAGTATAAACTGGCATACCGTTTGTTATCGGTAGGGATCCCGGAAATTTCGCGGATTCATCTGAGAACAAGTTAAACTGCATTCACGTGTACATGTGCTCTTGTACTTCCATTGGGCCTTAGTTTGTTAGACACGCCCCGAGCGACTTTCAACCAATAAATAACCTGCGGGGAAAATTATAACCGAATCCCGTGCTACCAGGTCTGGAGTTAAATTGGAGCAACAGCCAATGAACCGTTAACTGATGATCTAATGACAAAGGAATTTGGAGTTTAGCTTGTTGCCGAATGAATCCGCGAAATTTCCGGGTCTCTAGTTATCGGCCGCGTGCCTTGACAGAAGACAATTCTTTACCTGACTGGGCCAATCAGAACCACGTTACCCCGACACTGAACATTCGTGATTCGCGGGCAGACGCCCAAAACGCGTAACACTTAAAACCCACAAATCACAAACGTATATGTGAGCTTAAAAGGACGGTGCCGCCGCCACCATGGATTTTCGTATACTCCTCCATAACTTACTTTCCAGACTCAATATTTAAAAACCAAGATTGTCAAAGCACACGGAAGATCTTACCAGAAATGTAGACGTCAAACTTATCTTTCTGTCGTTATTTGTTTCACACGTGCAACCGTAATAACAGGTTCCCTCGTTATTTAAACACTTCTGTACAAAATGGAAATATATGAGTTGAACTGAAACCGAACAAACTGAAACAATTATATTAAGTAGCCTTCAATGTCATGAAAAGCTTTGATTTTTAATATCCGGTCATAAAGTTTGATTACGACGACTTGCAAAAAAATACAAATTGGAAGGGATACTACTCTCTAAAGTGTTTGGGAGTAACAGACGCGTAATTTTGTCACCATAAACCGGTACCCATATTCATAATTATGTGTAGTTGGTTAGTATCATATTTATAGTCTTTTTGAATCTAAACTTTGAAATGTCACCCCAAGTATCACGTATATGGTTGTTTCCTAAATATCGCATGCATCTCAGCCAGCGTTTTATACTTCTGTTAACATAAAAGTACCCTATTTTTTGTTAAAGTGAACTTTAACATAAATTTTATCTATAAATTACCTAGTTTCACTAACAGAGAGCATATAGGTATGTTGGTAATGCTTATGCTAAGTAAAAAGTATATCTCATGCAAAACATTACATATTAAAACGAGTGCGCAAAAATACGGTTCTTTGTCCCTTTGGCGTAATCTTCCATACTTCTTTCATCTTTGTTTGCACGAGGCAAGTATAACTTCAGCAGGGCCTCAACAAAGTTGCAAATAGTCATGAATTGACTATAGTCCTTCTGCAAGCAATCTTTCTATAAAAAAGACAAACCAAATAGGTAGCAGAACATAGAGCAGAGGTTCATAAACTCGAGGGCCTCTTTTATATGATGTAGAGTTTGCTAGACCGCTAAGCGTTTCTTTGACACAAGCTAAGAAAATATTTCCATGCATACAGCGTATTTATTTTCACTACACAAATTGTTACAATCTCAATTATAGTTTACAGACAAAATTTGCAAAAATTATATTTATTAAGGGGAGCCTTCCCTTGCCAAATTTGATTATCGGTTATTTTAACTTGTTTATGTCTTTATGAAAGGAAATTGCAAAAGCACATCTGTGCCCAACTAGCGGCTGACATTCCAGAGCAGTACAGACATTACAACTCAACTACGACCTTGTATTTACGTCACAATATTGATTTTGACAAATTTTGGCAGAACAAAAATTTGATGTAACTGTAAGTTCGCAGTTCCCTTGCTTGCCTTGACTTTACTGCAGTGCAAGGTCAAATGCTACTTGGTCATAGGGAAATTCTTTTTTTTTTTTTTAACACCTACAAAACGAAGAAATTAATATGTATGAGAACGGTTTCCCCTACTATATACTGTTCACGGTAAAATGAGAACTTTTGAAAGCCCTGTTTAAGATGTACTTGTATACACGTTGTATATTCCTACGCATTATATAAAATTAACATTGCCATGGGCTTCATCACTTTATTCATGCGTCGGTCAAATGAAACTGTGAAATTATCAAGAAAAAAGATACTATACAAATATGCTCATTTTTGCACTTAAATGCATTGAAAAAACGGAAAGGGAAAGAAATAATTTTAAGTAATCACAAAAGGTTATCTAACATTTTTTATTCGACGTTAAGATATAGAACTACTTTCCATCCAACGTTGCCAATTTTACTGGGCTAATGTCACTCAGTGCCCCCGTTGAAATATACGCAGGCAGAGGTAGTGACATTTTTCTAATGTTGATTTCAAAATTGCTCACTTTATCGTGAACAGCCTTTAACAAGAGGGTTACACAGTAACAACATAATTACAACATTTTAATGAAAAGTAGAATATGTTATTTCCACTTGACGACACGACTGAATGTAAGCACAACGACCCCTAGTGGTGCGCGGACCACAGATTAACAATTACATACTTAGAGGAACAGCTAGACTCCTGGAACAGCAACCACCCGCAACGCACAATAGCACGAACACAAACTCGCTGTGGTCATTATAGTATAAGTGTGTGTGTGCATACGTATATACATAGCAGAGATCCAAACACCATTAGCTTATCATTGGTTGTGTCTTTTACATCTAGCTGGGATAATTTTTTACACTGAATCTATGTTCTACGCTCTTATCAACTAGACCAAAACAGTATAATCATTAGTAACCATGTATGGACTATAAGAAATGCGTTTGCTTAATATCACGAGTTCACTCAGTAATTTAAATCGATGTAATGGTGTTGAATGAGAATTAGGATGTTATACTGCCACCGCCAATGTAATTAGTTGAATGCATGTGATATTATTGGCGACCTGAACCCGGGAATTTACTGCAACTGGATGTAAATTACTTGCAGGCGAATGGTTATCGACCATTTCATGTTTACGAAGCGGCCTAGCTTCGTCCCGTAGCAATTTTTTATTGTTCGATCAGCTCCCTATTGTGACGGCGAATGTCTTATTAAAGGCGCAGCGAAGCGTGACCAAGTTTCCAGATAAGAAGTGATGTAATTCAAAATGAAGGACACACGCAGTTTTGCCAAGAAAATATTACCAGGTAACGCCATTATCAACGCTGAACAAAACAGAGTTCGTTTGGCGCAACCAAATGAATTGTTCCTATAGAAGCAGTTAAATATTTCATTGCTAATACCAAAGTATTTTGTTGTTCTTATAATGTTGTCCCATGCTGTAAGATTTGGTTGGTTCAAATAAAGATCTTATTGGCCCTATGTAAATGAAATAGTTTCGGTTATGATAACAAAAATTGAAATCACAACCTAGTTTCGAACCCTGACCATTATCAGCCGAGCACTACGCCCCAGCAACGTCAGTTAAACTGACTACTGAAGAAGCAAGAACGTTTTTAAATACATGCAATTCAGACACAGGACAGCGTACGTAAATTAATATTTCACTGGGATTGTATACCGTTATTAAACACCAATACATGCACTAACAAACACTCTTAATATCCTAATTGTCGCAAAAATTTCAAACAAACTCCCCAGTTGTATTTTCGAACGAAGGCGTTCAAACGATTTGCCAAGCAAATAGGAGTTGAGTCAACTGAATATTTCTTGGCAGTCTAATTTTGCTTTTCTTTTGCGCTAGACACAAGAGGTTTTGTTTAATCAAGTGTATAATTTCTGACAAAACTCATATAGTTGCTTTTCAAATTTTGTTTACGCAACAAAATGTTTTTCGAACTACTGAATATGTGTTTGGCCACATACATAAACAAGTATTTGGTTGGCTATAACTAACCGTCACTACTGCGTGAAGAATATAAGCGAACTATAACGCTACAGATGGGCCTTCTTTGCCTGAAAAGGATTTCGAAGGAGATACCGTCAAAAAGGATTTAAAAACTAATAAAAACGTAAATTTAGAGTTGAACTATGTGACTAATTTAACGATAAAGGCCACCAACTAATTTCTTTTAGTTTGAAAATACGACATTATTCACCGAAGAAAGAACAAACTAAATACTTTTAACTAAATTTAGTTAAAGGCAAGCAGCGGATAAATAAATTACAAACAGCAGGGTGACATCTCAAGAGTGGCGAACCATTTTCTGTACACACTAGAGAGGCAGATATTTATAGTTGTTTCCAAATTAAACTATATAGAAAGAGAGGTAACAAATAAAAACTTATATTGGCAGGCCTGCAAAAAGAATGAAAGGAAAATTAAAGAATAATAATGCTAACGAAAAAGGTTAATCACATTTCCATTTCACAATGTTTTGTGTATGTTCTCTGAAGCGCTTTCAAATAAAACCAATAAAAATACCGTACAAAGAAAGTCAACCGTTTAAGATCTATAGCGGTTATAAAAAAAGGAAACCCAATTTTCAGAACGCCCCAACGCAACAACTCGCCTACAATACTCTTCTATACGACTACTTTTAATTAGTCTCCTTTCAAACTCACTTATACATGCACAAATAAACTGTGTATGTTTAATTGAAACATTTACCTCCCATCCACTCATTGAATTTTAGCCAAGCGCACTGCGATCAACGTTTTCAGTCTCCCCACGTTTTTCGAATTGTTTGAAAAATAGGAACAGAAAGATGTTAATCGCATACGTCGCACGGACAGCATCCGAAAACAACCACACTCACAGCAATGACATCCGTTTGGTCAAACAAGGCCGCTGAAAATGGACGAAAACCAATCTGCGACATATGTTACTCTTGCTGGTTTTATTCTCGTGAATTACAGCACACCCCGTTGTGGTTAACGGTACGGGCAAAACTGCTGCTAAGACGTGAGTGTACGTGAACGAAATGGTATTCACGCGGTGCGGGGTTTTTTTTTTTTTTTTTTTTGGCGTGGATGAAACACATTGATGAACCCGGGGGGGGGGGGGGGAGTGACTGATGAAAGAAACTGGAAGGTGTAACTATGGAGTATGAGGTATAGAGGGTCTAATATATATGACGAATAAGTTTTTTTTTTTCATTTGCTCCGTTTCATTTTACATTACTCGTTGACAAATTATCGTAACTGCAAGAATCACCAACTGCGGCCCACTGTTTGCGCCACTCAGAACTACTACATACGAGCAGAAGGGCGCATATGTTTTTAAGCGAGATTGCTAACATCCACACAATAGTAAAACAATAAACCTTTCGGGGGAAATCGATAAATGGAAAAACCTGCCACAAAATGCGAGTAAAAATGTTTGTGTTTGCCACACAGAAATAAGGATCTATCACTAAATCTATAACATGCCCGTCTGTGTTGCATTGTAGGAATGGCAGCTTACGGTGCGAAGGTTTAGTGTTTGAATTTCATATTTCGTAAATATATACCGTATTTAGGTTTTAGAATAGGACTGCTGTAGTATGTAAAGGTCCCCATCCTTTCCAACTATATAGTTAAGTGGAATACATCACGGACATCAACGAGTCAATAAGCAACATACACCCACTCCTACACACACACGCGCACGCACGTACACAGATATATATATATATATATATATATATATATATATATATATATATATATATATATGCTGTTCACAGCCAAATTCAATGCATTACTGATTTTTTTATATTATAAATGGCATGCAAATGACAAGACTGATAGACTTCTCCCAACGCCAACAAACGCAGAACTCTTGGTGTCCATTTGGCGAGAGGAAGTATATTAATCTGTACACGAAAGAACCAAACGACTGTGAATTTCTCAATGCAAAATACAGCTTTTAAATAAAACGACATCCAAATCTTCTTGCTAAATATTTTTTAAAATAAGATTAAAGTGTTTGGTTATTGTTTATAAAATAAATTTCAGGTCTATTGATATATATCAAATAAAAGCAATCATCAATAGAAAAACCGGGCTGATGTAAATATCTTTGAAATGAAATATCCTAAACTATGTCGAGTGTCGATTGTTTTTTTCTCATAACTATATCTAATTGAGAATCAGAAAGGTGTATTTGTGATAGTTTTGGCATCAGCATATATACAATTTATTCTATAATAATTAATATACATCTTAGATAAAAACGTACGTAAGTCCTATCATTGAACGTAATTTTAAGTAAAAAAAATTATATGTTCACATCACCGTCAGTGTCTAGGAAAGCCTTATGCAAGTACCGTTTAAAGATTCAAAAAAAATTATTTTTAGAAGGAACGCACTAGTTACCATCACCTAGGTGTAGGATAAATTGGGTACACGCTGTCTCCTGATATCTTGGCAGGAAGCAGTCACGAGTAGTTAGGTCACAGTCCGGAGCTAAACGTTCAATGTCGACCGATTACAATGTAGCCTGGCTCCTTTCTTTCGTAGGCATTCCCAAAGAACGCCGATGCAGTTAACATGTCCATTCCTACTTAATCGCTTTTTAACCGAAGACGTAAAACCCCATTGTGAACAAAGGGAAATAATGCATTCACATCAAACGTACACAACTGAGTACATGTCGCACATAAATATTATTTCTGACCGGTACTCTACAATGCGAGGCTCAATGCTCACCGATTTTCCATATAGGAACTGATAGATACACAAACCGTGCTACTGCTTTACGTTATGAATGGTTCACAATACTGTAGCCAAACACGAAGCCTACAGCTCGATGGATGTGGTACCGAAAGAGGCGCTGGGATTTCCACTCCCAGGATATGTAAACTATCCGGATTTTCACCACTCTACAGCACAACGAGGTTACTCAGATAGGACACCTATCTCGATGTTAGTAATGAGGCAAATAACCTTTTAAGAAATACGTATATCTGTCCAACCGAATAGGTAACCTATGTGGATATTCACATCTGTAAACAAAAAACTTAAGACACCCGGAAAAAAAGGCTTCATTTCGCCTTCAGATATCCGGATCTTTGCCCAACCGGGTAGGTCACCTATCCAGATTTTCACTACTGGGCAGTAAACTTTATATAGTTAAATAGGATATCTATGCGGATTCCAATAACTCCTTTCATTTTGTCTTTAAACATATGGAATTATACCCAAACGGATACACTCTAAAAATTGTTTTGTGCTTTTACAAGAACGATACTTGGAAACCCAGTTGCCAAGAAAATACTTTGTAAATCTACAGTTTTCTTGTAAAATCTGAAAGATATTTCTTTGCAATATTATAAATCATAGCCTTGTATTATATATGACATTATTGAGGAGCGTACATAAAATAACTTTTTTTCTTCTAGAAAACAAATGTGATAAATTAATAACAGACAATAACAAACAAAAAAAATACAATTTACGAGAAAAATAAACTACATCTTTGCTAGCACGGGGACTAGAACCCACACACCTTGTATGGTTGCTAAGAATAGGTAAATTTACTTCATTTTAAGAGTTCTGTTGTTGAGTTAAGATATTTGGACGGCTCTTAACAACAAGGTACTGAGAGCCGATTTAAGAGTTCTATGAAGCTAGGAAACATTAACATATTTTAAGTAATACAGTCACCTATTGAAATTGTCGTTTTATTAAAATTATATGAGTGGTTTTAAGTTTTTTATGTTATTTAAACTTGCAATAGATTTTACTTGCACGCAACTACGCTTTATTTCACCCATGGTTTCCGCACAAACAGCTAAATACGGTTTTACGTTGTTCAGTGTCCGCCATTATGATGAAACTCGTGGAAACGGGTCAGTCTAGTGCAAACATTTCTTGAGGTATATAACAAACACGCCCCTTGTAGTTTTAAAATAGAGATATTTGTACTCTTACAAGCATTTGTAAAATTACAAAGAATTTCTCAGTAAAAACTACATTTTTTTTTGTAATGTAGGAGAACTTTTCAGCCTTTAGGTAATGAAAATACACGCTAATGGGTGGGGATCTCTGCCCTCCGGATACGTGAGCCATTCGGATTTTCGGTACTATACACCACACTACAGATACCCAGATATGTGCCCTATCAGGGTTTTTATTACTGAACATCACAGCCTGAAACAAGTGTTGTGTCGACTTAAGCACATGGCTCATCAAAAAAAATCTTGTTTTGTAACACCTCAAGCCTTAAATCAAATTGAATCCGAGAGGGTTAATAATAAAATATTAATTCCTTCCAAGTGTTACAGACATTTACTGCGCGTGTCCAGTTTCTCCGAGGTAAAAGAAGATACCAGTAGAAGTTCAGAAGGTGTTCTGGGACACTAGTGTCGTACGTGTCCAATTTATTTGGGGAAACAGGAGGTACCAGTAGTAGTTCGTAAGGTGTTCTGGGACACGCCCGGAGCAAATGCAAGCGCGGTTCTGCTTGCAGTGAGTCACGCGGCGCCACTCTCTCCCCTACAGGGCAATGATTCACGCCTCGCCGAAGGGGGGGGGGGGGGCCTCGACAAGGGTCAGATGCCGGCTGGTAGGGGCGAGGGGAGAGCCGAGATAACGACCCGGCGGCCACGGCATCACTGAGGGTGTGTTTGGGCAGGCTCGCCCACGCACTTATCCGCACAGTAGCGACACTTCTCACTCGGCCGCCGCTCTACTGAAAACCTTAAAGAGTACCCCCCTTCCCCCACAACCCTCCATGGATTGTCGGTTTTTGTAGCTTGTTTCCATTTTTGAAAAAAAATCTGAAAGTACTTCTTTAACTAACTAGCTGCTGAGACACAGCAGTACAGGTATAACAAATTAACTACGAATTCATAATTACCTCATAACACCAATTCTGCACAAATATTGCAAAATCAATAGTGTAATGTAAATACGAGTCGTCACATCCGCACTGCTGTGTAAAGTCAACATCAAGTTGAATATAAAAATATGTTCGGAATTTTTTCTTAAAAATATAAACAAACCAAAAACCCAGAAGGAGGCAACATGGTGGAGGAAGGTTACCCCGAAGAGACACGATAACCTGGTACTATTTACCGCGTTTGAGGTCGAGAAGCAAGGAAGCGATATGGTGCTGCACTGTTACGCGTATCAAGTGCACCATCGTCTCTACGCGCAAGACTCTGAACTGATGTGCAGTGTTCATGCCATGCTGCGTGTACCTGTGGAACTTTGAGCAGCATGTGTATTTGATGCATATTTTTTAGATATAGTGCTTTGGAAAAGCACTTTATAGCAATGTTGAAGTACTCTGAAATAGAGTTTCTAATGCGTGCAATATCTATAAAGCATAAACGTGCCTCATTTGAAGTGTGTTACCTTTTCGTAGATCAGCATATTTAACGCACATGCGTATTTCCAACACTCTCTGCAACTCAGTTCAAACATCGGGTAGACAGACCACTTAAGGAGTAACAGTAACCCCCCCCCCCCCCAAACACACACACAAACCTTCGCTTTATGGAATTTTGACAGCAACCTGCAGTTCAAATTTTGTTTCATATTTTACAGTTTGCAAAACAAAAAAAAAATCACTGTGTTTTATGTTTTTAATGCAGTTATGACTTGGCTGCTGTTGTTAGTATCAATTATATACTGACTTGCAAAAAGTATGGGATACCCGTCTTATAACGTGTAGGGCCCCTCTAGCCCGAAGAAGTACTGGACTCCACAAGTGGGTGGAAGACCTCTGGAGAGATGTTAAACCATACTGTCTGAATAGCTGCCCCAAGTTCCCTGGTATTTCTAGGTGCAGGATCTTGAGTGCGAATGGTTCTCTCCACCACGTCCGATAAATGCTCGTTTGGGTTCATGTCGGGGGAACGTGCTGGCCACTCCATTCGCTGGAACTCTCCAGGGTGCTCTTCTAACAAGTCCAGGACATCTGTAGCCTGATGAGACGGCGCATTATCCTGTTGGAACATCCCATCATTGCCAGGAAGACTGAAGTCCATGAACAGCTGCAAATGGTCACCAAAGATAGCTTTACAGCGGTTGCCATTGAGTTTTGTGGGTACATAGACAAGTGGATCAATCCCATGCAATGTGAATACACCCCACGCCATTACAGAAACCACCACCAGCCTGCAAGGTGCCTTGTTGACAACTAGGATCCATGGCCTCATTGGGTTTGCGCCATAACCGAA
This sequence comes from Dryococelus australis, assembly GCA_029891345.1. Classification (NCBI taxonomy): domain Eukaryota; kingdom Metazoa; phylum Arthropoda; class Insecta; order Phasmatodea; family Phasmatidae; genus Dryococelus; species Dryococelus australis. The sequence continues at coordinate 132,007,650 of CM056997.1, forward strand.
CTCTGTCATCAGCCCGAAACAACCTGTATCGTGACTCATCGGACCAGGCCACATGTTTCCAGTCCTTCAGAGTCCAATTAGCAACCTCACAAGCCCAAGTGAGACATTGTGCTTGGTGTCATGCTGTTAAACGGGGCACTCTGGTGGGTTTTCTCCTTCCATGTCCCATAGAAGCTAATGCATGTGTCACACACCTGCTAGATACACGTCTAACACCTCTTGCATTGAACGTGGCTGTGATTTCAGCAAGCGTTCCTGCTCTGTTAGCATGGACATTCTACCCAACCTCCGCCGGCCACGATCATCAAATAAATTTGGGTGGCCACTGCGTTGTCTACGGTGGATCGTAATGCCTTGATTTTGATATTCCCTGTACACACGTGACACCTTGGTTCGAGGAATATTGAAGGTCTCCACAAATTCTGAAATTGAATGTCCCATCCTTCCGGCATCCACAATCACGCCCCGTTCGAACTCTGATAACACACATCGTCTTGCCATGAGCATGTAAACAACAGCCAATCTTAATGACATGACCACTTGTTCACAACTGAGAACGGTTTAGGCCATGCAGCCTCGTTCTGCAGTGCAGGCGCCACAAGTCATTAAGTTACATAGTACTATCCCATGACTTTTGATGTGTCAGTGTATAGTCGTCCGCAAGAATTCAACACTTATTTTCTCTCGGCTTTCACCAGTTGAACATTAATAAAAGATGATGGAAAAATTTGTTAACGTTCAAGAAACTGGTTATATACGATCTATCATGACTGAGGCCGCGGTGGTGTACTGGCCAGACTACTCGCCTTTCACCAAGGCGAAACGAGTTTGATTCCTGGCAGGGTAGTTCCCTGATTTTCGCATGTGGGAATCGTGCCGCACGATGACGCTTATCCGTGGATTTTCTCGCCATTGGATTCCGGCACCGTTCCATGGTCACTTCGCTTCACCCTCATTGGCTATCAAGACCTACCATGTTAAGAGCCGTCCAAATCTCTCCACTCTCTACGGCCTGCAAAAGAATCGTAAAACCTTCTGTAATGTAACTTACGCCGAAAAATTGATAAATCCAAGATGGTGGCGACAGACACTGCTAAACACTGCGCCGTCCTGAACTCAGCCCCCGGCGATACCAGACGGTCCTCCTTAGGTTCCTTCAACCACCCGGATTCGGAACTTTACGTGCTGGATAGGGGACGTTCGAAGGGTTTAAGGGCCCAAGGGCTGTTCGACGAACAGGAGATTGTACTGTCCCAGATTACAGACGAGAATGGGTAATGTATCGACCCTAAGAGAGGTTCAGACGTTCCTGCAGCTAAGAACTCGTGATGGTTACCAAAGCGGAAATTCTGAGGATTCCCAGCAGCCTGCAATATAATCTAGATATAACTACTGTGATATCCTGGCACTCTTACACGAACCCCCGTGCATTCGTTGACATAACGTAAATACATGCACACATGAGAACAGAAAACGCGAAAGTACTAAGCCAGAATTTAGTATGCATAGGGACAATTAGTTACAAGAATACAATTACAAGATGTAAAATTTCAAATTACTATTTTCAGATGCGATATAAAACTGATTACAATTCAGTTTGTTATGGAGTTACGGAATTGCATTAAATTTGCCAGTATCAGCTGATAATGAAAATCACATAAACTGATAAGAGTAACTCAGAGAATCGATAACCCAACAATATTAGACTATAATAAACTTTAAGTGGAGCAGTGTTTTAGAAGCATGTACTACTAAAATTTTGTTAGGCTCTATACACGATCTTGCATTTTACACATAGACACAGCAGAAACATCGCTGGCTCTCTGTACCTTACTCACACTTTCACGCTCTCTTATTCTTGTCCTTTATCTTCCCTCTACTCTCCTTCGTAAATGTTTTAACCCGTTCGGTCACACATTAACTGTCGAGTTTCAGTGTTCCACTCACGTAATTTTATGGCATGCGCTGTACTTGTATTCATCACTTGCAATTAGTGTACAACGTACTGTGCGCTCCATGATATCGGCATTAACCACTAAAATCAAAGAGGTGTAGAAAATTCCACAAATCAGATCACCCACATGGAAGACTGGACACTGATATCTTACTGTGTACTGTACCTGGCATAAGTATCACTCACGTGCAACATGTCCACGATCGAACACACGGTGACTCAACGTGTTAAATTTTATGGTTATTTGACTTGTGCTAATTGGCGCAATGCTTCTATGGAAGTAATTCCTATATATTTATTTCATGTACTCATATTTACACATTCGTAGGATAATAGACAGATTGTGTGTCGTCGAGATTTCTTGACCATGCGATAAAGGTCTCATACTCAACTCGTCGTATCTGCCACGACGTGGGCATTATATACAGCATTATGAGGATGTATCGTCCCGATTCACTTTATTAACAACCTCAGTTGCATTTAAGGCGTCGGGGTAGTGTAGTGGTCAAATTGCTCGTTCCCCACCACGGCGTAACCAATTCTGATTATCGGCGGCGTCCCCCGATTTTCGCACATCGGAAACATGGCGGACGCTGCAGTTCGCTGGTTGCTTTTCTCTGACTCTCGATGCTCACGTTTCCTCCACCAGTGTATCTATTCGCTGCTCAACAATAATTTCATCTCCATATGCGCTGATGACCTTAGCTGTAAGTTCAACCCAAATTTCTCATTTACTTAGTTCAACCCGAGGCTCACCTAGTTGAAGTTATTTTCAAGTTTGAGACATATAAGCGCTGGAGGGATAAGGGCGACGCAGGCTGGCGCATCAAGTGCGTCATCGTCTCAAAGCGCAAGGCTGTGAACTGGTGTGTAGTGAGCTCGTAGTGCTGCTTGTACCTACAAAACTTCCAGCTGTGACCGTATCACTTTACTAGCAGAAAGTTTGCAGCAAGATTCAATGCCGAGCCTTTGCGAATTTTTGATATTTTCAGATACAGTGCGGCCGCCTTTGGTTATGTTGTTGTGCTCCAGAACGGTGTTCTCAGCGCGCATGACGCACTGAAAGCCCTCCACAAGCCTTGTCTGAAGTGTGTTTTCTTTTCGTAGATCAGCACATTGGGTACAAATTAAATCGTTTGCTACGAAAACGTGTATTTAAAACACTAGGTAGACGAGCCCCTTATTCAAATGCTGCTGTAGATTTCACTCTTTCAAATGAGATCACAATCGATGTTTGTAAACATACAGGTACAGGTCCTTGCAGAAGCCGTCGTACCAGAAGAAAACCAACACCGTATTGACGCTTTTCGCGAAGTCTTCATAAAGGAAGTGATACGCACAAGATCGATTGTTGAAGAAGGTCGGCGGAAGGAAGAGTCACTGCAGATGGTTAGAAGTATAATTATTGAAATTAAATATAGCAGAGGTCTGGAGACGAATGGGATCCTGGTACGCGAAATAGCGTATAAAATAAACATCGTGATAGTCCAGGCACAGAACCGTTAATCCAGAAATTGAGACAGCAACTCATATCGCCAACTAAAGTCGCACACGTCGGCAAATTGGTGTTACATGCCAGCGAAACGTCGGAACGCCATTCTCCAATCAGCGCGTCGCTACTTACATATTCGCCAGCAGCGCAGCCAATAGGGAATCTTGGGTAGCACGACAGTAGCCAGTCAGACACAAGACCCGAGCCAGAGACTCGCGCAACTCAGCGAATGGTCACGCCCAAATCAAAGGTATCTCCAAGCCACTTCACTTCTGTATAATTACCTACTCTGTATTCCGGGTTCGTGTGCGACTTAGAATAAATGCGTAATGTAGGAATAGAGCCGCCCAGTTTGATTAGCAAGAGAAATACGTTCTTTGACAATTCTTTTCTTTAAACCGCATTTCAGTGATTTCAAGCGATTTTGCAGTAGTCCACGGTGTTATAAGTCATTCGGTAAACTGAGCACTTTTGAAAACCCTACTTATGATCTACTTGTATGTACGTTGTGCATTCTTCCACCACATGTAAAATTAACGTTCCCTTCAGCCTATTTGCTTTATTCATGCGTCAGTCAAGTGAAACTCGAAAAACATTACAAGAATACATGTTTTACAAATTTGCTAATTCTAACACTTACGCTCTAATTTAGAATCAGTAGGAAGTCACTGATTCGCAGTCAAATCCAACCTACTTTTTATGAAAACGGCTCTACTTGGAATACGTGGAAAATCACCGATCACTTCAGAGGGAAAATTTCACAGAGTGAATCAGGTGTTAAAAGCAAATTTTTTGTTTGCTTTTAGTTTGTTGCCACAAACGTGTAAGGTTTGATTGGTTCAAATAAATATTTGTATGGCCGGCCGTACAGTACAATTTCGATTGTTAAAAATATCTTAACTAGACCATGCTTCGACCTCGCGACCTTTAGTGCCGCAGCTCAGCGCCTATGCTTATTCATCAGTTACTCTGACTGGTGGTTTGGCTTAGAACGATCATTTCTAGATTTATCAAGAGTGTAAAGCATGGCGTGTGTGTAGATACATATTTTCATGTTTCAAATATTTTTGTTATCTGTGAAAATTATTCCGTAACGATTGTTTTTGCCATTGTTAGGTATCAAACTGATCCATCAGTCGAAAAGAAAACAACTGAAAAACAGCGAATGAAGTTGTTGAAGAATCGGTGGAAAATGTTACTGAATCAGAAAGTGAAGTAAAACAGGCGTTTTCCCACCAATTCATCAATTAAAATTAACTGAAGTAAGTGTTGAATAAGTCAGATTCAGTTTACTGAGTCACACAGTGAAATTCTTACCGATTCAGATTAAGAGTGTATGGATAAAAAATAACAGAGAGCTAAATATATCATTTTAGTATTCACACATGTTTACCTAGCACTTCTCATTCAACATTGAGACACATATAGCCCGTTCACAGTAAAGTGAGCACTTTTTAAGGCCCTACTAGATTTTTCCTCTCATTCAATTTCTATCTTTCCGCCACTTTTTAATATAACCATTGCCATGCGACTAATAAACATAGTGTATATATTTCACCTCTCTCAAAAATTAATACCCGAGGCTTCAATAAAATACATTTAATAAGGGTTAATGCCTGTTGAGAGGACCTTAAAAAGTGCTCACTTTATCGTGAACAGACTATAACTACTTTACCTAAGTAATTAGCAACCTTACTGGGCGCATTCCAGTCAGTAACCCTGTTAAAATGTATGCATGTGGGAGCAGTGATATTTTTCAAAGGTTGATTTCGGAAATGCTCAAATAACACGCAAACAGCCTACGTTTACGTCGAATGACACGTAAATTCCACATGAACCGCAACGCAGTCCAGGAGCCGAGGAGAAAAAAAAAAAAAAAACTTGCAATACACAAAGGGTTCGGCAACCGCTGGCACTTGTCTGTGCTCGCCGCCAGCTGTCCCGGAGGACCGTGAGAACTTCCACACGTCATTCACACGAGCCGCGATTCGCCCGCAAGCAGCACTCAGCTTCCCAACAAAGCAACCAGACGTCGGTTCCTTTCGCAGCCCTCGAGCGACGGAAGAAAAACGTTCCTGCCTCGAGTGTGGGAGACGGTCCGTATAGCCCGCACGCACACGTGGAACGGGCGTCTCTACAACTGCGCCTCGCTCACGTCTCCTGCCTGAAGACAACAAACACAGCCTTGCACTACTGTAGTTTTCTTTTAAACTATCAGTCACTTATCTAAGAAACTGTTCCACCTATAGACCATTCACGGTTACTGCCAACTTTCCTGAAGCCTCGGGAAAATTACACTTCCAGGGCATTCCTCCGCCTCGTACAAACAAAGCTTAACCGAGTCTCAAAAAATTACACCAAAGGGAGAACGCATCGCATATTTGGACAGTAACTTTAATGATATTTTGTACAAGAATTATTTCTTACTAGGCATTACCAAAACACCCACTTTCTCTCAGTTCATATTTATATCAATTATATATAAAATAATACAATTAATAGACAAAATAAAACCAAAATATAAATTTAACAATAAATAAGGTGATTTCGTGTTATCAAAAGTAGGCCTGCAAAACACTTGTGATAGCTGACATATTTATAAAATAACTAAACACGTCATACACGAGACTATTTTTCAAAGGTTCTATTCGGAAAGTGTGAAGAAACTGGGAACGGGCTATATCAACAACTACACTCTAAAATCGAAATGGTTAAAACTGCTCCAAACCAGGAAATTTAACTGCAGATCTGTTGAAACTGTTCCACTTGAAACAGTAAAATTCTACTGATTCTTTTAAGTTACAGGTTTCCACTGATTAAACAGTGATTTCTTCTTGTTCCTAACTGTATTGTGTTAAATCCTCCACCTCATCATAGGTAACAGTGCAGCGACTGGAAAAAAACTCTTCGTGGTTAGCTGTTAGTTCCTTTCCACAAATTCCCGTAACTTTGAAAAACAGGTAAAAAGTGATTTCTATGGCTAAATTTCAAGGAATAAAATCACGATAAAGAAGTTTCCAACCAACCAGAGAAAATGGAATGTAGCCTGAAATGCCAGTGGTTTGTTAGTTGCTCCGAGGCGATATTGCGTTTGATACAGGTGAGAATTTGACATTATATCCGATCTGTAACTCCCAAATAAGCGGATTAAGCTGCGGTTCATGTGCATCCTGATTGTGCATGCATAAATATTAATCAGAATTCGTTCACAAAGTCTGATAAAAATGGAACGCAGTATTAAACAGCCATATAATACTGTTTTCAAAATTTTTTAAGGAACGTTTCAGTAACGTAGACTATGTAGACTAAGTGCCGTCAGTTCATTCTTCGTGATAGCTATGTCAAGTATACATCACACATATCCATGGTATGGTTACATATTCAGGAAAAATCCTGAAAGTTCTGTGGTGTTCAATTTTTCTTTTGACTCCCTTTTAACAACGATTGCTATCAATGTGTTACCCGTCCAGCAGAACGGGTGGCTTATTTTGACCATTCTGAAAATAGTTACGTAATGTATGCATTTTTCCACCACAGCCTCTGTATATCAGACAGACAGCGGATGTGAGAAAGCATGTCACAAGGATTTTGTCCCTCTGTCAAGGGGAAAAAATTACATGATATTTTGTTCGACTATGATGAAAAAATTCGTTAACAAGATTACGAATTATGGAGATTATTTCAAAATTGACAATATGCACAATGGCGCGCTTTCAAGGAACAGACTGCAGCTATTCTTCCTAACTAAGAGTTTAACCAACTCTACGTCTTGTGTATTTTTACATTTATTTATGTTTGTAAAATATATCAGTTCAAATTTTTTTACAGCTGTTCCTCGAAATTATATAAAATAGCCATGTTAATGAGTAAGTAAACCTATCTCGCAGTATAGTATCCAGCAAATAACAAATTAAATAAATAATAACGACATAGTAACTGCAGTACACTAGAAATGCAGTACTTGAACATTAATAATACAACAACCAATGAATAAAAATATATTTTAATAAATTCAACGCATCATCATCAGATATTCCCAGTCGTACGAAAATGTAATTTATTTTGAAATATAATCTACGTAATAAACTAACAGAGTCAATAGTAGATATTAAATGGCATTATACTACGTGTTAGTACCGTGTGCTGTTAGATCAAGAGAGTGTATCACATGATAGTTAAATCAGTGCTGCAGTCTATCAGGATTCTACAGGGTTATGCAGGCTATTATTGCACGTGGATCATTACTCATGGGACAGTAAAGGAGGTAAAGTGTCCTAGTGTTCGACATTGTTAGAAAATTACTTGATAATTTTATAAAAACTGCATTAATATGCAGTTTTCCGACCACTTTTAAATGGCTTCAAACATAAGCATTGTGCACAAATCTTGATTCCATCTTAATAGCACCAGCCTTCCGTTATTAAGAAGAAAAAAAACTTTGTCGCTTTATCCTTCGTCCTCATCGCGGAAAATTTCGAGTAATCATTCGAGAACGAGCGCTCTGCACAGTGCAGCACATAAATGTTGTAAGCTGTTGACTCGAAGCAACTTACCGCTTGGTCCGTAAACCAGCGTGCTAAACTGATATTTTTCCCTTTTTACCCGTACTTATGGCGTGAGCACGCGCACACACAAACGCAAATGTTATACGCCAGCTGAGTTAGGCCTGCTGTGATGCACCCTATTAATGTACGGCTTTATGTCCTACTTGTTACGCACGTGGAGGTTTAGGGCTTTCGTATAGTCAGAGTATAACAAAAACCTCACTCTCAATTTACACTCTAAAAATTCGTTGTACTTTTATAAGAAGAATCCTTGGAAACCCAGTTGCCAAGAAAATCCTTTGTAAAACTACACAAAGAGCTGTCTTGTAAAATCTGCGAAACATTTATACGTAATATTACAAATGATAGCCTTGTATTACATTTGACATTATCGAGAAGTATCCATAAAATTATCTTGTTTTTAAAACAAATGTGATAAATTAATAACAGAGAATAACGAAAATACCAAGTACACTTCGAGCTTAAAACTTGTTTTTACTGTAAATATTGCTGTAAGTACCTGCAAAATAATAATAAATTTATTTGGTTACGAAAATTAGGCGCATTTATTTCATTTTAAGAGTTCTATTGAGATTTGGACGGTCCATAACAACGAGGTACTGAGAGCCGATCTAAGAGCACTGTGAAGCTAGGAAACATTAACAGTTGATGAATAAAACGCTCACGTTTTATTGAAATTGTCGTTTTATTATGATTATTTGAGTTGTTTTACGTTATTCAAACCTGCAATACATTTCTTATTGTACGCAGCTACACTTCGCAACACCCATATTTTGCACAAATCGCTAAATACGGTTTTACGTTGTTCAATGTCCGCCATTTTGCTGAAGCTCTTGTAAGACGGTCAGTATAGCACAAACATTTCTTGAGGTCTATTACAAACACGGCAATTGTAGTTTAACAATGAATCGTTTTACAAGAGAAATATTTGTACCGTTACAAGCATTTGTAAAATTACAAAAGAATTTCTCAGTAAAAATAACAATTGTTTTTTTTAACAGTGTATGAGTCGAATGCTGCACCGCAGAGTTTCCTTTTCTCATTAGCTTACGCCTTTATCTTGGTTCTCAAAATACTGCAAACGTATACAATCACTGAGTAACACAGTTGGGTTGCATAAAAACTCTCAAAATACACAATAACAAGAATAACTTCTACCAACAAAAAATTCAGCAATTTTCTAATAATACAAATTTTAAAATGGTTCTACGGATGCTGTATTTTTTAAATCGGGTTCGGATTATTTTTCGGCATAAAATAAATCTTAGGAGCATCCCTGCGTGCATTGCGCACCTTTACGGTCGCTTCCTGGCCATGCGTGGGCAGTCAGTTGAACCGTATCAGTACGACCTCGACATCACCTCACCTCACCTCACTGATAGCCGAGTTCATATTGCAGTGCATTTGCAGAGTGCACGCGACATGCCGTGAGACTACAGTCTGTGTGTACAATCGCTATCAAATGTCCATAACTACCTCCTTCCCTACACTTCCGAAATAAACTTTTAAAACATTTCCCCGCCTCTAAATGCACATAATTTAATGGACACGATAAATTGAACGCTTCCAGTAAATCTGACAGCAGTTTAAATGAAGTTGTTGCACATAGTAATGCATTAAAAAAGCGATATTTAAATCTAAAATCAGTGAATTTATTTCGTTTGATTCTATTTTGTTTAATATACAGTAGCAAGACTTGCTGTAGTCTAATTACGTCATCTGCACACTTTATAAATCAAAAGTTTGGAAAAAAAACGTGAGACATGTTTAATTCTTCCCTAGACAATTCATATTTAAAAAGAGTTGAATACCTTCTTTTTTGGTTAAAAGGCTATAGAATATGAAAAAGAGAATTTTTACAGGGCTTCCAGAAGTTATTATGTAAATGTTTAATTATTTTATTATGACAGTGAATGTTTGAGTAAACAAATTAAGACAATTGGGACCCTCTTAAAATCTTTTTAAAGCTATTCATGCAGTTACCAGCCTAACTAAACAAATCCACAGTTTTTAAGGCATAAAGAAGAATATCGTCTGCTTATATTCTCAGCTCTTGTATCTTGGGCGATATTTCAAACCACACAGTCCCAATGTAACTGGAACGAACTTCGGAAAGTGTGAGAGAGAGAAAAAATACATAACGAGCGAGAAGACAAATACTTAAGGGACGGGCGAAAGAATAACGAATAAGGGTGGCAGGGAAACGCGAATGGATGAGGGTGAACATGGAAATGCTGCAAGTGGTGCTAAAGTAGAACAGGAGGAGTCGAGGCGAACGGCGAGGCGCAGAAGCGAAAACCACGCGCGTTCGCGTCGCAACCACAGTTTACACCTCTCCGGCTCGTCTGGCACTTCCTGATGTGTGTACGAGCATCACAACTGGAGTACAGTCTGTACTGTCAACAGCATACATCAATCGGAAAATGCGCACCTAGTTCTGGAATTCACACATCGATATTTTTCACAACAGAATTCTGCAAGTCAGCACGCCGTACAAGTACATTATTTAGTATGATTAAAACCAATGCATGCAGTTGTGGTGGCTATCCCTGCACATCGAACGAAAGTCAAACCGACGGTGCGATATGAAGTTGAGAAAAAGTTGGCCGTTTGGGACGGCTTACCTTCTCTGCGACGAGGGCGTCTTTGACGAGCTCCACGCCTCACGTCCGCTGGGCGGGCGTGTTAGTGTTAGTCTAAGATTTTCACTTGGGCAGGAACTGCTGTTCAAACAACATTTTAAAGAAGGGGTGGGGGTGGGGGGCACTTGATGCCATTTTAGTTAAGTTTACATTATTGTAATCTGTATATAGCTCGAAAGAGACGTAATTTTGTAAAAATTTAATTGGGGGGGAGGGGGAGTTTTAAATAGAATTATTTTTTATACTACCCTGTTATACAAAATACGGGAAAAGGATATTTTTATATAAAGTATATTCTGTGTGATCTTGGGAGAGGGGGGATATTGGAAATCATTTGAAGTCATAATATAAACGCATGGAAACGAATCTTTTCAAACATTTTCACTGGAACCAACTCAAATTCCTTTTTTTTTTTTTACATCATTGGGGGCTCTCAGCTGTTTTCCATCTTAAAACACCTACATTCAGGAAGCAGTTGAGACAAAGACCTCGTCCTACGTGTGTTGGCAAACACCGTCACACAGCTAATGAAGAGAGGAATGAAAAGTTGCAGTGTTAATCTGTTTCTTCAGCGATTTCACAAAATGTCGGGAGCACAAACTCATAACGTTTGTAACGTTTCCACCCAAATCTAAGAAACTGCGTAAAATTACCACCTATAGGCAGTTCACGAAAAAATGAGCACATTTGAAAGCCCTGCTTAAGATCTACTTGTACACACGTTGTGTATTCTGCCGCGTTATGTAAAATTAGCATTGCCATGGGCCTCATCACTTTGTTCATGCGTTGGTCAGGTGAAAATGTCGAATTATTAGAAAAGTAAATATGTTACAAACCTGGTAGTTTTTACACTTAGGTAGATAAAAAAATAGAAAGCGAAAGAAATATTTTAAGTTATCACAAATGGTTACATTACACTTTATATTCTACGTTAATATATGGAACTACTTTTCCCCCATCGTTGCCAACTTTACTGGCGCATGTCACTCGGTGCACCCGTAAAAATATATGCAGATTGGGGTAGTAACTTTTCTCTGAGGTTGATTTTCAAAAGTGCTCACTTCATCGTAAACAGCTTTTAATCGTCGGAACACAATGTGAAACGTACTTTAAACAAAATCCCTTACATCTATTTTTTTTCGCCTCTTTCATAGTACGGAAGCTGGCTGTAAGGTAATAAATATTATTTCAAAATAACGCTACAACTAAGAAATCAGAAGACCAAAAACATTTTTTTGCAGTAAAATAAATTTTTATTTATATTTGGAGACAACATTTACCCTAAATTGCAACCTCCCTAACAGCTCAACCGATTGCAGTAGGGCGAGCGACCCACTTCTGGGACACTTAAAGCAAGAGTGGCTTAAGTCGCATTTGGTACAAGAGTGGACTCTAGATGCCAAATCATGAGATGCAAATTATATTAATTAATTGTTTTATAAATTGTATAATCAATTAGATTAATCAACCAATTAATTGAATGGATTAATTCAATTAATTAAAATTAAAGCATGTTTCGATATCAACTTTTTTATTTTTTAGAATTTCTTGATAACAAAGAATATTTATTAATTTATTCATGTCATAAGGGTAATATTGGTGGAGCATGTTCGGTATGGACTCTGTGAGGGACCTGGGGCCGAGTGATCAGCAGAGCGGGTTGTAATTGTTTATATAAGAGTTAATGTTGGTGTAAGAGTGGTATAAGGGACATTTTTTTTAATTTTGGTTTTTGACTGATATGAGGAGCGGGCTACACAGCCACGTATAATGTCTGGAGACATACTGAATATTTAAATAAATGTTTTCGGCGAAGTAAGTATTTTTTACTGAAAAAGAGACGTTCAAATAGGCTACCAAACGAATTACTTTAATCACTCTTCGAATAGCATTAAAGAAACGAACTATTTCAGCGAAGCAAATGTAATAAGCACGAATCATAAACCAAAAGACTTGAAACGAATTCGTTAAACGGATTGTAATTGATCTCCACTTTAGTCACATAACATTAAATTTAGACACATATTCGAGTGATTGCCGAATGGAACACAAAATTTACCTACATTAAACAAATTCTGAGCTAATATAAAATTACAACTCACAATTACTCCAATCCCCAGACAAATATCCCATCCCACACAAACTCGTACGTACTTCACCCTCATAGGCTCTCTAAACAGGCAATGGAAACCAGACAAATTAATTGATTAATTAAACTGCATGCAAATTTTCTCCTAACACAAATACCCACGAAAATTGCTTTGCACTCAACACCAAGTTTAAATAAATGTATGTATTTTTATCGTGATTGCTACTTATATGTTACACAAATTACATAAAATGTTAACATAAAACTTAGTAATATATACAGTCCTATATATGTTAAGGTGCATAATGTTCCCTAACCATTGTGTAAATAGCCCTGTTAAGAACGATATTTTAGCGAACTAGCCAACCTAAACAGTGTAAATGTGAGATGTACTCGCTCGTTCGGGGGAAGGTGTACCCTGATCATGAAGGGTGGCCAGCCGGGCTCCACTCGGAAAGGCAAAGAAGCGGACTTGTGAAGGATGGCCCAGCGTGGTGAGTGTTTGTGAGAGTTTGTGCAGAGCTGGCAAAGAGCTCCATCCTTGCGGGGGCAGACAGTGTTCTAGATACTTCCAAATTTCCCAGAGGGTAGGTGCTCAGATCGCCATGCTCTTTCTCACCCGCCCCGCTCATCCAACATGACTGCTGTCGCCCACCGCAGACACGGTATGGTCAAGGAAAAAATTTCAAGTTTTAAGACTTCTCGAGACCACCCATCTCACCATTTCACCCCCAACTCTTCCCCCACATACTCGGCAAGTGCAAGCCTATCATGTCACCAAGAAGGCAATATATTATTCTGCCTCACACACCGTGGAGACAATGGTGCCAAGGAGGGGGAGGGATTCTGAGAATATCCTCCAACATCCCATCCCCTTCCCCAGCATGAACATCTCCACTAAACAAACACTCGAAAAATTATGGCTGACACTTTCCCTCACCCATCCCCTCCAAGAACTCCATGCCGCACGCCCGACAATACAATGTTCGGTGTCGCACACTCAACAAAGGGCATGCAGCATACCCTCACACCATCTCCCCAGTGCAATGCCCGCACTCACAAAGAATCCGTCCCCATTACTCGCGCAGAGACAGGTAGAGGGTTGCACACCAGCATTCACGTAACTACTGGCCATGGGAAACAGGGCTCCTGAACACGAAACTAACCAAAAATCCGTCGATCCAAGCTTTACCATGGCGAGGAAAATATCATGTCCCCAGCAAACTATGTAGAAATATATCAAGTCCAGGAAACTTTGCTATAAACAAACTGATTTGAGATACGTCTAAGTAATGATGCAAATATTATGCTGTTGTTCAATGGACAAAACTAAGTATGTGAAGAATCAGTTTTCCATTTATTAAACTTTTTTGCTATCCAAACATCTTGCTAGCTAACATTTTTAAACTTGCATATGTACATATTCTGTTAACATGTTTTATATACGAAGGTAAACCACTCTTTGTAACTAACAAGTTATTTTATAAAAGGCAACCAAGTGCCACTGATATCAGACATGAATATATTTGAGCGAATATTACCACATTTTCATAGAAAATTAAACCAATAGGAATTCATATTGGAGTTCTAATGTTCCAATATTTCAACAAAAAAACCTCAACAGGATATTTGGAAGGTAAGTAACAGGTGTATATCTGTATATCTGTGTGTGTTTGTGTATATATATATAGCATATCATAAATTGTGTCTCTATTTAGTTTATTTTACACATACAATCAACCATTATTAGCAGAAATGTGAATATTCTGGACAAACGTCTATATTTTAAACAAATACCGCGATTTCAGCCTGAAATTTGTTCTAAAAATGGCAAAAGCAGTGATATTTCAATAATATTTCGAAAAGGTTCGATTTCAAGCAACTTTAATGCAAAACCACAGCCAATTTGAATTTGTATAGTATATATGCAGCAATAAATTAATTTTTCTATCAGTCTTGAGCTAGCATTTGTCGAAGTCAGATTGTGATGGGAGTGTATCGCCGAGTGGGTGTATTAATCAACAGATTTTACAGATGTACTACAGATTTCACCAAGAGGTTTACATCAAAAGAATTCTCTGATATGATTATCAAAATGCTTCAACAGCAGGTATTATAAACGACGAACACTCTTGCGAAAATTGCGATGAAGAATGTGGTAGTGTGTTTAACACAATTTTAGTATATGGTCCAACCAAGACACTTTGAAGCCTACACATAGAGAATCTCTCATTGTTATCTAAAGAATTTCTTCATTCATAGACAGGACACAAAATTCAACATGTGTATCTGTTCCTATCTGAGGTTCAAGAGGAGATGAGGACATAGTCTCGTATTCGCCTTGTGATGAAGATTGTCTGTATGGTACACCAGTTTTCTTTAATCAGCCAAAAACTGTACAATTGAGGAGAGACTGTGTGACGCAAAGGTGGCAAAATGTTATGGAACGTGCTACCCTGTATATGTGTTGGGAAATACAGAGAAAGAAATTTTAAAAAGTCTGACTAATACATAAATTGTAAACATCAGAAGTTATCATGACTGTTCAAGCATCAATTCACTAGTAAAATGTTACAACAATAATCACTGTGATAAAAACATGTTCTGTTTGCAATGAAAGCGAAACTATAAGAGATTATCTGTACCAACATCCTACGTACATGTACAGATAATAATTTAGAAAATAGATCTGTTACAGGTCCAGACCTGCATAACAACTTTCAATGGAGACATTTAATCCAGAGCAGACATACTCCTGTATTACTCCAGATTACAGGCGAGTGTGGTTCACATATCTGAAGATAATATACTCCCAATTCCAGATTTGTAATGGAGATGAACATTGTAACTTTGCACATCCTTCGGAGGAAATAAATATGCAGAATTATAGTATTGTGTTATGAGCAAGATGACTGTCTAGTGTTTAACATGCAAGCTGATAGTGAACTGCCTTCTTCAACTTGGGATGTGTTTTAAAAACAGAAGCAAAGAAATTACAAAAGAACCTGGATTTAGACTAATTAAATATAAACTCGGTGAAGAGTTTTATGACAGCCCTACTGTGTGGACTGAAATATGTAATAACAAACAACACAGCATTCATCAAATGCAAGGAAGTAGAAGCATTAAAATATTACCTTGCGGTATGTGGTACTGTGAGGTATGGCAGAGTATCCTATGTGTCTGCAAATTTGATTTAACTAAGATGACATTACAAAAAACTTAAAAATAATCTTTAAACCCACTCAGTGGTACACTCCCTAATCATATATATATATATATAATGAACATACAGCAGCACATCAATTACAATAGAGAGGTTCGACTCATCACTTCACTACACTAGTGCTATTCCAGGTTACAGGCGAGTGTGGTATAGACACGAAGATGGTCCACTAGAAATTCAAATGTGCAATGGAAATGAACACTGGAGTTTCTTGTTAATATCAGTCTGACAGAAACTTGTAAAGTGCTCGACGTTTTTTATGGTCGAAATACTTGTGATGTATATAATTTATGGCCTGATGGCAAGCTACCTTGCAATGACAGTCAACTAGAATTTGATGCCTTTTCTAAATGCATAATGAAATGTATCTCCCACAAGAAAACTGAATTCATTATGGAGAAGGAATATTGCTATTCTATGCCTAGTGTGGACAGAACATTGGTACAACAAGGACCATGTTACACAGATAGGTGATCAAGAATTAAAGTCGCCTATGGCATGTAGCAATGCATTGTTTCTTAAATCACGAACACCTAAATGACAGATTATATAAAGGACAGCATTTAATATTAAAGTGTCAGTCATGGCGAGCATCTTCAATCCTACTGTTGCAAACGAAATTCCGCGAGTAGACTACAGAAGAATATTATTTAAGTCATGCAACAATATTCTACAAGTTCAAATGTGCAACAATATCGAACATTGCTGCTAACACTTTTAATTCCAGTATTGGCATTCACTTTGGTGAAGGCTTTGCATGCAACAATTGTGCTGTGAGGTATCTCCAACCCAACAGTGAACTTCCATCAACATTTGAAGAGCTGGTGTCAGCCAGCCTTACTGAAGAATTGGAGGAAGAAAGTGGAAATGGGGTAATTTTATACCAACTCAACAGATATCAGGGAACTACAATTCATTGAAAGTAAATGTGTGATGGAGACATCAACAACTACATTTTCGAGCAAGGTGAGTTAGTTTTTCCTTCAGTGTGTAATAAAAATGCATGTAAAGTTGCAAATTCAGAATGGTCGCTATGTTCCCACTGTTCCCAATGAAATACAAGTATGGTATTATTACAAAATGTTTGCATTCTGTATCTTACAGCTAATTATATTCAAATTTTGTTGCAAAGGAAATGTGTCAGACATTCATTTCAAATGTACATATATTCTCAATTGTTTACAGCATGTAGTAAACCATATACTTATGATTCCACTTTTAACTAACTACAACAGTTCTCAATGTCCTGTAAACCAGTACAGACTGCACAGAGTAGATCATAAGCACAAGCTTAAGGTGAACGCATTGTAACATCATATTATGATGAAGAAAAATGTTTGAAATATAATGCTTATAATACAGATACTACTTTACCATTTCAGTATTTCGAATAATGTGACAATCTTGATACATTATATCATTATAGAAAAAACAAGTTTGGGTATACATCTCATACTGGGCGTGATTCATCAAAATGTCACATACATCGAACAATAAAATTAGCAAAAAAAATTTAGCCCTCAAACATGTTTCAACTTGCAAATTTAGAGAGACTGAATGTTATCAATAAACATACAATGTTCCTGGCTAATTGTTCTCAGCTGGATGTTGGATAGCAAATACATAACATGACATTCTTTCATCTGGGAAATCCCTATGTTTCAATGAAACCAGGCAAGTCTAATGAAGCGTATACATTATTGTAATCTGGAATTCTTCGGGAATTTACCTGAGTCCTCTGACTCTATATTCAATTTTAAGGTAATTTATTTCCTGCTGGGGACAAAAAACCACGAATTAATTCAGTGCAATGATGCGATGAAATATCCTGTTTTTTATGACTGCAACCACACCTCTTCCATGTAGTATTGAAGATGTGCATTCACATTACGTTGAGACATACCCAGACTTGGTTGAAAGTGTTGTGCTACACTCCCCTAAATTTAAAGAAGAGTCAATTCAAACTGACAGAATAAAACCTGCACATAATAAATGTTCTCTCCTCGAATGCAGACTTCAACAAGGAGATCTGGATCCAGTTCTTCAAAAATGTTTGAAAACATTGGTTACTGAAGTTGCAAATAGCTTATAAGTCTTCTAACACCCTATACTTGCTTTTGTGAAAATATTTTTTGGATCACCTTGTGTAAGTTTTACTTACTATATTTGTTCCTTTAAAAAAGCTGTGTATATTTTGAAACATACTATATCTCTTAACTGTATAATGTATTTTGAAACAATCTGTGCTTAAGTTACTGTTTATGTATATATTCTGAGACATTATACATTTTAAAACTCCTATATTTGTGTAGTATTTAGATTATTGGTCATTTGTATTTCAAAGAAAATAAGTTTAAATGTATTGTGTATTTTGAAACAATCTGTGTTTAAATTACTGTTTGGGAGACATCCTGAATTTTGTTAAATATAAGATGTATTTATAAATGGCCCATACTTATGTAGTATAACTGTTTACAGAAAATTCAAATTTTTGTGCAAATTATTGAATAAATGTATGTTAAAAAAAAGAATGTATTTGTGTATATTTATTTTCCCTTTACAAAAATGTTTTGGTTTGCCTAAGAAAAAAAATCTCTGATTAATAAAGTGCGATAAATGTTTTGGGTTCCCTAAGAAAAAAATATTATGATTAATAAACAGAGGAAAAAAAGAGTGCATGGTTCTTGTGAAGTTTAGTCTCTATTAAAATCGTATATATTAAGAAAGTAATAATTAAGCAGATAGTTCCTCACTATAAAAAACACCAACTTGTGTCATAAGAGTAAAAAAACTATACATGATCACAATTTTAAGACAAAAAATTACTAAGGCAAATTAACGCCTGAAGTAACAGAAGTTTTAAAATTGTCCTACTATCCTTAACAAAAAGGCTGAAATAGTGTACATCAATTCTACGGGATAATGCTAAAAGAGCTTGAACATAAAGCTCTAACAAGACAACTTAAAACAATTTCTAGTATTTAAAATTTTTTAAGGCTTCAGAGTGGACACTCTTGTGCACAAATCTTATATCAAGAAGTGCTTGGGTACAGAGCATGCTGGTGTTTTTCAATCAACATTAAACAGAGATCATTCTCTCTCAAATATGAGATAAGACTACTAAAATAGAAATAAACAAACATACTCCCTAAAGTGCTCAACATACTAGACAATATTTAAAAAATAACTAGAGGCAAGAACTCTAACAACTTTTTAAAAACTTTGATTAAAAATAGTGTATACAGAAAATAATATTATTTCAAATAAACTCTGCTATACCACTTCAGTCTGAGAGCAGAGTTAGTTGATTTTGTGCCCACTGAAAGCATTCTCCAGCAACATTTCTGGCTGAGCTAGTAAATTTCTTGTATGTTTCCCAACACTTCTCTGTATTCCAGGCCCAGTCCGTGAGAGAGTGAAATAACTTTTCAGCGACAATCACATTCCTGTCCTTCCCCGACCCAACTCTGTTACAAATAGCTCTTCCACGAACGTAATATTTTTTAATGAATAATTTTTCACCACAAATACACAAAAATAGTTGTGTTACATCACCAACCCCATGGCAAATTCAGATTATGCTATAATGTGGGTTATGGGGTTCAAATCCTGGGTAATGCATGGATAATATAGATACTGGGTTCAAATCCTGGCCAAGCATGGGTTCGATTCCCGGCCAAGTCATGATTAATATAAGCTGGTTTTGTTTCCCGGATAAGGCATGGGTTCGTTTCCAGGGTTAGACATGGGTTTGTTTCCCAGGCAATATAATTCAGAGTCGTTACACAATATTATAAGAATAAGCGAAACTCTACTGCTCATCATGATTGTTACATAATTACAATTAATAAATATATTTCAAAACTATGTGTTGCATTACATAGATTATTATGTTCCGAAATTGTATGGCATGATAAAATGCATATGAAAATTCGAAATTAAATGTAATTTTTATAAACAAAATATGAATATTTCACATTAAAATATTAACTCTATGAAATTGTAAATGAGAAAATTAAAAATAATGTGTAAATTCATTAAAAAACTTCTAATTTCAGGTTAAAATCATTTAATTAATTAAGGAAATTATATTCACTTTAGTAAAATTACATTTTATTATCAAATCCGACCAACTGCCTTGCTTGTGTAGGTTCCACGAGGAGGAAGGGGAGAAGGGTGTAGGGTCATATACACACACAGGAGCAGCAAGCATTATTCTGTATCCAGTCACCATGGAGAACAGAGATCCTCTCCCATAGCATCGGCCACCAACCACCCACCAAACGCTGCAACCCCTTGTGGGCCGCCGGGACGCGGCTAGCTGATCACCACTTCAGCCTGGGCGGACAGCTAACATCACTCACCTGCCCCAGCCTAGGAGGCGGGCAGCCAGCAGTGGCCAACGCTTAGCCTCACCCAGGCTCTCAACAGTTTAGCCCAGGCGGGTGGGCACTTGTGCAATTCGCAAGTTTCGCTACTGCACTTAGGTTAGTAAATAGTAATCATATTTAGGGCTTTTCAATATCGTGCTTATATGTTCAATTACTTTTATGCTTTTTTAAGGATTTTTTAAATAATCATATAATTAGATCAATTTTATTGGAAGTGGTTAAAATTATTTTTTCGGAATTTCTTCTACTTTTTAAAAGTTTCTATCGATATCTTAATAAAATGGTTTGCTTCTTTACTAAATATCTTTTCTTGTAATTTCTTCGACTGTTAGGATTCCTAGTTTTTCATAAAATCTTATCCAAACTAATAACTTTTACCGATATTTTGCAAATGGTTTAATTGATTAGTACATTTTAAACAAACTTTATGAATTATAATAAATTTTTTATGCAAATAGTTAAACTTTTCACAATGTGCTTAACTGTTAGTAATTGTGTTAGTTTTTCATAGTTCGAACTATTTTTACATAGATTTAAGCATTCTTGCATGGTTTTATGCATTTTTAGATAGTTTTACATATTTGACAGAGTTTTACATATTTTACAGAGTTTTTTAAATTTTTTCCATGGTTTAAGGGTAGGTTGTTGTGCTGTTTGGGTGTGAATAACAAACAAGGAACTATGCCAGACTATGCCAAATGTGTCTGGAGAGCACAAAGACCTGCCTGACTCACTGCTCAGAATTAATTGAATGGTGAAGAACGATTGAGTGATGGATGAATGAGCCTTGAGTACCTCTAACAAACAAAATGTTTTGATGTGTGATGGGTTGGTTTGGGCATATAATTTAAATTTAAGTAGTTTTAAAATAGGTACATGACAGTGTGCACAAGTACAGGGGAAAGGTGAGAAAATTTAATTTCATATGTGATTTTTATGTACATTTGAGTTTATTTTAACAAGTTGAGAGTGATATACAGGTGATCTGCCAGTAGTAGCTACTACACTATATGGAATATGGCTGTGTCAATGACACGTATATGCCCCTCATTTCACTGTTTAAAAGTCCACAAAGTATGCGAAAAACATTTAGAATCTATCACTGAGTACTCTGAGAAAAATAGTTGCATGACTGAGTGTGTGTGAGTGCAGGGAAAATAGTGTTTTCATTAAATTTAGTTAGTTAGCAAGTTTTATGAGATTTAAGGGTGGTTTTTGGTTATGAATGGTGCATGAATTATGGAGCAAGAAAGAAAATCAGAGAAACTATGCCAGGATATGCACAGCATGTTTGGGGGGTGCAAAGCCCTATCCTGTTCTCTGCTCAGAATGAGTTGAATGATGATGAATGATTGAGTAATGGTTGTTTGGACAATGAGTAACTAACAAATGAAATAATTAGATCTGTGATAGGGTGGGAAGTTTTAAATTTGTTATTTAGTTCTAAAAATGAAGATTGTTGAATTTTTTTAAGGATTGAAGAAAATTCACAAATGTTTATTAAATTTAAGTTATTTTAAGTAAGTGTGGTAAATGTGTAGTAACATGTTAATTCCACTCAGTGAAAACATTTTAAATTAAAATTAGTATTTAAAGTTTTATCTTTAACAAATCATTTTTGCTATTCAAAATAACATTATTGAATGTGTTGTAAACACATGCAGCTCTCTTGTTTTGAATCATAGAATATTATTCATTAGAAAAAGATATTTTAAGTAAATTTTCCCTGTGTTTATAATCAAATATATTTACAGTTATGACACAACTCTGTTTCGAGTCATTATAATTCTTTTCTTTCTTTTCAGCATCACGCAGCCTTTTTATATTTTTTTGTGGTGTTGAAATTATTGCTTTGGGAAACAAAATTTATCTTGCATTATTATGAGTGAGGGTAAACATCAATGTTTTGCTAGTTTGTTGGACGATCTATTCATTAGTGACACAGAGTCTGAATCTGAGTTGCAAACAAAAAGAATGCCTAGGACAAGCTATCAGGGTGTTGTCATTTCACCTAAATTGCATCATTTCGATCTCTTGTTGGATGACCTATACTTGAATGATTCGAGCACTGATTCACATACGGAAAGACAGTCATCTGCAACAGATCGGAACACGATCATTTCCCCAAAACACATAAAAGTAGATCTCCTGGCAGACTACTTGTTTCTATCTGACACGTAAAATTCGAGTGATTTGGATAGTGTTTTGTACGTCTCACATCCTCCTTTAAAAGTCAATTACAAAGACTTCATCTAGAGAAATGGAAAATAATTCGTTTTCCAATTTCTCAAACTCAGTGGTAGCTTCATTGTCCAACCAGACATACCAACTTTTGGCAATAGTGTTCGTGCAGATATGTAATGATCAAGTAGAGTCTGACACAGATTTTGAAAGATTTTGTATAAGGTGCAGGGTCCCTTTGTTAGAGTTATCAACGGCATCACACCGGCCAATAACCCTTAGTGTCAGCATAGCGGTTAAATTTTGGAATCCTTTTTTGCTGAGGAAGGTACTATGCAGACGTTTTACTTTCAGAGTAAATCACTTCCTGTACTCCATTCAACCGATGTGGGTGGAATATACAATGAATATACAATCACAAACAGGCCTGAGGAATTTAGTGCTCATGGTAGCGGATGGAGTGTGCTTCTAATTCTGCATATGGATGTTCATATATCACAGTTTAAAACATTCATTGTCAGTGCTGATCACATTATGCTCCCCAAGTTCATTGCTAATAGGAATGCCTGCATTAATGTGCAGTGTCCTGATGGACTGTTTCCATTACGCTGTTATATCAGCTTTATTTACTACTGCACAAACTGTCCAGAGAATGACTTCATATCCAGATCCTTGTGAGGTTTTGGACACTGAAGGTCTGGCAACTCCTGTAGTTTTACAGGATATTCGAAAGTTTGATGAGAACAATGGTATTTCTATCAATGTCTATTCTGCAGTAATGATGACCATTTACATTTTCTTTCAATTAAGGATTTGTCAAGGCTGCTTAACAGCCAGTTAAATAAAGATAGACATAGGAAATTTGTTTGCGATCATTGTCTCCAATACTTTAGTAGTGAGGATAAAATCGCAAAACATAATGGTCTGTCAGCAACATAAGGCTGTTCACAGTACTTTCCCTACTGGGAACAACAAGTACTTGCAATTTCAGGGTTATAGCAAAAGCAAATATTGGATTTTGTCGCCTATTGCGATACAGAATCATATTTGAAACCCCTGTCCACTTGCTTTCCCAATGATATGAGTAATGCAAATACCATCAACCAACATATTCCATATGCTTGTAGCAATTTGTTTTGCTTGTAAATCCAGCATTATCTAACTACTTTGAGTATCTGGGTGATGATTGTATGAACCAGTTAGTAGATAAATTGGTTGAATTGATAAAGTGGCTTGCAGAAATATACAGCATAACTGCTCCAATGAAGCCAAAAATGCTTGCTAATGAAGCTAGGTTGATAGCTCAGAAATGTTGTCATATTTGTAAAATGGAACTCGGTACAGGTAATATTGTGGTCGACCATGACCATCTGACTGGGGAAATAAGAGGGGCCACATATAATAAATTCAACTTTAACTTCAGACTACCCAAGAAACAACTTGTCGCTGTCTTTCATAACCTGCATAAAACAATGATGCTCACTTTCTCATAAAGCCATTGGCTGAAAAATCACATAACAAAACCCGACAGAATCGTGGTAATCGAAAACCCGGGTAGAGTCGAGCAGATTGGAATGAACCTTGAAAAGTACATATCCAACACCAAGTGTATTCCCAATGGGAATGACTCAAATAGAAAGGCGCAACAGTTCAATTATGTTTCATTGATTCTTTTCAGTTCATGAGCACCTCGCTGGAAACTTTGGCAGGTAATTTTAAAACTGTGCAATTGAGTATCATCTGCTCGATGTTTCCAGACAATGCCCAATTTGAATTCGCAAAACAGAAGTGATAAATCTGCTGCAGTACACCAATCAGTATTTACACGTGGACACTTGTTTGCTGGCAGATATGTTTGAAAATTTCAGGACCTTATGTTTGGTTCTTTATGGTCTTGACCCCATCATGTATGTCCCAGCTCAGTCTCTTGCATGGGATGCTTTATTGTCGATGACAGATGCACGGCTAAAACTGTTGACCGACCCTGATATGTACATTTTTGTTGAACATGGGGTTAGGGGCGGCATTACCCAGGATTCCAGAAAACATGCATAAGCCAATAACATTTACATGGGTGAAGAGTACGACCCCAGTGTCGTAATGCATCTGATATTTCGACGTAAACAGCCTATACAGTCACACTATGAAGAGCAAGCTTCCTATTGGATAATTTCGAGTGGGTCGAGGCTGATGTGTTTTCATTGTGGGATTTTGCAAATACAGTGAATGATGGGGATACATGCATTTTCACGGAAGTGAATTTGTCGTTTCCAGGCGTATGCCACAATGTGCTATCAGATCTGTCTTTTGCTCCAGTAAATGGCATACCTTCTAACGGCTCGCATGAAAAACTCCTTTTTACACTCACAATGCGGAAGAATTATGCTATTCGTGGGGAAACACTGAGGCAGTACTTGATGTATGGAGCCAGACTTGACTCAGTTCATTGCCTTTTGCGCTTTGAGCAGAAGGCTTGGATGGCTTCATACATAGAGTTTAATATTGACAAATGTACCGAGGCTGTGAACGACGTTGAGAAATAGTTCTTTTTAATTAATGAATAATGCAGTATATGGAAAAACTTTGCAGAATGTCTGCCGGGAAAGGGACGTAAGAGTCGTCACCAGGTATGACACTATATATGGAGCTGCAGAACTGACTAGGTGTCCTACATTCTAGGCACGACATATCATCGATAAGAATCTTGTCCTTATCGAAATGTCAAAGAGCGCTGTTACGTTTAACAAGCCTTTGTACACTGGTGTTCCCATTCTAGATGTTTCCAAATAAACCCTTTAGAAATTTAATTATAAGTACATGTGCGATAAATTTCCTCACCATCCTTGCACCTTATTGTGACACCGACAGCTTCACCAATGAAATTGCCTCTACAGATGTTTACGAAGTAATTTCCCCAGGTTTAAAGATGCGGTTTGATACATCCAACTATGTGCTCTATAACCCGCAAGGATTCTCGCCCAAGAACAAAGGCCATACCAGAGTGATGAAGGATGAATGTGCTTGCCTCATCATCACACACTTTGTAGGTTTATATCCCAAGCTTTACGCATACATTGTTTAGAATGAACAGTATATACATAAGGTGAAGGGTGTAAAACCTAATGTGCTGCAATCCCTCCAATACAAGGATTATTGAGATTGCCTCGATAATTGGCACCAGGGTTCTGGGGACCCAATACCAGTTCCATTCACATGGTCACAAGGTTTACACCGAACGCATGACCGAAGTAATGTTGTCAGGTTTAGACAATAAGCGCTTTATTGAGCCAAATGGAGTATCGACTTTACCATGGGGGTACTATAGAATTCGGAAATAAATTTTTCTTCCCCAACACAATTATTTCAGCACCATTTTAAATATAGGGCTGCCATCACCAGCATCCAACACCCCACCCTGCTCCGCACTGCAATCTGCATCACAGCTGTCTTCAAACCTACTGCATCGATGGCATATACACCTTCAAAGCTGCTGCTTTTCCATAACTGCCTGGCATTTACATCGATGCAATAACCCCTGTGGTCCTTTGTGTCACCCAGTAATTACTCTTCGGAATGTGGGATGACATCATTTTAAAACTATGAATATAAAAGGTATCTTAAAGCTACATGTGTGTGTGTGGAGTTAATGTAGGTGTTGATGTGGCTGGTATATATATTCCTGGATGTGACATGTCGGACCTTAACCCCTAACGCCACAACAAACGACAACCAGAATCACAGTTTTTATATAGTATATATTTTTAGTTTTAATAAATGTATATAATACCATAGCTGTGAGTTACAAGGACGACACTCCAAATCGCCTTTTGTGTATATTTTAAAAAAATTTAATGTTTGGAAATATCTTTGTTATGTGAAATGTTAATTTGTATGAATGAGTGTGTGTATGAATGTTTGTAAAAAGATTTTTAAGGCATTTCTATATGTAAATATGATATTAAGGTACATTTTTGTAGATGATTGCGAAGTTGTTGAAATGTTTGTAAATATAATATTAAGGTATGTATTTGTAGATAATTGTGAAGTTGTTAAAATATTTGTAAATATAATATTAAGGAATGTTCTTGTAGATGTTTGTGAAGATGAAAATATTTTTGATAGTTTGTGAAGTCGTGAAGTTAGATTTAAGGATGATTTTTGAAAAGAATAAATTTTAATAGTAAAAGGGAATAGTGTGACTTGTTATTTAGTAGTGTGATTTACTTTTACCACATTTTTAAATATATTTTTTACGTTTGAGTAATTTTTGGATGAGTTGCAATGTTTTTTTACACGATGTGAACACCAACAAGTATGAAAATTAATGAACTCTGAAAAGTAATGGCATGAGGGGAGTTAGAAAGGTTAGCTGAACTTGACAAACACACAATGGTGGAACAGGGCAAGGTTGTTGGAAGGGAAAGTGGGATGGGACAACTTCAGGTAAATGGAGTCTTGCCCTGCAAAGCAAGGATAAAGAGTGTCAAGCCTCACCAGCTGGCAACGACTTCGTCTTATAACAAACCAAAATATTAATTTCAACAAGTTTCCAAAGAAATACCAACTTATGACTTTAACTTTAAAATACAAAAGAAATAAATTATTACAGCTGTGAATCAACACGTTGAATTTTGCTGTGAAGAGATATTATTCTTCAAATATATACTTACATAATTTTTTTTCAACAACACTTTAAACAAACATTATACAATTTGCAAGACTAAGTCTATACTTGCTCCTCAGTTAACTCCTCCTCATCCAAATTCGCGTCCACAATTAACACCACACTAGCTCCACAATCATCTCACCAGAGTGTACCACTAGCACCACATGGCACCACACTAGCACCAGATGCTCCACACCTTGCTCCACAATTTGCTTCTCAGTTAACTATTCAGTTAGCTCCTCAGTTCGCTCCTCACACAACACCTTACACTATAAAACAGTCAGCACCACAATCTTTGGGGTCAGTTAGTGTATTCAATCAGCTTTGGAAGACTTTGATGCATGTATAGAGAGCCGATGAAGGTGATGTACATGTATGTGTGGGAGGGGATATTTGTCAAGGGGATCTGAAATAATTGTGAATTGTAATTTTATATTAGTTCGGTGTTTGTTTTATTTAAGTAAATTTTGTGTTCCATTCAGTATTTACTTGAATATATGTCTGTAGATTCAATATTACGTGATTAAAGTGGAGATCAGTTACTTTGCTAAGTAAAACAGTTTCATTGTATGGTTAAAATCGGTTTAACGAATTTGTTTCAAGTCTTTTGGTTAATGGTTCGTACTTATTTCATTTGTTTCACAGAAATAGTTGGCTAGTTTTATGCTATTCGAGGAGTGATTAAAGTAATTCGTTTGGTAGCCTACTTCAACATCTCTTTTTCAGTAAAAAATACTTACTTCACCGAAAACATTTATTTAAATACTCAGTATGTCTCCAGACATTATACATGGCTGTGTAGCCCGCTTCTCATATCAGTCACAAACCAAAATTAATAAAATGTCCCTTATACCACTCTTACACCAACATTAACTCCTATATAAACAATTACAACCCGCTCCTCTGGTCAGTCGACCGCGGCTTTGCTGGTATGACTGGTGGGCTGTCTGTGTTGCGCCGGGACGTGCAGGGCATCCTGACCTCTGGGCTATGTGTTCTCTACGGTCTGGAGAGGGAAACTTCCTCAGCCCGCAGAGAGATACAAATGCTGCAACTGCCTGGGTGGTATAAGGGCCCTCACAAGGGCCCGAGCACACTCCCGCTCTGAGCTTCGGCAATGATAGAAAAGGCGGCTCTGGTCAGTCGGCCTCATGACCTCACAGAGTTCACAACCAAACCTGCTACGCCAACATCACCCTTATTACATGAATAAATTATTAACATTCTTTTATTTCAAAGAATTCTATAAAATAAAATTGACATCACAACATTCGCTAATTAATGTATTAATCGAATTAATCAATTAAATTAATTGGTAAATCAGTCTAATTATTGAGTTAATCAAACAATTAATTGATCTAATTTGCATATCGTTGTTTGGCACTTAGTCCACTCTTGCACCAAATGCGACTTAGGCCATTCTTGCGCAAAGTGTTCTATAAGTGGGTCGCTCGCCCTACTGATTGCCAGCAAACTTACTTGGCTGAAAGTATTTCAGGCAGCTTCACATATCTGTGCAACCAGTCTCTCAACTCGGCAAAAGAGCGGTATTTACATAGTATGGGCATGAGAATATCTGGAAGTGTTAAATTTCCTACCAAACATGAGGTCAAGCGCTATAGGTATTGTGTGCGTGAAAATAGAACGAAAGCTTAACAGGCCTTTTCTCTACACACATACATATATTACTAAAGGTTGTTTACGATAAAGTAAACACTTTTGAAATCAACTTTAGAAAAAGTCACCGCTCCTACGTGCATATATTTAACGGGCGCACTGAGTGACATGCGCCCATTAAAGTTGGTAACGATGATTGGAAAGAATTTCCATATCTTAACGTCGAATAAATAGTGTCAGGTAATAATTTGTGATAACTCATATTATTTCTTTCGCTTTATGTTTCTTTAACTCATCAGCGTGTAAAAATGAGCAAATTAAAAACAATATTTTCTTTTCTAATAATTTCACAGTTTCACTTGACCGACGCATGAATAAAATGATCAGGGTCGTGGCAATGTTAATTATACATAAGGCGGAAGAATACACAACGTGAATATAAGTAGATCTTAAGCTGGGCTTTCAAAAGTAAACAGCAATAAATGACAAATAGGAAATCCCATGTACATTTAAAACAGCAAAGTAGTAGTATTTAATATTTTCTATCCTACCGCCTGCAAATAAGTTTCTTAGATTTTGATTTGCGGTGAAGACATCACTGTTTTATTGTGTTCAAATATAGGAGAAGACACTGATATGTGTACCATTTTATTGACAATAAATAACTTATTATCATGTAGACTGCAAGCATTTACTTGGTTAGCCCAAGTGACTACAAATGGAAGCGGCAATTAACATCGAATGTACCCAATTTTTTTTGTTACCGTAAACAAATAAGACTATTTCACACTACCTACCCTCAAAGAACACGTAACAATTTTAAAAAATAATTATTACTAACCGATTGTGGCATGGGGTGCAGTACATAAAATTCGCGAACAAGCATTTATGCGGAGCGACGCACGCAATTAGCCGTTTCTATTCGTTTGTATTACGAGCAATCAATTGTGTTTCGAAACACATGTCGCTCATCACATTCGCTCGCAGGTGAGGAAAACAGCAACACTTTATTTTTTTTTTTTTTATATTCCACTACCGTAATCAGCCAAACAAACATGTAGATATAGCGATTTGTAATCGATTCGGAACACCGCTTCAGATTTCCGAGAGTGTAACCTGTCTATCTTTTTAGACAATTGCTACTTGATTTGGAATGGATTCCATTTCTATTTTACAACTTCAGGGTGTTTTTGTTATGCCGAACAGCTTCTTAAGTTCCATAATATTGACCGCTGTACCGGCGAACACATGCGCTCAAGCTACGGGACAGGCAAAGATATGTGATTCACTTTTAGGTGACCCTCCTAGATTAGCCTACTGATGTAAAGCGGAAACTTAATAAGGAGGGAGTTAAATTAAACAAGTTTGTTGGGTATGTAGCGGAATATCTTCTCAGTGAAACAATTTCACTGGTAGAATAAGTGACAGCCACCTGCGTGCGGCGAATTATTGTTTCATTAAAATTAGCCAAATCATTACAAGAAGCAAACACATTTCCGATAGTCACTGTTTATATTGTGCAATCTAACGTAATTTAAAATAGAGGTAAAAAAAAAGTACTCGCGATGTCCAAACTTCAACTTACACTATCCCGCTTGAGTGCCGTTAGTATAATTGCACTACCAAGTCGACAATGACTCCAATGTAGAAAACATGTGTATTTGTAATTTTTTCTCAAATATGTAGCTTTAAATTGTGTGTTGTTTCTTTTATTTTTTAGTTTAACTGGTACCATTAGAATTGTTAAAACAAATAGTACGTATAAATGCACTCACTTTAAGCCACCGAATGCAATTTAAACCTACAAAACGAGCGCTATGATGAATACGTGAAAACGAAATGAAAGACTGAATGTTCGTGTTGTCTCGTAAAGTGGTATTATAAAATATGAAACTCGCTTTTTGATAAAACTATTTTTATGGGTTTTATTAGATATGCGTTGCTATTTCATTTGATACACCTTGTTTAAATAGTTCATCAGCCAAAAATATTACTAAACAAATAATTGAAGGAAAACAGATTTTTTTTTTCTAATTCATCAGTTAAATTGAGTGAAGTGACTGTTGAATAAGTTAGCTCCATGGTTTGCTGCATTTACCCTATCCCTTGTACCTGAGTAAACGCATGCAGCATATCGCCTAACCCTTTGCACAACCGGCGTCAGAAAATTACTGACTTTAATAAACCTTCCTTAACAAACACCGAATGCCGGTATAACCTACAACTGCTACCAGTAAAACCTAAAATTGTGGCAAAAAAAAAACCCAGTAAATTCGAAAATTGTCAACAAAGTTTCTATAGTGTGATGGACTCGGGTAGACCGTCGTAATGTGCATGCGGTTACAACAGCAATCCCAGCTACAATGTATTTGCCTAGGGCCAACTGTTTTTCGCGAAAAGATTTACGCGGAAGCTAGACTTCAATATTCTAATAGAAGAAAATGTGCACATAGTGTGTGCACACTTGCAGCCTTCATTTGACTAATGACTGCTTGTATTTGTGTGAAGGTAGTCTTGTTACATGAGTAAGCCAATCAGAATTAAGTTTCTCCGATACTGACCTTCTGTAATTCGCGGGCAGACAGAGAAGACGCGTAACAATTAAAATGATCTAGTCACGAAAGTGATTATGAACAAAAGTACGTTGGAACACAATCGAGAAAAACCGGTGCCCCTATAGTGAGTGAGTGAAGAGATTGGGTAGCTCTTAAAACTCCTATGCACTGAAACGTTTTCTGTGAAATCTTTGTTTGCGCGAAAACGCGTATCCCAGTAAATAAAAGTTTTGCAAATATGACTTTTTGTCCTAAAAGATGGGGGGGGGGGGGAACCTTTGGCCATTTTTTTTGTCATATTAAGTGTATTCTTGGAGAAAAAAATTCGTCAATATCGTCAAATATGACATTTTTAAAACTGGTCTATGCAGTTTCCTTAAGCGGCAAGAGACAAGTGCAAATATATGGAAGTAGTTTATTCTGTGGGCTTTCATACAGTGTAATAAAACCCCTATGGTACAAATCTAATTTCCACAGTTTAGCGTTACGACGGAAACACTGCACGCCTTGCGCGTAGGAGCGATGAGGCGCTAGGCGTGCGTGTAAATGTCACCCGTATTGCTCCCTCGCTTCTTGACCTTGGACGCGCAGCTTGAGCTGATGAGGGTGATCGAGGTGAGTATGGAGCAGCACCGGAATGAAGGGGTGGGGGAAACCAGAGATCCTCGAGAAAACCCGCCGACCAGAGGCATCGTCCGGCACAATTGACACATGCGAAAATCCGGGGATTGAACCCGGTTCGCCTTGGTGGACGGCGAGCAGGCTACCACTAGGCCACCGCGGCCCCAGGTACCGCTACAGTTATGACACTTGGCTACTCTGCAGCAGGGGTAGAGTTGTCGCCGGGACGCCTCGGCAAGCGAGACCTCCCAGACTGACACGGCGCACCAACTAGCCAACGTCTTACCTCTCCTTTACCGGCGAAATGTAAATTCCATTTGATCCCTCCCTCCGCGCCCATACCTTCCCCTGTTTCATCCGACCGCTTTTCATCCGGATCACACAAACTGCGGGGCCACTCGCGAACAAAAGAACGACGCCCTCCCCTCGTCAACCTTCGCGGGCGCTGTTTTCATTTGCCGTCTCGGTGTGTCCTCGAGTCTACGTGGCTTTACCGCGGGCGCACAGCGGGGTGCGTATCTCGCCTACAGGCGGCCGCGCGGAGATTCTGTCAACAGCCAGGCGCTTATTAAAACCGCTTTGTTTAGTGCGTGCTGTGTCTTGTTGCACGCCCCCCCCCCCCCCACAAACAACAACATCCCCTCGGCCCGCTGTAACGAGTTTTAATATTCATCAGCGCCGCCAGCGGGAATGGTGAACGCGTGGCAGGGGAATTGGGGGTGAGAAGGGGGTAGTGAGAGGATAGACGAATCTGCTAACGAGCAGGGAATTTAAATATTTCGCGGTGGTTTGCACGACTGCTCGGGAGGCGCCAGGCGACGACGTCGAGAAAAGCAAGGAGAATGAGGAGGGGGGAAGGAAGGGGGTGATGAAAGTCGAGGCGGGCTTTGAGAAAATTCTTTCTCAACTTTCAGTCGACGGCATTGCTGTCTCTTGTGACGTTTACTGGTGCAACGGCCTCGTCTTGCAGGATCATAATCTTACTTTTTCTTCCTCTGGCAGTGGAAAAGCGCTTCTTCGTAATTGGTGTTCTAGACTACAGATTGTGCCACGCCATGTTTCGAAATATCAATACTCCCTAACTACTAACTATAGTCTTTCAAGAATCACACCATGCACTGCGTCTTTGGTTGTTTCCAAAATTTGTCACCTATCACAAGCATTTTATACCTCTGTTAACATAAAAGTATTTATTTTTTATAAAATTGAACTTAATATTTAATTTACAAATAATATGAATAAAAACAGGGGTGGGGGGGATAGGTGTGTTGGTATTGCCTAGTAAGAAATAGATCTTATGCAAAATGCTATTACATTGAGTGCGCACGAATTAAGGTGCGTTGTCCTTCAGGTGTAATGTCATAGAATTAGTCCAGTTTAGTTTGCAGGAGACGGAGGAATGTCCTGAAAGTAGAACTTTAGCAGGGCTTTACTAAACTGCCTAGCACATCAGTGCGACGGGACTGCAGTGTCTTGCAGCTCTTTGGTAAACATGCGCCAAGTTGCTTGAATGCGTGTCAGTCCCTCGAGTTTCTCGCTGTAGTGTACAACGGGAGGGATCCCGCTTTCTACGGAGAAGGAAATGTTCGAACTTGTGCTTCGCTGGAACTGATGTTTAAACTCTATAGGGGAGTAAGCAGAAAAGTAGGAATTACTGTGCCGTACGTCGGCACTGTAGGCCTATATAAGTACATATATATATATATATATATATATATATATATATATATATATATATATATATATATATATATATATATATATAATTAGTGCATACGTTACAGCCACAACTAGTAGTGCAATAGGGAACTTTACTTACTGATACGTTCTCGTGTAGCCTGTATGTTGCATCGAAATATTATTAATAACAAATGAATACTGAAATTATTTGTTCTACTCTAAGTTTTCTTAATGCATATAAGTGTAAGAATGAACAAATTTGTACAATATTTACTTTGCCAATAATTTCACAGTTCCACTTAACTGACACATGAATAAAGTGATCAAACCCATGGGGTGAGTGAAGAGATTTGGACGGCTCTTAACATCGAGGTCTTGAGCACCGATGAGGGTGGTTGAGGTGAGTATGGAGCAGCGCCGGAATGAAACGGCGGTGAAAACGGGAGATCCCCGAGAAAACCCGCCGACCAACGGCATCGTCCGGCACGATTCCCGCATGCGAAAATCCGGAGTTACCCGACCGAGTATTGAACCCGGATCGCCTTGATGGGAGGCGAGCAGGCTAACCGTATAAACCCACGGCATTGTTAATTTTACATAAGGCGGATGGAGAGAAGCAGATCTTACGGAGGGTTTTTAAAATTGAACACCCTATTTCCTTCTTGGGGGAATAATTAATTTTAAAACAAATCATCAGGATTTGACATGCATAAAAATTGGCAAGAATTTCAGTGACCGGCAGACGAAACGGTACTTATTGCTACAGAAATTAAATATTACAAAAATAATTTTGGCTTTGTTGTTCTGTAAGTCAGCAAGCAAAACTGTAAGTCTACGACTGGACTTCAAAGTATTTTTGGGCATACTTGTAACAACAAATCCGCACACATCTTTAAATGGTTGCAGTTACTCAGGTGGACCATCAGGAATGCTCTTAGAGACAAGTCAGCACATTCCTTCTCAGAGTCCCTTATGTGGGATCAGTTGCCGCCATCTAGAATTTATCCATGTTTCACCAAAACTTCCATCTAAGTTGGTTTAACGGAATTTTTCACACGGCACAGCATAAATAATAGCTTCTCAAGCATTATCAAGTTTTTAGGTCCTCGCGGCCTTTTTTAATTTTTAACTAGTAACAACTGGGAAGAAGTAAGTGATTTCTTCTGAGGGTTACTACAGCAGTTAAACAAACCACAGTAGTCGAGCGATACCAACTCCAGAAACTGTACAAAGGAATGCCACGTGTCATATCGTTCCATAAAATTCAAAACGTAATCTATAATGCAGGTTTTTCCGACATTTCTAAAAATCTAAGATGGTAGAGACTGATCCCCATTGGCATACTGTCATAACTGGATGGGCTACTTCAGAAGCGGAACAGATGTAACGGTCCCAATGAAAGGGGCAGCGGAGTGGGTCGGTACCAGTGGTCCAGGCAGCATCACTTCGTCCACGAAGCAGGGGAGATAAGTCTCGGGAGAGGAAGCAGCAGTAGCAATCCATTTCTCCACTGTGCGAGTCGCTGTGATGGCTGGGCGCAGAATGTGCGTGCGTGGGTGCGTGGGTGCGTGGCGAGGCTATTCAGCGGCGAGGAGAGCGCGCGAACAGGGAACAGCGGCAGATCGAGCAGACGCGGGGGGCGCAGTCATCCGCGCACCTATTCGTCGCCTAATGCGATTGGAATTCCATAAAAGGCTGCTGCCGGCAGGAAAACACAATACACTACACATTTCCAGCTCAAGTGTGGAGGGAGTGAAGGGGTGGCACTTCACGAAGCCTGAAGTGTCCCGTGGCGGGCCCGAGATGCCTGCGCGCGCACCTCGCCGGCTACAGTGTTGCCAACACAGCCCCGGCGCTGCCAACATCACCCGCCTTACTGCTGCACGCGTGGAGGAGAGGTGGGAATAACAGGAGATGCCATGCTATAATAGGGTGACCAGATTGCTATAATCAGACTTCATTATCTCATCAAATAACACTATTTAATAGTGACTGTTATTCATTTACAAAAAAAGAATTTAAGTGGAACTGCACTGTGTCAAAATCATTTTATGAATCAAATTTTAACTTTTATTTTCCGAACCCGTATATGTTCTTTCATTTTGAAAACGTACTTATGATTAAAAACGGTTAAAAATAAAAATAATAGTCTGTCTTATTATAGAAGTAGAATACTTGAAACAATTAAATCCAATAAATTAAACAGCCATTTGTTGCAAGTTTGGAAAAAAAAAACAGGACATTTTGCGTCCGGTTAAAAATTTGTCGGGACATCGGAACAGATCATGAGAAAAAAAAAAAAAAAGGACAGTCCCGTTAAAATCGAGGCGTCTGTCATCCTATGCTATCATCCATTCACGGTTACTTTACACTTTTCTGAAGCCCTGATAAAGTTCTACTTCCAGGATATTCCTCCGCCTCGTGCATAGTAAGCTTAACTAAGTCTGGAAAAATACACCAAAAGGCCAACGCACCGAATTCATTCGCACTCCGTCGTAATAATACTTCGCGTGATAACTATTTCTTACTAGACGTTACCAACACACATATTTTCTCACTGAAGCGTTAACATTTATAGATAAAATGTCAATTACATTTCAATATAACCAAAAAAAAAAAGTTTATTTTATGAACACAAGTATAAATCACTTGTGATACGCCACATATTTAGGAAATAACTAAACACGCCATACATGGGGAGATTCTTCAAAGGTTTGATATAAAAAAGTGTGAAGAAACCGCGAATAGACTATACGACGTTATCGAAGGTACATTTTCTTCCATCGCCAGTGTGTGGCACTCAAAACATTGAACATGTTAAGGCATGTTTGTGTATTTTATGCATGTAAAATGTGTAGGTTTTTTAACAAATAAGAACTAATGAAACTAAACTTTCAGGCTGAATATCAACATGCTCGGATACAATAGTTTCATTTTAATTTTGACAGGTTAGGTTTCCAATGTTGTGGGTGTCACAGCATGGCGAATAGGCTTCATCATTTTATCATGCACATCCTCTAACAAGGCAACCCTTTGGCTGCACGGCGTTGTCACACGAAGAACTGATTTACAATAAAAAAAATCATATGCACAGAGCATAGGTATAGTAATAGAATAGTCACACGACTAAATTTATTGCGGGAAATTTTTTCATCATTAAATACATATGTATTATTTGTAGCCAATGAAATTTTGCGAGGAGTGTGATGTTAGTTGATAGGTTTGGTAAATAATGTATCTTCGTAACTGATTTTGACATTTTATTGAAAATTGACAGTAATTTCAAATATTTAGCATTTTCTTTTCCTTTAAAATCTTAGTTTTTACGAACGTAAATATCTGAATAAGCTTAAAAAATTTACAGACGTAAACAGTCGCCACCCTTTTATCTTAACTGATATCTTGCGACACTTCTTAGTTTCTGTAGCATAACTGTTCATTCATTTTAAATAAACGACTTCCTTGAAATTTTATACTCTGCTCTGATTGGCTGTTGCGCCATGCGCCCGCATAATATATTTGAAATATAACCGTTCCCTTTGTGTACTATGTAAGGGACTCTCATGCACACGACCTGTCACGCACAGTTGTGAAGTAATAGGTTCGAAAACATGGCGGCCAAATGTCGTGTATCCATTCTATGTTCTACTCTCTAAATAGGAATAGGTAAGAACTGCGCCAAATCAGTGGTAATTAAGCGGCTGATAATCAGTGCCTTGTAACTAATTAATATGGTGGCTTAATTCCAACGAATTATTTGGGATTCCAACTGCCTTAAGCCACTTTTTCCCAGTTAATTTGCTTGATTTGTCAGTCAGCGGTAGCGTATCAACTGACGTTCAGTGGATGTTACTTCACTGATTGATATCACTGAATCGGGTTTAGAATATATGACGACTACTGTTACACCCATTCGCTAAAACTTTATACCCATTCGCTAAAACCCACATTATTACACCTAATATAATCCGCGAGCAGATTTACGCATACTAAAATATCGCTAGTCTGACAAAAAAAAAACTGATCAGAAATATCAATTTAAATACTATACATATGTATTTAACAAATACAAAATCTTTGAAATCTTACGTACATGCACTATTTACAATTACTCTGTTCTGAAAGCTGAATTTTGCTCTAATATTCTGGGTACCACACGAAGTACGACTGACTTTTAA
This sequence comes from Dryococelus australis, assembly GCA_029891345.1. Classification (NCBI taxonomy): domain Eukaryota; kingdom Metazoa; phylum Arthropoda; class Insecta; order Phasmatodea; family Phasmatidae; genus Dryococelus; species Dryococelus australis. The sequence goes on from CM056997.1 coordinate 132,045,507, forward strand.
ACCACACAATAAAGCCATCACGGGCATATTTAGAATCATGCGTAACTTGATAATACCAGCTGGGTATCAAATTTGTAAATTGTATGTTTACTCGCATTATAAAAAGGTTTTATTTAATCTTACTCAGTATTGTGTACGTTGAATGCTTGACATTTGACACTTTAAATTCGTTATATGCCCACGCCATGCGCCAAACTTTCATGTACCCAAGATTCGAAGTCCTTAGCCAACTAGTAGCTACAAGGAAAAGTTAGTTGTTATTTTCGGAAAATAAACTGAAATAGATGTACTGCCGACAAAGCGAATTTTCGGATTTAGTGCAAACTAATAGTGTGTATTTCACTACTACAAAAATTATAGTAATAAATGGAAAATGCAGTTTACTACGGGCGTAAGTACCTCTCAGACGTCAACTCATGCGCAAAGACGTCGTAAACCATGTAAACTTAGTTTAGCTGTGTAAATATCGTTTGTTACGAGGCTTAATTAATTCAAACGACCTACATCGTTACATTAAACTGAATTCTATATCAGCTACAACAAGCAAAACAAAACATTAATGACGTTTACGGCGCTGACTACTGCAACAGGGGAAACTGTGTGATGTCATGTTAGTGCGGAACAACACGCCGAGTGCTGAATCATAATGAGCACTTCGGTAAAAGTATCATTTTCCCGTCTGGAACTTTTCCTAAGAGGTGAACTTGCATATTCAAAGCGGTGATGAGTTTCTGGTATTTTAAATATTTATATCTGCATATTATCACAAAAGTAAATTTGTCCGCAACTCTTTACAGTAAATAGTCAAAATAGGTACGTTTTCGATGCCCATTGCAAAACAAAAGCCATCAGAGTGTTTATTTTTTAAAGTGGGTTGGTATATTTAAGATTTTCGAAACAATATATGGGGTAGAATAAAACGCTTTACATAGCGTTACGAATACGATATAAACAAATACTAAAATTAAGTTTATTTTCTCTCGAAACATAACACTGTTGGATTTCACTCGCCTTATCATGTAATTCAGCCCTTAAGAGTTGCATGGACCACTGCAATTTTTCTGAAATAGTTGTTTACGCGAATACGCGTATCTCGGTAAATAAATGTTCTGCAAATACGACTTTTTGTCAGAAAATATAAAAAAAACTATTATTTACATCCCTATTTATTTATTTTTACTTTTTCATATCAAGTGTATTATTGGAGAAAAAATTCGTGAAAACGGTCAAATACCCCATTTTTAAAGCTCGCCTATTCAGTTTCGTTAAGCAGCAAGAGAAAATACAAAATACACGGGCGTAGTTTAATCTGTGGTCTTTCATAGCGTGTAATCAAACCTCACTTTACAGATTTAACTTGCACAGTACAGCGTTACGACGGAAACATTGCACGGCTTGCGCGTAGGAGCGATGAGGCACTAGACGTGCGTGTTAGTGTCGCCCGTATCGCTTCCTCGCTTCTTGACCTTGGACGCGGGTTTCCCAAGGGTGTCCACCTCCCTCTTAACTTACAGACTGATTTTTATTTTGAACCGTACCAAATATAAAATTTTTGGCCTGAGAAGCACATCTTAACAAGTTATAGGCTCACTTACAATGCGGCATATGAGAAGAATGGCTCTGTTGTACAAGGAGTAAACTGCTACAAGTTTTGGCGTGTCATATAAGGTTAACAGTATTATCAACTGAATACTACGTCCATTCTGGTACGTAGTTCCCGACCGCGCACAGTACCGTTCATGATGTTCTGTATACCGCTGCATTATGTAAATGAACTAATACCTATGCTCGAGATTGTCAAGGACGGATCCAAGAAGAGAGAGGGGCACTAAGGAGCTTCTACTGTGTTCCACAACCCCCCTTCCCCCTGGAACTTAAGTTTACACTGGGTAAAATTAGATTATTCTCGATACTAAGTACAGTGTTAATAATGCAGAATCACTACATATACGTAATTAGTACCGTAGCAACAAATAATTTAAACAAAGCATTTTAGATGGTCTTTCTACTAAGTACCACCTATCCGGCGACTGAAATGCGCTGCATATTGTTTTTCATTCTGGTTTACAACAAAGCACGTACTGCGATGATCTATGAAAAGGAAACATACTTCATACAATACGTGTGTTACTTTCGAGACATCGTAAGTATTACAAATGCCATTTAAAAACACTCCAACATAGTTAAAAACAACTTTTTCAAAGTTCTGTATCATAAAATATTCGAGTCACACGTACACAAAAAAGTACTGAAGTACTGAAACGCACTGACTCTTCCTACAGGCTTCCACTTAATACGTACCGTAAGGTGGTGGTAACCTTGTCAAGTTTCAAGATTCAATATTGAAATCCAAACATTACTACAAACAGAACTACTTTAAATAATTCGTGGAATCAGAATGGACTGATTTCAGTTTGCATTTTATCACGTGAGACTGTAAAATAACTAATAAGTAAATCTTTTTTATGGTTACAAAAGTAACAAAAACAACATGGACAAAATACTGTCGACTTGAAAATATTTGTTAAGGTATGCCCTGTGCCCTTACAGTCCTTGTTTCAAAATATTTAAGTAAGTTAAGGTGAAACAAAAATTAATCCAAGATGGAAGGAGTACTACCCCTGGGTTTCTACTTCAACAGCTGTTACGTTCAGAGGCTTTCCGCCTGCCCGCCCCGCCGCCTGAATCACGATGCAGTGTGTTTGAAATCCTGGTTTTATTGACGAAACCACGGCCGTAGAAGACAGGTCTGGACAACTCCTTACTGACTGATATAGTTCATACAGTAGCCGCAGATCGCTGCAAGCAAACCAGTGTTGTTAACGTTGCTGGTATAGGGATAATACCATAGAGATATGAATGTCATTTTGCCATTTTAAGAGAAAAAATTGAAATTCCTCTCCCTGTGTTAGCCATGTCAAACAGCACTACCTCGGTAGTAGCGCTCTGTGGTTGGTTTCATGAACTAAATGGGTGAATAAGGGAGACAATTTTTCAAGCTTATGTCCGGACCTGCCTTCTACGGCCGTGGACGGAACTATTAAATGTGCTCCCAGTAAGTTTATCTACGCAAAAACATGCCCTAGACGAGGACGGGGTGGTACTTCAAAGTTACCACGCATACTGAAAATATTATTTTGGAGCCATCAAATATAGCAGTTGAAAAGCGCCTTTTTCAAAATGCATTATCTTTAAACATACTAGCCGGACATGAATCAAACTACAATATAGGCCCTTCACGGTAAAGTGAGCACTTTTTGAAGCTGTTTCTTCAAACATAATAACCAATAAATACATTTCATTGAGGCCTCGGACTTTTAGTTTTGGGTATGGTGAATGCATACACTCTGTTTATTGCTCTCGTGGCAGAGTTTACATTAACAAATGGCGGAATGATATAAATTGGTTCAAATAACAAAGTAACTAGGGCTTCAAAAGTGCTCATTTTACCATGAACGACGTATAGGAGCCTGTATTGCACTTGCTACAGACTTTTCATTAAATAAAAGGATTGGGTCACCGCTGAAAGTCCCACAGGTAGACGCAGTACTACGAGAACACTGCACGCCAGTCCAGAGCCCTGCGCGTAGCGGCGATGGCGCTCTTGTAGCGCGTGCCAGTGTGACCCTTATAGCTTCTCGGCCAAAGGAGAAAAAAAAAGGCAAATTGTCTGAACGGAAGGCTGCTTGTGGCACTGGGAAAGTGTCGCCTAGTTGTCAGTTGTCAGTGGGCTGGTATCGAGCAGCATCGGACAGCTCTAGATTGATTACTCCCTACAGCATGTCGCACAGCTGTGACTGATGGCGCCGGCAACTACAAGTGCTGCCGTCGTGCTGGTGGCTGGCTGTCAAGTGTCCGGCCAGGGAATACGTAAGTACAGTAGCGGTTCTACAGACCCACGAGGTGGGAGATACCTGAAGTCAGGCGTTGCCCGCGACGTATATACCAACTGCTTATAGGCCGTTTACGATTAATTGAGCACTTTTGAAAAAAATCACTGCTCCTTTCTGCACATATATTTTAACGTGCGCACTGAGTGACATGCACCCAGTAAAGTTGGTAACGATGAAGGGAAAGTAGTTCCATATCTTAACATCGAATATAGTGTTAGGTAACTATTTGTAACACCTTATATTATTTCTTTCGCTTTAAGTTTTTTTTTTTAATGCATCGAAGTGTAAAAATGAGCAGATTAGAAAAATATTTACTTTTCTAATAATTTCAGAGTTTCATTTTACCGACGTATAAATAAAGTGATGAGGCCCTAGCAATGTTAGTTTTACATAGGACGGAATAATACACAATGTGCATACAAGTAGATCTTAGGCAAGGGTTTCAAAATTGCTCATTTTTCCGTGAATAGCCTACACCTAAAGGTTTTTCCCACCGTGATACGTTGACATATTGCATACAATATATAAGGAATTATAAGGTATTTCTGATACTTACATCGTTTCTGCGTTATTGACATGTCTCTATCTTTAATGATCGACCAGGAATGAAATTTGTACGAGAAGAAAAACTGTCTTAAGAGGAGCACCAAAATGCTTGGCACCCCCCTTACGGAAGAGCCTATTGACTGGACTCTTCCTCGTTGTTTCGCCGCTGGGCGCACCCGTGCTCCGATTGGTTGCGCGAAGTTCTGGAAGTATGCAATGAGTTTGATTGGCTATTGCGTTCTGTTTAAGGTTTTTTCCTATTGGTTGGGCTGCCGACAGGCGATCCTGTCACGCAGTAAAAAGTCTTCTTTGGAAATTAGTTTCCAAAAATGTTCGTGAAACACTCCACGTAATACAGCGTATCTTTACGACACACTGTTTTATGAAAGATACAAAACTATTTCTTTGTCTCCATGTTTATAACAATACCCTTGAAGTATAACGTACATGTTTATTCAGAGTCAATATTACGGTTGCATTGAACGATTTGGACGTCTCTTAATAACGAGGTCTTGAGAGCCGATGAGGGTGGAATAGGGGTGAGAATGGAGCAGCGCTGGAATGCAAGGACGGGGTAAACGGGAGATCCCCGAGAAATCCCCCCGACCAGCGGCATCATCCAGCACTATTCCCACTTGCGAAAATCTGGGGGTGACTCGGCCGGGGATTGAACCCGGTTCGGTTCGCCTTGGTGAAAGGCGACCAGTCTAACCGCTCAGCTACCGCAGCCCCTCGACATTAGGTTCACACATTTTAACTCATTTTACTGCGCAGTCATATTTGCTCTAATTTAATTGTAGTAGTATCCAGATAATATTGGCAACTATTTTCTAAATAATTGTTTGGAAAATACAGAAAAATGTTAACAGATTCGCGAACGCTTCGACGTGTTGGTGGCATGTGGCTCCAGTTTGCTGGAGCGTGAAGCCTGAGCACACGGTATAGATGAGCCGTGGATGATGGTTGTGCGCTAACCTCAACGATAATTTACACCTGCCGTATTGCTATAGCTGATTTCTAGAAAATATCATCAATACGGATATGCTTATATGCATTTTTCCGTGCCTGCGTAGTTGAAATATTATTTCCGTCCATAAGAGGCGTTGTGCGTTAACACTATACCTCATTAACAATATAGGAATGTTAGATTTATCGAACATTTATGTTTTTAAGAAAATGCTTAATAAAATTTGACTATATGTTCTTGCTGTTTACGTTATCAGGCAGTACATACATAACTTTTTTTTTAACTCAGAGATACGTGAAAATTAATATTATGTATATAATTAAAAGTATCAGTGCCCATTTACTTTTGTACAACTACCAATGACACAGTCAAAGTTAGGTTGAAAAAAAATTACAAACACACACACACACTTGAAACATTAACGTCATCGTAATAAAGGGCTCTTCTAACAACGTATATAATAATTGTTTTTGTGTCGCTATTTCTTCCATAATGATTAAGAACGATTTATCCTTATATCGATTTACAATTTGCTAGTCGTTACTTGATTTTCAACCTAATTTTTACTTCGTTGTTTGGTGGTTCCAGGAAAGGTGAAAAAGTTACCGTATTCATGATCGAGGAAACGTTGCACATGAATGATATTTACGACCGGTACTGTACACAGCCTTCGTTGCGGCTAATCTGATAGTGGCGTGCTCCGAAATTAATGCGTGGCCAGTCGGGTTAAGGTTGCCGCCTGGTTGAAAGAATTTTGCACGTCTGAGGGCTAGAAGCGTGGGAGCGCTAGGGGCGACCGAGACATGCGCATAAACTCTCTCATCGCCTCTACGCGCAAAGCACGAACTGGCGCGCAGTCTTGCCGTCGATAACGCGCCTCTCTGAGGCTTTCAGCGTATGCCCTACCATTTTATTACGTAATGATGAAAATAAAGGTTTCAGCACGTCCCTAAACCTTTTTTAATTTTTTGTACCGGAATGTTCATACCCAAATATGACCGAGAAAACACCCGTTTGAGACATTATCACTACCACTAAAACATGGTTTAGAGAAAAATTGAGGAACTGAAAAACGAGTAACGTTTCTTCAACGCTATTCGAAAGCAAATCAAGTAACGACTAGTAAATTGTAACTCTCTATAAGGATAAATCGCTCTTAATCACTTTGAAAGGAACAGTGTCACGAAAACAATTATTATATACGTGTTAGGAACAGCCATTTATTACACAGACCTTAAATTTTCAAGAATGTGTGTGTGTGTGTGAGTTTGTGATTTTTTTCAACCTAACTTCGACTGTGTTATTAGGAGTTGCACAAAAGTAAAGGGATGCTGATATAATTAATTATACACGTAATATTAATTTCCACGTATCTGCGTTAAAAATAGTCGAATTTTCCTAATTATTTTCTTAAGAACGCAAATCATCGATAAATCTAATATTCCTTTACTGTTAATTAGACATACTGTTAACATTGCCGCAACGCCTGTCTTGGAAGGAAATAATATTACAACTATGCAGGCACGGGAAAATTCAAATAACCATATCCGCATTTTCTTTAAAAAAATATACTGCATATATAATATGAAAATGGATGTTCGCGTGCTGTTGTGGTCTTTAATGCAGGCAGCTACTGACTTTGGCCTCTCTAGCGAGTGGCTACATTGGAAAAGAATGCAGGGGAGCGGTGTAATAAATACTGCATGTTATACAGTTATTTTGTTTTACGATCGCTTGTAAACTTCTCCACCAATAAAAATTATATCACGCGAACTGTTGTAAGTATCGTACCTTGGCTCTTAGATGACCGCCTGATGCAACACTATATCACGTACACACGTTGGAAAGTGAATGCGAGCTTACACGTGAAACTTCGTGCAACAGTATAAGGTAAGCCTATTCAATGCAATTTCGGCTTTGAAGGGACCCACTTACCTGGTGTTGTTTTACGCGTTTGAATCGCAGAAGCACGGGAGTAATACGATCAACGTTGCCACGGGCCTCAAGTGCCCAGTCGCCGCTATGCGTTAAGGTCGGTTCACAATGAAAAACGTGTGCGTAAAGAATGTGTACGTATCGAAATGATAGCAGGTATTCTTTATTGCGTGGTTCATGGTTATAGTGTACATCAGGACTGTTTACGCACACGATGATTATGAATCAAAGTCATAAATAATACATACTTACATTTTGATAAGTACACAATAGTTACGTATAAGTTTTTCATCGTAACCCGACCTTTTGGCTCTGACCTGGCGTGCAATGTTCTCGCCGTGTTGCGTCCACCTAGGGAACCTTGAACTGTGGCCCATTTTACTGGTGGAAAGTCTGCAGCAAGGTTCAATACAGGCTCCTAAAGGTTGTTCACGATAAAGTGAGCACTTTAGATATGAAACTTAAAAAAAAAATCACTGCCCCTTTCTGTACATATTTTAACGGGCGCACAGAGTGACATGCGCCCAGTAAAGTTGGCAATGATGGATGGGAAATAGTTCCATATGTTAACGTCAAATAAAAAGTGTATGGTAACCATTTGTGCAAACTGAAATTATTTCTTTTCCTCTCTCTTTTCTTTAATACGTCTGAGTATAAGAATGAGCAACTTTCTAACGTATTTCCTTTTCTAATAAATCCTCAGTTTCACTTGGCCGACGCATGAATAAAGTGATGAGGCCCATGGCAATGTCAATGTTACATAAGGCCAAGGAATACGCAACGTGCGTAAAAGGCTTTCAAAAGTGCTCGTTTTACCATAAACATACTCTACCGTAGTTACGCTCGTGTTAGGGTAGTATTGTTTTAAGATAGCAACAGTCTGAAAAGGCCGTTCTTAAATAAGTTGGAGAGCTCCAAAATAACACGTATGGTATGTGTGATAACATTAAAGTACTATTCCGTCCTTGTCCGAGGTATGCATCCTTTTCGCAGGTAACAACAGTGAAACAGCTGAAACGTAATTCAAACACTGGGTGAGCGGGTTCCGTAAAATGCCCATCTCTGAATTATCGATAAGCCGGTATTATTCTGTAGGCTTACAGAATGAATATATCAAAGAAAACTAGTGGAAAATATGGTTAAGAGCACATTCAGGGGGGGAAAAACCGAACATATGCTTACAAATATTTAATTGCCTAGAGAAGGGTCCTAGTGAACTTACAAAATAGCTCCCATAATAATACTTTCATAAATTTTCGTAAGAGGGCCAACAAACTAATTCCAGACACCTACACATTGTCCTTCCAATTTCAAGTATGAAGTTAAATCACCTTCACAAAAAATGGACTCGCCAAACTTTTTCCACTTAACCACACGTAACATCAAAAAAATTATATTTTATACATCTTGTCTTCTTGACTGGGATAAAAGAATGAACAAATCTACGACTACGCCTGCGAACATCGTTAATTTCTCGCACAGAGTCGTGAGCACGCACATGGGTTATTTTTTCCCCAGGCAATCTCCAAAGTGGAATAAAAGCGTACGAGAGCGACTCGCCAGCGCGACGAGGCGCCGCTACGGATGTGACGGCATCAACATGCAGAGCGGCTGCCAGGCTGATCTGCCTCGGGGCGGAAGCCAGACGCAAACATGCCGCCGCCGGGGAATATTGGATTACAGCCGCCTGGAGTAGGCCGTCCGCCAACAGCGTGGTCCGTCTCCATTACCCAGCACGTCGCTACATTTGCCGCCCAACGTGGGGCTACCTCCCGGCCCTGAGTAGCGCCCAACATGGGGGATCCGCGCTCCACAATGGTCGATAGGCGCGACGTCTGTCGCCAGCATCCTTCAACACAACACAGTCAGCACTAAAGGGAACCGTCTGTCCATGTCCCAAAACAGAGCGCTGAATTTAAGACGTATGATTGCCATTGCAAGACTGTGCCATATTGTTTAGCTGTGTCTGCTTACGAAAAACATTCAATAAAGGTTTCATGTATGAATACTAGTTTCCATTTTCTATTTCGTTTTCCTTTTCTGATGTGTTTTTTTAAAGTGACAAATGACCTATACTAGTGTTTCACAACAATTTTTGATACGAAACATCCAGTATAATTTTATTTTTATAATTGCACTATAAAATTATAGGGTCATCCCTGAAATACACTGAAGTGAGTCGACGAGAGGTTGCATGTCAGTTCAATGCTTTGCTCGTAAGTTTGCCATCAAGTGGTGTGTGTCTGACATTTCGAAACTCCTATCACGTTGAAGTAAGTTAAGTCGACTTATCATTCGCCTGTTTAGCTGGTCTGGAACGTCTGTGGATCAAGTTAGTGCCCATCAACCTGCATTTAGCTTGAATCGACAAGTTTTTGAACAGTGGTAGCACCATAGTCAATTAAGATAACAAGTTAATAAGACGCACAAAAAAAAAAAAAAAAAAAAGGAAACGAACGTTATGTTAAGAGTACAACGGAACAATCTTTCAATTAACACAAACTAAACAGTACAGAAATGCTCATTTAAATAAATTACAAGAGGATAGGAGGTCTATGGGTGATACTGTGGTCTTTTAAATTCGTTCTTTACTTCATTCCTGCCCATGAATGCAATTCCATGCTTGTATCTGGGTCGTCTTTGACACTCCCACGATTCTAAGCCTCGGACATGCAAAATACCTCCAGCCAGACGATGCCCGTAACTGAAGTGGTACTACCCGAACAGCCTGTAACACAAAGCCTCCTGAGTATAGTGAACTATGAAACCACTTACTACCGAAACGATACTTATAAATTCCGTGTCATACTATCGCTGTCGGCGTGTCTGAATACTGGTTCCACCTCCAGACACATTAGTATGATGTCTGACAATAGAGATTTTGACCAATGAGCACACCAGCAGCCTTAAAAATAATAAAAAATCTTGTTTTTTATAAATATAAAACAAACTTAATTATAATCAGAGAACGTCAGTTTAAACTACAACTGAATTCTGCATGGACATCCATGCCCGAAGTGGAATTCAAATACAACACAGTACGTTTTTTTTTTCCTTTACTCCATTACAGTGGCGCAGTTGTGTTGTGTTGAAATAACCACAGTTCGAAAGACTATTACTTGAGAACATTCTATAAAAAAGAGCGAAAAAAAGTAATTACATCCTTAACTAAAGAACGGAATTGAAACAATGAAACGAGTGGGCATATTTAAGTTATAATAAGTAATTAAGTATCATGCAGTATCCTTTAAAAATAGTTTCACACCGACTATAATTTTAATCATGCTGCCTATAACCAAGTGATAGACGATGGGGAAAATGCAAATCCTTTCAAAGATGTTAAGGTACTATTTTTTACATTGAAAATAAATTGACGAGGTTTTAATTTAAAAGGAGATTTATAACCAACAATATTGTATTAATAAGCAAACATATATTTATTACAGTACGACAGCAAGACTGCCTTTAATAAACGATGCTTCTTGTAAACCTATTGCCGCAGGAATACATTTTAATTATTCAGATTGCATAATTCACCCTTTAACGTAACAGCATTTCACAATACGTATTATAATGTAAAACAGAAGTGAGGAAAATTGCTTTATAAGTACAAACGTTGTGCCATTGTATGAACAAAACTTCGGGGATATTTTTTTCACTTTTCAAATGAATAGTCACGCACAATTAAAAATTATTGGATGCATAAGCACTGTTCGCATTTTGTTACGTCTTGACCGTCTAAACCAACTCTTAGTAGACATTCAAACGCTACAAATGTTTTGAAATGCAAGATGTCATTGAAGTGGGGAACTTCTTACTGTTTCCATTACAAAATATCCTAATTGAACATTCGTTCGCCTGATTGTGCATTGCACGTGGTTCCAACCGCGGGATCTCAGTCGGCAACGCACGCGCTGATGTGACAGTACTCGCCTTTTACACTTTCGCTCATTTTAGTTTAATTTAAGGCCCGGTACAAAGAAATGGCGAGTTCGTTAATAGCAATAGAAACGGTCTTTTTTTGTCTTTGTTTAAAAGGCTTGAACTTAAAAAAAAAAGCTGGCGAGGAAAGAAACGAGGGGGATGGGGGTTCAGATACGGGATAGTAAAATGTGCGGGCCCAAGTTCCAGAGGGAAATGCGCTGCTCGGTTAGTCATAAAAAGAAACATAAAACGGGACGGCGCGGAAAGAACCGTTTTATTGTGTTTGCTGCAGGAGGAGGGAAGGGGCTGGAAGATCGGTAGGTGGTGAGAGAAGAGGCTGCAAATGAGCTCCAAGCGAGCAAAGGCACCGGTACACTAGCCAGGCGTCGCAGGTTCGATTCTCAGTTGGAACGAGAATTTTCACTGCGGTTGGTTAATATAGCCTGTTCATTGTATGCTTAGACTTTCTAAATAAAACCTCTGAAAATCACTCTACGTATGACAATTTCATGGTCTAATAAATCATATATACAAAAGTCGTTAGTTTCCGACATTAACGTGTATTTTTAAAAGAAAAACATTTGGAAACCATGCTGTAATTTTTTTTTGTTGGGCTATAGAAAGTTTTCTTGCACAAAATAGAACACATAGATCCTATACACGTACGAATATAGTCTTGTACCTCAACTTATATTATTGAGAAGAGAGAATAAAATAATTTCTTGCGATCTCAAAAAAATGCTCATGATAAATAAGAGAGAAGTGAATTTACGGGGGAAAAAAAAAAAAAAAAAAAAAAGTCAGGAACCGATACTCGCAGCCCCTTTCGTTTCAAACCCAAGTCCTGTACCATACGATGACTATGGCAATTTTCATCAACAACACCTACGTATTAAGGAGTAGAATCCCCGCAATCTTCAATTTACGAAAGTTTTTCCACAACGTGCACTAGACACTTCGTATTATGTTTTGGCAGATCAACAGGCGAAAGAACATAAGTAATGTTCTTTCGCCTGTACTACAGTCTGCATTGCTATAGACATTCACAGTAAGCTCAGCACTTTTGAAAGCCCTGTTTATCTATCGAAGAACAAATATTATAAATGCACAATTTTACAAGTTTTCTGATGAAGTTAAGTTTTGGCCAAATTGAACTTGCACTTTTATAAACGCCACAAATCTCTTAAAATTGCAAGACATGGTCGTCAGCAGTTAAATTTTTAGTTGTATTCAAAATTCTAATGTTAGCAAAACTATCGAGTCAATGCGTGACGCCACATGCACAATACACTTCAGAAAAGATTTTTCTTTCTGGTAACACAAACCGTTATACATATTTCAAATCATACTTGCTGTTGTAGAGCAGAGTGAATTTTCATTGAAATAAGAAGAATTATTAACCCTTTCAGCTACAGATAAATACATGTACAATTTTACACTCTGCAAATGAACAATTTTTTGTTTGGGAGTGTACAAGTATCAGGAAAAAAATGTGTTTGTAATAAGTGCAACAGACAGCAGCTGTTTGTAAGACTGCGGAACAAAGACTCGCCTACGATTAATGTCTCCCATCGCGCGAGGACTTGCCTTAGTAAACACTGTTTTCTACTGTATGTAGTGCGCACAATTAATTCCGATTTCTGGACAATAGCATATATATATATATATATGTGGAAAAAAGGAATCTCTCAATAGTCAAGTAACTTTTCCCAATAAATTTGTAAAACATTGTGGCATATAACGGTTAAATGGCCGAGGGTTGAAATGGAAAGTTGGGAGGCATGATTACGAATGATGCGGCAAATGGGTTGAAATCACATTTTTTAAAAGGTTTTTAGTAGGCAGAAAGGGTGAAGCGAGCGAGCGACTGAGAGAGAACGAGTTATTTCATCTACCTTTTTGCTCTAACGGGAAAAATTTTCTTTCTTTAATGAAAAATTTTAAATTCCACTTTTTAAATGTATAATACTAAAATCGGTTCAGAATGTTTAGATAATTTATTGAATAAATTACCGGAACACCACATTAAGCTTTACAGTATCTATAGATGATTTTCACCCTGTCCCAACACTGCAAAAAATTGATGGCATTAAGACGTATTGTCAGGACCCATTCTCCTTTATTAAAGAACTCTGCAGTCGCTATATATTAATTTTAGAATTTAAATTTTTACTGTCGGGGCAATATTGGGGCGGTTATTTTAGTTAAAAAGACGGCCCAAGAGGACTAAATGTAAGGTTTTGTTGAAGCTCTATCGCATACAGGTAGTCAGGACGAACTGTTTGAACTTTAAGACAAAGCGAAAAGAATTAAAACTATAAAACCCTTCCACAAAACTCGAACTCCCATACTATAACCTTCGTGGGTCGTGACCGAAGGTGAAGTAATAATCATGTTACAGCTAAGTATTTAAGAATTTCTAGTTTCATGCTAATGTTTTTCTCACTCTTTTTAGAATGGTGGATCATACATTAGGTGCAGTTAGACTCGGCGTTGCCCAATATATCAGATTATTTCATTTCCTGCTGATTTATATTTTTGTAGAGTAAAACGCTAAAAAAAATGATACAAGTTTCCCTTTTATACTTACTCTGCAGTACATGCATTAAATCCCAGCTATCAACGTACAATTTTGTCACTGATATAATATAAAAAATAAAATATCAATACTTTCGTGTTTTTTAAAACTACCAAGTAACGCGCAATAAAGTTACGCACAAAAAAAATTACACAACTCGTAAAATGTAAATTCTTAACATTCATAAATTTTAAATATTTACTCTGAAACTGAAACTATGACCTGAAAGTGAATAATTTCTGCGTAACAGGTAAATTGGAACCTTAAGGACAAATATAGCCGAAATATATGTGCATTTATTCCACCTCTGCTGATTTCTGAGAAACCATTTTGGAAATATCTGCATACGAACAATGAAAGGCATTGCAAAGATTCTCTACGACTATTTATAGCCCGTTTTCTTGGCACGGTTCATGCTTTTTGCGGTCGACTCTGTATTCTGTATACATGACATTGGACTGCTGGCCTAATCTATCACACACATGCAATCCTGTATCCATACAAAAACTATATTTTCTATGTTCCCCAAAATTCTGTTCCCTTTTATCAGATAAATTTAAAGGTACAAAAACTCTGAAGATTTATTTACGTTTTATTCATATACTTAAATTTTAAGCTGGATGAGAGAGTAAATGACTTGTCCAAAAATACGTAGGCCCCTAACTAGAATCCTCTGCCAATGGGGGCTGATTTGGATTTTTAATGATGGTAATTTTAATGTTAGAAACTGGAGATAGGAGGCGTATATCACCACATTGAATCGTACTGAGGAACTTAGTTTGGTTATGTACATTTTAAATGAAAATATTTATTCCTGCACAGGTAAATAAATAATCATCAATATTATTGCCATTTTAAAAGATAAAAAAGTCCGAAACTCCAACAAAGAATCGTTACCATAAGCACTACTATTGACATATTTTAATTTGATACAAAGTATCCTTGAAATATTTCCTGCCAAACTGTCAAGCACCTGATCTAGTTCTATAGAAATTCCCAAGTAAACTGAAACCATGGCAAGTGCAATCACTGTACTACCACTCATTATACTAAGTGATAAAGTCTTCACTCTTTTAATCTTGGACAATGATCTTTCAACATTAGCAGTTACTGGCAATAGAACCAAGACAGGAGGTCATTATTGTACGAAATATTTCACGTTTCAACACTCCAACACTTTGAGAACCTTAGTGTTAGTGTCAATGCGTGTAGCTTTTTCACCCCGAAGATCCCACTCAGCTTCCACTTCAGAGTGACATTTCGTCGTTTAAGTTTGAAGACACTATCTTCATCAGTAGAAGCACCGGGAAATTTGGTAAAACATCCTCATTTGGAATAAATCTATCGTATAAACTTTGAATGAGAAACTCTGCAAAATTTATAAAGGCAGGAGGTGACAAACATATAGCCATGAATACGATGAAATACGCTGCGAAAGTCCAGCTAAACAATTCACTACGCGGTGGTGATCCCAATGTTAGTTCATAAGCATAAGTTATTTTCATAGAGGAATAAACAGACAGCTTCGTATATCCACGAAGAATTATGAGAACTGAGCATAAATTAAAAGGCTTAGTTATAAATTTATGTAAGAAAATCACTATGTAACAGTTAATGCGACCAACATCCCCTATCAGCACCACAATAAACGCTGTGCCGCTGAGCATTCAATTGATTTTCAATACAGATTATTGATCACTATGCCCAAATATACAAAAACGGTTGCCTTTTTGTTACACTTCAACCCTCTCCGTTTCCGAGAAAACAGTAACTACATACATAACTCCCTTACTAATTACTTAGGGTTACAAGCCGTATAGGCTGTTCACGGTATAATGGGCCCTTTTGAAAGCCTTGCTTAAGATATACTTGTATACACGTTGTGTGTTCTTCTACTTTATGTAAAATTAACATTACCATGGGCTTCATCACTTCGTCCATGCGTTGGTCAAGTGAAACTGAGACATTATTATAAAAGTAAATATTGCACTAATCTGCTCATTTTTGCACTTCGATGCATTAAACAATACAGAAAGCGGGAGAAATAATTTAATTTATCACAAATGGTTACCTAACACCTTTTGATCGACGTTAAGATATGGAACTACTTCCCCCTCCATCGTTACCAACTTTACTGGATAAATGTTACTCATTGCACTCGTTAAAATATATGCAGGTAGGAGCAGTGACTTTTTTCTAAGGTTGATTTCAAAAGTAGTCACTTTATCGTGAAGAGCCTTTACATAGTTTTTTTTTTAAATAAGGAATTGCCTCATAAACATTGTAACACACTTAAAGAAACATACTGCACTGTGGCAAATGACCGCATAATTTCTCAGGAGAGCAGACACACGGGAACGCGCTGATTTGTTCTGGCGATCCTGCGGGCGGGACACTGCGGGGCTGGCGAAGGACCTCGAATGCGCCGACGGGGCACCGGAGCTGCAGCTGCGGACAGCTTATTAATTCGCCGCGCGATCGACCAATCGATGCACGCCGTGCTCGGAAGCTGAAGTTTGGGGGGGGGGGGGGGTTACATTAACCTTTCCGAGCCGGCGGGATGTTTTAATCAAACTCGCTCCCCGCGACCCCCCCGCCCAGGGTAACGACGTTTGGTCGGAGTTGCAGGATCGCGCCCGTTGCCCGCCAGAACGTATTCGCGCTCCAGTTAATTACGGAGATGGCAGCCGGCAGCGAAACTGGATTTCTCCCGGCAGTGGTAGGGGCTTCACAGGAAAAGGCAGGATAGGACGTGTGGAAAAGGGGAACTCGTGCATAGACGAGTGGAGGGAGCAAAAGTGGGGTCGAGGGATGACGCAAAGAGGGCTAGGTTCTGTCCATTATGTCTCCTCTCTTGCCCACCGGAGGGAGCGCCCCAGTATGCATGGCGATGGGCCTGACCTTCCCCATCGCCTCGCTACTCTCTGAAGTCTCCCTCTGGAGGCTACCTGCGCGTATCTGACGTCAACGTGCCAGCATCTCCACTTGCTGCGCCTCTGGAAGCGTTCCTAGACAGGAGAGAATTTGAAAGGGAGCTTAGGGGGACATACCTCTATCAAAGATATTTAGTGGCGGTCGAGGACTGCGTCATATGAGAACACAAAAAAAAAAAGGTACAAATTTAAGTTCTACTGAGAGCCGATGAGGGTGAAATAACGTGAGTATGGAACAACACCAGAATATGCGAGCGTGGGAGAAACGGGAGATCCCCGAGAAATCCTACCAGCCAGCGGCATCGTCGGGCATGAGTTCCACTTGCGGAAACCCGAGAGCGACCCCGCCGGGAACGACAGCTTTGTTGCGGATTCCGACGAACCGTTATGTGATCACACTTGTACGCTAGTTGTCGCGGAACAATTAGTTAGAATCCAAATAAAAAGCTGAGAACTTGATTTTTAATCTTTTTTATTATTAAATGCTTTATAATACTTTTTTCTCCTGTACAAATTTACGAGTATAAAATGAAATGCTTCTCGTAAACATAATTTAATATAAAACACGATTTAGTATAAGTAGTGACGCAAATACCACACGGTTGTGTGAAGATGTGATCAATGACGTATTGATTATACCGGATAACACTACTTAAATTAAATATCCTTTTGCTATTTCTCTTACGGAAAAAAAAAACACTGAGGAAATATGATGGTAGGCATCGCATAACCAAAACTCTCCTGCTTTTGCCGACACGTTCGCCTCCCTTCCATTCTGAACAGCTACACGATTTGCTCTCTTCTGCATCTCTCCCCCCCCCCTCTCTCTCTCTCTCTTCCATTTCCTCCCCCGCACATCCCACAACGTGCGCCTTTTGGTCGGAGAAGGCCACACCGTGTTTTGATGCCTTCCGCCGCACTGCCAGAACGAGATACTCCAAAGGCCGTAACTGGTCGTAACTGTATTTAGCCTGCTTTCCTCGGTACAGGCCAGCCAGCAAGTGCTACAAGCAAACTACACGTTGTTGGCAGTCAAGTGAAAACTTCTGAAATCAACCTTCGGAAAAAGTCACTGTCCGTTAACTGCACATATGCTATACGCCCTTCACGGCAAAGTGAGCACTTTTTAAGGACCTCCCAGCATGCATAAACTACTAATAAATATGTTTTATTGCAGCCTCAGATTTTAACTATTCAGAGTGGTGAAATGTATACACTGTGTGTATTTGATAAAAATTGGCTCAAAGGAAAATTTTAGCAGGGCCTTGAAAACTGCTCACTTTACCGCGAATAGCCTATTCCCTACGTAGTACTAGCATACAGGCTTTCAGTTGAGTTGGTAACGAATCAAGTAAAATAGTTCCAAGTCTTGAAATTGTATTGCTTGTGCAATGTTTAAATTTAAGACCAAAGAATTCTGTGTTTATTTTCCTTTATATGCATTAAAGTCGAAATTGGCATATTAGCAACACATTTGGGTCTCTAACAGTTCCACGTTTCCACTTGACTACGCATGAGTAAAGCCATTAGACAAGTAACAATGTTATTTTTACATATAGCAGAAGGATATGAATTGAGGAGGAAAGTAGATCTTAGAACGGATTTCAAAAGTGCTCAATTTAATGGCGAACCGCCTATAACATTGGATTTAACTACTGCAGTATCAATCATTTCCAGCAAATTATTCATAAAACAGTAGTAATCATTGATGCGAAAAGGCTGGCGGAGTTTTCTTCAGTAAAAAAATTATTATAAGCTGTCCACGATTAATTGAGCACTTTTAAAATCAACCTTTGAAAAATGTCGCTGCTACTACCTGCATATATTTTAACGGGAAAAACTGACTAGCATGCGACCAGTAAAGTTGGCAACAACAGAGAGACAGTAGTGCCATAACCTAACGTTGAATTAGAAGTGTGGGGTAAACATTTTTTGGTACGGAAGGTATTTATTACGCTCGGTTTTTTTTTTTTTTAAGCATATAAACAGCATATTTGTAAACTATTTTTCTAACTCCACAGTTATGCTTGACCGACACATGAATAAAGTTATCAAACCAATAGCAAAGTTAATTTCAAGTATGGCGGAAAAATACACAATGTGCATACAAGTAGATTTTAAGCAGGGCTTTCAAAAGTGCTCAGTTTACCGTGTTCGTAACTCCTGACAGCTTCTTCGAAGTACTGTATGTGAAGCAGCATATCTGTCGGCAGGCAGCGATGCTCCGTGAGTGAGACACTGCTCGCTTTTATTATTAATTTTGCGGAACATTCAGCCTTCCGGCACGTTATTGCGGTTGATCACGTTTATAATCGCAAAATAATTATTGGTTTCTAATAAAAATCCTCGTTGCTCTTTGAATTACATACAGGTCAACTGCTGCCGCTGATGTTTAATTTTAACTCTGGACACTGAAAACAATTTCCAAGCCTATTTTATTTATTACGACAATTGCGGCAAGAGCTCATTTTTTTGAGTGTGAATGCTTCATTATCAAGAAATCAATTAACAAAACCTAGTCTTACACATATATTTTAAAAAAAATTCAAAATTAAAAAATGAATGTTGTGTATATGATTACGTTCCAAAGAAAACTAAACATGTGATGAAAAAAATAGCAGAACATAACCAAAAGGTCGATAAAATAAATGTAGATAACGTGTCAACGGCCAAAAAATTACAAATTTTTTCCACAGAATAATATAATACAGGCGACAAAATCTGGCAACTCAAATACGGCGTTCACATGTCTGCCTTTATCCCAGCAATGGAGGAACCCAGTGGGGGTGCGCTATGGCAACACATAAAGGCTCTCATTCCTAACTTCAACTTCCGGTTTTCCATGGTTTTCCCGAAGTCACTCCAGGTGGATGTTGGACTGGTTCTGTTTCACTGCCCAAGTAGCTAGTTCTGCTGTCTGTGATGTGACGAGCCATTTGGTAATAATATGTTAAACCGTAACAAACTAAGGGATGTTATTAATTTATGGCTTTGCCCTTACCTGTGTGTGTATATATATATACACACACGTAAGTGAACACACACATGCCCAGCACACATAAATTTGGATCGGAAAGCAGACGACACAAGTATAAAAAGTAAAAACGTCTCAATTTAGCCGTGTACGTCGGCTGACGTCTTTTTAAGCCGTGCGTGCCGTTCTTTGAAATACACAAAGTTTGGGTATTATAAAGTCCGAAGGAATACTTTGAAGAGGACTCATAACTGGCAGGATGTTCCCACTCGGGTTCGGCTGTGTGCTCGGCAGCGGGCTGCGTGAAGCTCGGCTTCTTTCTGTGCGTGTCACCTTCAAGGTCACAAGTGCAGTAGCTGTCAGCCTCTCTCTCTCTTCTTCTGGGGCCGCGGTGGGGTGGAGGTGAGACCACTCGCCTCCCAACCTAGGTGAACCGGGTTCGTTTCCCGGCGGGGTCGCTCCCGGATTTTCGCACGTGGGAATCGTGGCGGACGATGCCGCTAGTCAGCGGGTTTTCTCGGGCATCTCCCGGGCCTTCACCTGGGGCTGCTCCACACTCATCTCGTTTCACCTCCATTGGCTCTCAAGACCTCGATGTTAAGCTTGTTCCTTTCGCGTCAGAGATACGTTCCATTACTCTGCCAGTG
This sequence comes from Dryococelus australis, assembly GCA_029891345.1. Classification (NCBI taxonomy): domain Eukaryota; kingdom Metazoa; phylum Arthropoda; class Insecta; order Phasmatodea; family Phasmatidae; genus Dryococelus; species Dryococelus australis. The sequence goes on from CM056997.1 coordinate 132,065,904, forward strand.
AAGTGCGCAGCGCAGTCGTAATAAAAGTATTCTTTCTAATTTTAGCGACAGTAATGGGTAATTAAGGGAACTTGCCTATCAAGCTTGCAGCCAAAGATAACTGTTTCAAATAAGACACTATTCGAAGCAAATTTACTAGGCAATTCTACCGCGTTAAGAAATTTATATTTAAAAATGTTGCTCGCGCATAATTTTTTTGTAGAATGTTAATCTTAAGTTAAAAAAAGAAAAATATATCGAACAAAAAAAACTGGCATTATTGATTAACGTGCCAGTATTCCTTAAGAAACATTTGGTAGAATACATTTTGTTTGAAACGGTTATCTTTCACAATTGATGCACTGGAGAGTTTCCTTTGCATTGATTTCCCATCTAAACTGTGTTGCTGCAGGATAGGTAAGCGGACCTCTTAAGCGTGAGTGAGTTAGTGAGTGAAGAGATTTGGGCGGCTCTTAACAGCAAGGTCTTGAGAGCCGATGAGGGTGATTGAAGTGAGCATGGAGCGTCGCCGGAATGAAGGGGCGGGGGATACGGGAGATCCCCGAGAAAACCCGCCGACCAACGGCATCGTCCGGCACGATTCCCACTCGCGAAAATCCGATGACCTGGCATGGGATTGAACCCGGTTCGCCTTGGTGGGAGGTTAGCAGGCTAACCACTCGGCAACCGTGGCCACTGACCTCTTAAGCAAAAAAATTTTTCAAAAAATAGTAAAACTGTACTTCTGAAGAATCTACTTCAAGAAATATCAAACCAGTACTTGTAAAAACTAATGCCAATCACGATTTAAATATGTTACCTTTACTACAAATAAACCTTTATTCACACTTAAGAATTACGAAAAATATTTTTAATATTTTTCAAATATTTTTATAGACTGCGCTGTACAAAACATTTGCGTGTGAAATGTTATTTAGATCACCGTGCAAGTCGGAAGAGATGGCAATGATCCGCTTCAGCAGAAGTGATGAATCCTGCAGCGACACTCGCCTACTTGGAACTGTTTCCCGCGTTTGAGGCGGCGAAGCGCGGGAGAGATACAGGCGAGATTACGGCGCGCAACGAGAGCCCCATCGCCGCTACACCTAAGGCTCTCAACTGGTGTGCAACGTTAACTATGGAACTTTAAACAGTGATCCCGTCATTTTATTGGTGGAAACTCTGTCGCGAAATTCGATAGATGATTCTATTATAGTTTGGCAGTCCGAAAAGGCAATTTTAGATTAAGTCAGAGAGCTCCAAAATAATACGTATGCCAAGTGCGGTATCTTGAAAGTATAGGCCGTTCACGGTAAAATTAGCACTTTTGAAAGTCCTGCTAAGATCTAATTGTATGCACGTTTATGTATTTTTCCGCCTTATGTAACATTAACATTGTCATGGGCCTCATTACTTCATTCATGCGTCGGTCAGGAGAAACAGTGAAATTATTGGAAAACAAACTATTTTACAAAAATCTGGCAATTTTTATACTTCCAGGCATTAAAAAAACATAAATCTAAAGAAAAAATTTAAGTTATCACAAATGGTTACATAACCCCTTTTTTTTTTACTGTATGGTATGAAACTACTTTCCATCCATCGTTACCAACTGTAATTGACGAATGTCACTCAGTGTTGCCGTTAAAGCACATGAAGTTAGGACCAGTGACTGTTTTCTAAGGTTGATTTCAAAAGTGTTCACTTTATCTTGAACAGTCTTTACCACTCCTTCCTCGTTTTATGCATTTTCTTTTTCGCGGAATAAAATGTTTAATAATTTCGCCAACAACTCGTATTTCACACTTTCTGAAACGCAGTTCACGTATCTAATAGGCAGACGGGATCCCGTAATGGATTTGTGTATTATAATTCCTTCAACTTGACACATTCATATCCAGTATACATAAATGTGTACATAACGCAGATGAATACTATTTTGGGCCGGTGCTGTAATCTACAAGTATCAATGGCAAATGATCTGATTCGTAAACCTTGTGTCCTAATCCAGTTTATGTTACTAGAGCAGAACACAAAGTTTACAGCTCATTGGCAGTGGCAGCGGAACAAGTTTCGTATCGGTGTGAGTAGAGCATGCATCAACAAATTTCTCGTTTGCAACACCTGAGACTGTAAATTATAGTAGGTCTGAAAGGGTTAAAAAATTTATTGAACCCGATTGGAAAACTGAATCCGTAACACAGTAACTGGATACCAAGCTGACTATTGCTGCGTCACATGTTCCCATTCCTAAAATTTAAATTTATATAAATATATAAAACTTGTTTTATTACTGTACAAAATAGTTTAGAAGCGTCACGTAAAGTGAGTGCTGCAGATATTCGGGACGAATAGGAGAAGAACTCATAAAAAAGTGGAGAAAAAAAAGAGACAGAAAGAGAAAAGAAGAGGAATTGTAAATAAAGAAACTAATGCCAATTACAACTGGCGTTATAGCCAGAGTGGTGCAAGCAATACTGCGGGAACGAGGTTATTGACATTCTGCAACTCCCCATTTCCCGAACTTTACCAAATAGCAAAGTACTTTCGCAACATCACGAGTCAGCAAAAAAAAAGTTAAAAGTTAAAATCGAAATCGCCTCTTTTATTTTTGTCCTTACACATGTTTCGAATTTCCTGGTGTCAAATATTTCGTTTCTAATTTACTGTAGTGCCACGGGTACTCCGCTAGCTTTCCAGTTCAGAGAGAGAACATTTTAATGAAGTATTTTCGCAACTTACCAAGTTCTGCGGTGCCTGCAGCAGGAAGATGCATCTGTCCTGATAAAACCTGCGGTGATTTCAGCACTGCGTGACTGCGATTGCTAACCACTTTCGACGGGAAACACGTCCTGTTTTTCACGATATTTTAGTCCCAAGACTTCTGGAATCACGCGCTGTATCACAGGTTATTTTCCCGTCACATGATTTAGATATCACACATTCGGCCCGTGTGAAAAGTTCATTGACTGACGCCCTAACCTTGCTCTCTTATTGGTTGGCGACTTTCCACGCCCTGCTAATGCGCTGACTTTTTGGTGGAGGGAGACTTCTCCCCACTACACTCATGTTGCTTTATTATATTATGCCATGCACGGTATGAGGACGCCGGACTTCAGCAGAGGACACCAGAGAAAGCACATCACCGCCTGGGACGACTCGCCTGAGCTGCGCTGAGACTCCACCCTCCTTCATTACCGTGGCTCTAATATATTTCTGCTTCGAGTCGTAAATGTACTTTGTTTTATATCGACATGCGCCATGTCAACTTTCGCCACATCGCCAAGTAAGCAGATGTAGTATTATAAATGTAGACGTTTCAGTGTTTGATTTTATTAAATGTGTTAAATTGATTTCGATTATTTCTTACTGAGTGTTTGTGCTCAGCCCTAGACCGCTCGGGCATCACAAACTTGTGGCAGCGTTTTGGATAGATACTCCAGCAGGCTGTAACTGAACCCACTTCGAAGGGTTAAGGTTGTAAGTGATAAGGGATAGGTGTTAGGTCGTCGAAAACAGTATTATTTTATTCGCACGTTGTGTTATGAATGCGAATCGTGAAGTTGTAATTGAGCTGAACAGTGTTGCTGAGTGGGACTTTTTAACGTGTCCTGAAGCGTTCAGGATCGTGCGCATTTCAGTAGACGAATCTAATACGATAGTTCGTGAAAGAGGAGATTTGCAGGATTATAGCGAACACGTGTATTGTAGGAAAGCATACCGCTGTAATGTTGAATATGTCCACGGACCTATGAATAACAGAGTAACTGGTAGCGTTGATTGTCACATAGATTTGAAAGCTATAACACCGCACACTTGGGTTAGAGTTGAATATTGCAGAAACTATCTAGATCAGCGCTCCACTTCTTTGCTGTATTTTGCAAACGCACTAAAGCGTTATGCTAAGACGTTTATTATTTTTTTCAGAGACAAGAAGGGAAGGTAGTAGAGTTTACGGTTTTGACAATCTACGTGGTTTTAACTAGTAGTACTGAGGGATTGAAGGATCTGGAAGCGTACTCATATAAATTAATATAGAAATTTTTTCAAAAGCACACGTCTTTTGACTTGTCTCAAGCAGAGCCATTTCATGCTAAGTTGAATACATTAACTACAGGTTCAGGACTATAAATAGCTTTCAAGGGAAAACCAAAGCGATATTTTCCGACTCCCACTTATAAAGTATACGAGTACGAAAATTCCTCTGGACGGGTAGTGTTGGAAATTGAAATTCGTATAGTGAAGAGGTTCAAACCCTGAGACCATGTTTATCCAGTATTTGAGATAGAACGGCTTGACGTAGTTGCGAATACAGAGCCTTCGACTTCGCAAGACGCGAACGTAAAACGCCAGTAAGCGATTGCTAGTTCTTCACGTACGGAACATATTGCCGTTCCTAAGAGAACAAATTTGAATACGATTCGTGAAACTAAACCTAAAAGTAGTAGGACGCATTACGATACTCTAGTGAAATGTACTCACCATCATAAGACTTGGGGTCCTCTTTCGAAATTGAACGAATACACTTTAACAAGTTATAGTAGCACTTTTTTGGTTGACATGGAGAACGAAAGACGTCTTCAACTAGCCCACTCGATACCAGCACAAACTCAAGTACCAGCTCAAGTTAAAGATTTGGCGGTTATTTCATTAGTAGAAAATGGACTGACGAAAAAGGCTCCTTACCGGTACACGACTTTCTAAAAAGCGCAGCAAGCCTACGAAATCTTTCAGATAAGGACAACCTAAAATTTGCGAAAATGAAATTGAAAGGTTTAGCATCGCGTTTTGTTGCGACATGTCCTAGATTAAGAGGGGACATAAATTTAAAATGGTGAAAGATGAGTTGGACGACAGATTCAATGAGAGTCAGCCGTTGCAATTTCATTATTACATGTTGCACAGTGTTAGACAGAAACATAATGAGGATCTGCAGACATTTGCAGGTAGATGTCGTAAATTATGTGAGATAACAGTTCAGCATTTAGATGAGCCAGAGAAACAGGAAATTTTGAATCAGGAAGTTTAAAAGAGGTTATTAGCAGCTTTCACTGACGAGTTACAAGGTAACGTAGGTCAGCAGTTAAGATATAAAATATCACAAACCATGGACGAAGCTGAACGCATGGCAATACCGTTAGAGGTTACAGAGGCGCATCAGGAATGCAAAATAAAATTTGAGGATCCTCAGAGGAAGATAAAGGTGTATAACATAGTCTCCCAGCAAACAAGTGTGGCACGGGGTAACACGAAAAATGGCGAAAATACTTCCATTAACAGAGGTTTGGAAGAGGTTAAAACTCATGTTACTGTGGTTCGAATGATAGCGGTAACAGTAGAAAGAGTTTATCGGGAGCAGGTGTTTCTCCCAAGAACATGAGTTACAGACAAAAACCAAATAATAACTAAAATATTAGATGTTTTTATTGCGGACGTTTTGGGCACGTGATCAGAGGATGCCGAAGTTTGGGAACCCCACGAGTCCAAGTACCTAGGAACGTAGGGCACGGCATAAGAGAAACTAGCGAGAATGTAGGTAATAATCACCCAAACGTGAGAAGCCGGGTGTCAGCCCCGGACACCACACAGCGGTAATTACAGTTGTAGGGGGGAAAAAAGACCATAGTATTAGGCAGTTCTTGTCGAGGGCCGGTCTCACTCGTTCTTAATTGACACAGGGTTCGATATATCTCTCGTTCGACTTAGAATCAGCGGGAATATTATGGATGGATCTCAGGAGCGAAAGGCGTAACTGGTCACTTTCTCCAGATCGCAGGTACCCAGTATGTAGAGTTGTGGGTAAATGGTAAATGTTACCCATATTGGTTCCTTGTGTGAGCGTCAGAGCTTCCTTTCGAGGGAATACTTGGAACCGATTTTCTCCGATATTATGATACCAGAATCGATTTGAAAGAACATTGAATCTCAAAAATACGAGTGATATAGATAGATATAATTCAATTACTTGCATATTTGAGAAAAAGCAGTGGAAACAAGCCGAGATCCTGGCCATCTCTGAACTTGTATCCGGATCTGTGAACGGTAATCAATACAATGAGGTGAAAATGACACAGCACACGATTCTGCCACCAAAATCGCAGACAGTGATAGATATTGCTTTGCACATGGCAGGTTGGGACGCTGACTCGAAATTGCTTCTTATCGAACCGACATTGACGAATGTACCGGGCATCCATGTGGCAAGGGCAATATGCAACTTAATTTTTACCGGTAAGAGTCTCCCAGAAAACGAGGTGTATAGTAGGAGCAGTACGGCTAGACACTCTATAGGGACATGTAATAGATCCAGTGAAACGAACCTGGAGGACGGGGTGAACGACCGTCAGGGTACCTGTGTAGTTGAAAAGAAGGCACTTATGAGGGTGAATGACCAGTGTGTTATGCCCTTTGTTTCGGGTCAAAGGGATGCATCCCAGTGTTTCGTTCCTCATCGCGATCACGTAAAAGGTGGCAAGAAGACATGGTGTCTTAGTAGCGCAGAAGATGCAGTAGAGACATGTGAAGTAGGCGGTAATGTTGAGAGGACTACTGACAGGGTAGGTCAATATGAGGGTTCAAGGTAACCTCACAGTGAAGGTTCAAGGAAACTTCACAGAGCGTTAGTAAAATCAGTAAGGGCAGTGAGAAAAATCGTGGACATTACTAATGAGACGCTATTCGTACCAAAGGGTATGGTAATAGGATTTGCCACACTTGTCAGTAACGTTGCTGGAGTACTATGCGTAAATAGCGTACCCCGATTATCCGAGAGAAGTTGTATAAGTCTTGGGTCGGAACAAAGTGATTTAGTGTCGCCACAAATAGAACCACGGGAGAAAATCCTCGCAGATGTCCCTAGAAACAAAGATAAAAAGAGTGCGCTTCCAGGCTCCGAAGCATTAATTCCCTCGAGTTGTGTTAGCCATAAAGTGAGTGAGTTTGTAAGTGAGGTCACGGAACACGACAGATTTTGTTGCTGTGTCCCCAAAATCCGCCGAGATAGAGTGTGCCGAGCAGAGGCAGTTCCGATTCCAAATGAAAACCCCGAGTCCTGTCGAAAAAAAAAAAATTATATTTCGTGATAAATTGAAATATCGTAATAGTTTTTATGACAATTTGAAATGTCAGAGTAATGTGAAAAGTAGTAGAAACAGAGAAGTTAACTTTGAAAATACGGGCGTAAATAAAAAATCGGTACCGATGTCAGATTGTTCACGTATATTGAGAATAAATGAGCCGGATTATGTACAGATTCAAGGTAGCCAGAGTTGTAAAAATCGCACGGAAAATACGTGTAAATCATTGAACAGAGAGAATAGAATATTAAATGTGCTAAATTGTTTAGTGACTCAAGGTAGTAAGAGTTTTGAAACTCACACGGCAAATAATAGTTAATCAGTGAAGCATAAAGGTAAAATGTTGCCAGAACTACCGAAAGATGAATTTATGGAGGTAGAGAAAATTGTCAGAGATAAATTGAAACATTTGAGTAAAAGTGATTTTAATATAATGTTCCCAGTATTAATGAAGTTTGCGTATATATTTCAAGTGGAAGGTAGTTCGAATTTCGGGTGCACGAATTTATTGAAACATAAGATAGATACAGGAGAGGCCAGACCAATAAAACAGAATCCATAAAAAATACCGCATGCATTGAAACCAGTAATTGCAGAGAAAATAAATGACATGATTGACCCTTGCACGGGTCGAAATATTTTTCAACACTGGATTTAGTGAGTGGCTATTTCCAAATCGAGTTAGAAGAAAGTGATAGGGAGAAAACGAGTTTTGCTACATTCATGGGGAAAGATGACATAATATTTAGTAGTATTGTGAGAGACCATGCCGAGCGCATGAGTAAAGTTTTGGAAAGACTAGAGGAAGCGAATTTGTGAATCCAGACGAGTATGTGTTCATTCGTATAAGACAATGTATAATACAGGCATGTTATAAGTTCAAAAGGCGTAGAACCGAATCAGAAAAATCTACAAGCAATTAAATAACTCCCCAGGCCTAAAAATGTCACAGAAGTTCGTTCAGTGGTGGGTATATTTCAGTATTACAGGACATTTGTACCGGATTTCGCGGATATAGCGAAACCGTTGACGAAATTAACTAAGAAAGATGAACCATTTATTTCGGGAACAGAACAAGAGGAAGCTTTTAAAATGTTAAGAGCAAAATTAATTTCATATCCAATTCTTGTGTATACAGATTTTTCACAACCATTTATTCTGAGTACGGATGATATAGGCCGTTCACGGTAAAGTGAGAACTATCTGAAGCTGCTTCATCAAACATAATAACCAATAAATACATTTTATTGTGGCTTCGGTATTTTGGTTTTGGGTATAGGGAATGTATACACTGTGTTTATTACTCATATGGCAGGGTTTACATAAACAATTGGTGGAAGGATATAAATTGGTTGAAAGAAAAAAGTAACTAGGGCTTCGGAAGTGCTCACTTTACCGTGAACGGTCTATAGTAATTATGCTGTGAGCGCTGTCCTGTCTTAGATGAGGAACGGACATGAAAAACCAATTGCCTATTCTAGTAGACAGTTAAATTCAGCAGAAAGGAATTACAGTACAACAGTGAAAGAAATGTGCGCTTTAGATTTTGCCACAAAACAATTCAGAGCATATTTGTACGGGCTTAGATTTACCGTTATTACTGATCATGCTGCATTGAGATGGTTATTGAATTCGAAAGACCCTAGTTCGAGACTCGCTCGATGGACACGTCGTTTGGCAGAGTTTGATTTTGAAATAGTCCATAAACCGGACAAGAAACACGCGAATGCAGATTATTTGTCGCGAATGGTATATGCGATAAATTCAGAAGAGTTAACTAGAGAAATAAGTAAAAAAAGAACAGAAGGAAGGCGAAAAATGTCAAAGTATAATTAATAAGGCAGATAAGGGAAATTTCTTTATTGATAGGGAAGGCATCCTATACAAACGCGAAGAGGACAAAATTTTAATAGTTGTTCCAAAGTCGCTCGTGACCAGAGTAATTAGTCATCACCATGTCACTCCATTTTCTGCTCACCAAGGCGTGAAGCGAACTCAAAACCTCCTCAAATCATTGTACTGGTGGACAACATTGAATAAAGACGTAGATGAATATATTGTGAGGTGCGATGATTGTCTTAGGAGAAAAAGTACGAAAATGACGAAGGCACCGTTAGGTTCTTTACCGCAAGTAAATTCCCCATTTCAGTTGGTATCTCTAGATATTTTAGGTCCCTTACCGATGAGTGAGAAAAAGAATAAATATGTGTTGACATTTATTGATTATTTCACAAGGTACTGTGAAGCGATACCAATTTCCGATCATACTGCAGAGACAGTAGCAAAGTATTTTGTACAGCAGATTATTTTAAGGCATAGTCGTCCTCAAAGCCTGCTGACAGATCAAGAGAGACATTTTGTGTCTCGGTTAATGTTAGAGACGTGCAAAGTGTTAAACATTAAGGAGTTACAGACGACCACTTTCAGACCACAATGTAACGGATATGTTGAGAGACTTCATCGAACCCTAGCGGAGATGATACCTCATTACGTAGATGAATACGATAGTAATTGGGAAGAATATTTGCCATATGCAGTGCACGCATATAGGACGGTTCCACATTCAGTGACGGGTTAGAGCCTACAATATTTGTCGTATGGGAACGAAGTTAGCCTACCCTCTTAAGGCGAATCGAGTAGTCAGTCTAATGTGTTAGAGGGAGGTATAACAGCCAAGAAACATGTAGATATTTTGAGTAATAAGTTAAAAGAAGCATATGAAGTAGCTAGCGAAATGAATAAAGTAACTTTTGAGAGACAAAAAGAGTATTATGACAAGAAATCACCAGATACGGAGGTAGGTGATTACGTGTATTTGCACATGCCAAGTGTTGAAAAAGGCAGAGTATCTAAGTTTCATCAGTTTTGCTCTGGACCTCATAAAGATTTCAGAAAAATTGAGCTCAGTCACATTTGAAGTATTATTAGACAAGAGAAAAGTTATTGTGCACTGTGATAGATTAAAGTTGTCTAAAAATTATACAGAGCCAAGGAGCTCGTGTCTAGGTAAGAAGGACACAACGTGTAGGGAAAATGCCCCGCGGATTATTGATGAAGTAGAATCAGTTGAGAAATTTTGTGATAGTGAAAGTGATAATGAATTAAGCTAGGAAAATATTGAAGAAAGTATAGGCTGAAAGTTACGCCAAATGATAGCAGACATTGCAGAGATAGCAGAAATAGGTGAAGTAGAGGAAATATGTGTTGAATGCCCTAGGGACGACAGCACCCTCGATGAAAGTGAGTGTTATGATAATGTAGAAACTGACGCTTGGGAACCGTCGCGTTATTTAAAAGGGAAGATTTGTGAAAAAATAGGTGAACCTAGTGTCAGGTATAATTTGTGTTCAAGTGTAATAAACCCCTCAGTTGAAGAGGAAGAAGCAGAAATAAGTAATGCGTAGCCTCAGAGTATAATGTAACCTAGAATTTAATGATAATTACGAATTCGATGCAAAAACTAAAAAAGAGGTATATTGGTTTGCATTGCAGATCACACCATAGGCGAAATTCTGGTCCAAGAAATGAACGTCGTATTAACAGGAGACAGATGGACAATAGTGCTAGACATACCCATAAGAAAATTGAAGAGCATTACTCAGGAATTTAGGAACCAGCTGACTGAACGTAATTCAAGGGATAAAACTTTCTGGAAACCAGGAGACTGAATTTGAAACACCACATACAGAGCTAACTGCTCTCTACAAGGTAATTGCAGAATTAGAGGAGGAAGTAAATGAATTAACTTTGATATTACCCAGAAAATCGTCTCGTGAAAAGAGAGGTTTGATAGATGCAGGTGGTATATTCCGAAAATTTTATTTGGTACACTTAAGAATGATGATTATGTCCGTATTCACCAAGTAACTAGTAAGTTAGTCAAAAAATATTGATTCATATAGTAGAGAAACAGATAACTTTCGTGAACGGGATGAATGCCAAAGTTAGAGAAAAATTCGAAAGATGTAGGCATTTTGGCAAAAGAGTTAGCGGAATCAATAAAAGCCATAAACGTGATGAGTACTTTAACATCCTCAAAGATTGAAAGAAGTCATCGATTAACTATTACAAATTTAGGGAGAGCGCTTAAATACAATAGCTTGTTAAGAGAATTAGAATTAACTCTCCAGACGTATTAACAAGAGGTAATAAAAATAAAAGTGGCATTGGGTATCATAGCGACTCGTAGGTTGCCCACTTCGTTATTGACTCCAGGAAATCTGTCAGAAATTATTCAAGGCATTGCTCTTAAATTATACGCGGACAAGACTTTTATAGCAGGAACTGATTTAGATCAGATTTACAATTACTATGAAGTTACGATGGTACATGCACTTGCTACAATTGATAGTATACAATTAATAATTGAGTTTCCTTTGAGATCCGCGAATAGGTATTTCACAATCTATAGAGCTCACCCTTATCCCGTGTTTCAGAGAAATTTAGAGAGATACGTTCAGATAGTGGCAGATGCACCTTATATCGCTCTGTCAGAGAACAGGAAGTTTTATGCGTTAATGTCTGAAGCAGACACGAGTCAATGTAAAGGGGGGAATAATATAGTTTGTCAAGCTAATGTCCCGACGTTTTCCATAAAGGTTCCAAATTGTCTTAGTGAATGTAATATTGTCGCGACCTGGTTACGATTATAAAATGTGTAAAAGAGAAGTTCTAGGTAACTCATTCGTACCAGTGTTTATTAGATCAGTAGATAGCGATAGTTGGATTTATTCTGTACCAGGAAAGATGAAAGTTACTCAAATGTGTCCTACTCATGAAAAGAGTGAAGCACGCGTGGTGGAGGAGTGGATCTCGGCGCAGGGAGTCATGTCCCAGGTAAGCAGTTGTCTGATAATTAATGAAAGAATTCAGTTGTTACCAGACAGAGTTAAATACAGAAGAACATGTAGAATTGAATCATATCGTGTCGGACATTCATGATTTGAAACATAGAAAGATTATGAGTCAACACATCGAACGCCACAGTCACTTCTTGGAGTGGTTCGTTATGATGGGATGTCTGGTACTCGTCATCTGGACCCTGAAACGGCGCCTGTGTGAGACACTGGCCACGTGTTCACGCGCCTGCCTCCCATGTCGGAAGGTAGTGGAGACCACAGAGCCTGTCCAACTTCCCGAGAATCAAGCAGATGCCATGGGGATGTGTGCTGGTTCGAGCACAGTACCAGCCACGCAGCCGACATCGAGAATGACAGCCATTACTTGCTTTAAGAATTCCATAATACGTCGAAGTGATTGAGTGTTGATGCCCAAAGGCAAAAGTTAAGTAGAGTCAGTGAAAAACAGAGGATAGTGTGCGTAGTTCCGAAAATGTTATGCTACAGCAAGTGATATTACACTAGGAATCCGATATTCCGGAGAGCAACAATCATAAAATGTCCCAATGTGTTTATTCAATTATTTGATCGTAATGTAATGATTGATTTTTTCTCCTAATATGAAGATAACTTAACTCAAGTATGAAAACATTTTTAAATATGGTGAGCTTGATGATTGAAAAACAAGAGACATTTAAGTTTGATCAATGAACACAAGATAAATTGTGTTATAAACATATATATTCCACAATATAATATTTATTTTGTTCAATTACTCCATGAACATTACAAATAAATTATGACTGAACTATTAAACAAAGTACGCAAGACAGAGCTGTAACAAATATTTGTAATATGTGTTGATGTTTAATGTTTATCCAATGTGTATATTGTGTATGTGATATGTTTCAGCTGCACTTTAGAAGGTTACAAAGAAGAACTTAAATAATGAGGAAAGTGACATGGTACTCCCCATTTTGAGTTCAGTTAATTTTAAATTTATTTCATGGAATAGTAATTAACTTCATTCCCTTTTCATTAACATTTATGATTCTTCAGTTGACCGCGAGTATGGAAGCAATTTCATGAAGCTTCAAGAAAAGAAGATTCCTGTGTCAATGTTGCTGCTACGCCGATGGCTACTGCTAGTTGGTCGACCAGAAACTTGAATTTCTGTTGCTGGTGTGTTTACATCCTGTTGTTTCTGATAGAACGGTTGCACTCCCAGACTCTATACGTCAACCAGCCTCACTTTGATCATGGACTCACATTTAGCCTCAGCCAAATATCTTTCTAAAGTTTTGCTCAGCCCGAAAAAACTTTTATAAAAGAGGGAGTGATGTAGTGCCGCGGGCATCTCGCTAGCTTTCCAGTTCATAAAGAGAACTTTTAATGAAGTATTTTCGCAACTTATCAAGTTCTGCGGTGCCTGCAGCAGGAAGATGTATCTGTCCTGATACAACCTGCGGTGATTTCAGCACTGCGTGAATGTAGTTTGTTTTATATTGACATGCGCCATGTCAACTCCCGCCACATCGCCAAGTAAGTAGATGTAGTATTATAAATGTAGACGGACGTTTCAGAGCTTGATTTTATTAAGTGTGTTAAATTGACTTCGATTATTTCTTATTGAGTGTTTGTGCTCAGCCCTAGACCACTCAGGCATCACATAACTGCCGTGTTCCTGTGTTTGTGGATATATATATATATATATATATATATATATATATATATATATATACACACATAAGAAGAAGAAGCACAGAGCAAGTGAAACGGTCGGGGCTTGTAAGACTCCGATAAATGACGAAGATATTGTTAAACACATGACCACCCAGCCACCTTTAAATTACAGACCCGTACTTACCCACTATCGAACACATAATATATCAGCTACAAGGCGAGTACAATAGCGAGAGAACAAAGAGGTCACTATGAAGAAATACGTAACTCAAATATTATTCCTATTGAAACGTCTTGTGTGAACAACAGGCATACAAATTGTTCAGATGAGTGTATTTTTAAAACGAGGATCATTTAATGATGATTTAACATATTAATAGTAAATTATCTTAAACGAACTTTCTAGCACGTACTGTAAACTAAGTCCAAATCTTAGCACACGCAGTATACGCTTATAAATTTAAACGACAGCATTGCTATCTAAATCGAATTCATTACTTTACCAAAAGTTTGTCTTAACTTAATTTTTTTTGTACATAGCAGAAGAACCGGGAACACTAAAATGTAATTATTCCATAGAATAAACAAAGACAAAACAAAAAAATTAGAGACGAAATTAGGACTACTTTCTTCACGAGAGTTTTCCCTCGTAAGCGTTTCCCCCCGCTGCCTTTTGGCTCAAGGAAAATTAAGTCGTTAATTAAACGAAAATAAAGACCGGAATGAGGGAATGGAGAACAATTTCAGCTACACAAAGGATACATGCACCGTGGGACGAATAAAAAGAACATTTCTATTAACAACTCACTCTTAATGATGGTGTATCTCTCGCAGACCGAAAACCAACTGAAGAATAACACTACAAAAAAAAAAAAAAATCATTTTTTTTTTTGTATTGTACAAGTACATAGTCCATTCATGAACATTTACAACTTTTCTGAAGCCCTGCTTAGGTTCTAGCTTCAGGATATTCCTCCGCCTCACGCAAACGCAGATTAACTTCGTCTAGAACATCACACCAAAGGAGCAATATCGCATTCAAGCGCAGTTAGTTTAATAATATTTTACACGAGAACTATTTTTTGCCAGGCATTATCAACACATCAATTTTTTCCCCTGTACTTGTTCATATTTATTATAAACTAAGTGTTCCGTGACATTGTTCGCGTGGACTGTAAAATTTGTTTAGTATTTTTAAAATAGAAATAGAAAATTGAAATAAGACGTGAATAGTGTCAATCGAAATGTATACATAATAATTTCCATAATCGAAATATAAAAAAATCTTGAAGTTTTAAATATTAATCAAATAGAATTAACAAATCTATTTTTATGTTTATATGGAAATTAATGCAGTGCCTGCGACTTCGTTCGAGTAGACTTTAGGATTTGTTTACATATTTAAAGGATAAAAATTTTACTTCGGTTAGGTTTTATGCAGTTATTAAAATACAGCCCACCAACGCTTCACTCGGGTTTTATATTTATAAAATAGAAATGTCGCTTCGTTCAGGTTTTATGGAGTTATTAAAATACACCCCGCCATCGCTTCGCCCAGGTTTTATGAAGTTATTGAAATACATACCTGTATAAGATTGTTACTTTACTATCGGAAATAGTGTATCGTCGCGTTAGTGTCGATTGTTTGATAATATGTTATTTTACTACGTTTTACCAAAAAGTAATGTACCTATTTCTATGATGCGTCTTATATCAATGCTTATTTTAAAAAACATTGTAATGCTGTTCGATAATAACTCTTTTGTATAAAAAAAATACGAAACATAAAGAAAATTATATGAAAAAATTAATTTACTTCATAACAATTTGAGATATAGAGATGAAATGAAGAGCATATTTAAAATAGAAATAAAGTCTATGATCTCTGAAAGTTTTATCAAAATCGATTAAGTCGTTTCGGAGCCTATTCTGGACAAACATACAGAGAAAAATTTTAAAAACCGTTATTTATGCTTTAAAATCATTTAAATAGCATAATACGCTTAGATGTTGGTATCAATTCTTAAATAACAGATAGACACTTCAATTTTATTTATTAATGTTAGTATAGATGAAATATTATAGTTCATAGAATCAATTTAAATAAAAGCTTAATTGAACCAAAAGTAAGACACGTATATGTAAACAGAAGTATAAAACGCATATGGTACATTACATATTTAGGAAACGCACTAATACGTCATGGATAGGGTAATATTTCAAAGGTGTGATTCAAAAAGTGTGAAGAAATTCGCGGAGGATGGACGAACCACGTTCTTCTAACCCTTCGGAAGGCCGTGTGTACGAATCGACCGCAGAAGAATGGTGAAAGAGGAGCGAATTGGGGGGGGGGGGGGAGAGAGAAAGAGGAGGAGGGCATGTGACGACGATAACAAACGAGCCGGCAGGCGTTTGCGTGGGAACATACATCACAGGGTTTCCGCGGGCCCGGCAGACTACGCACCCACACACGCACACCGCGTCCTGCGAGCCGGTAGAAAACACGGTGGAAGAACACCTCGAGCCAGCAAGTCCTGCGCGGAAAACTGCACTTAGCTGACGTCGCCATTTATTCGCCATTTTCGGAGCCAGCAGACACTTCGGCGATCGTTGGTCGAGTCTCAAATCAGGCACGGCAGCGAACGGCCTTGTCATCTGTGAAAGGAAAAGCCAGGCATATATTTACAGACTGTGTGTGCAGCTTCAGTGATGCAGCTGTTAACTGAAATATTCTAAAGCTTTAATATTACTGGATCCGATCTAAGCCGATATCGTACTCTAAGTTAAATATTTTAAGCGTAGTTTGTTACGTCATGTAAAAACCCGCATACGTGTTAGCATTTGACCGAGCTGCTCGTGATATGCGCAAAATAGGCGCGCCCACAATTCAACATACCCATTATTTTATTCAAACACTAGCTGTTACCCGCGGCTTCAACCGCGTACAAAATCAAACCTTAATAATAAAGACCAAGTGCTCTATCTTAATGACTGGTGGCATAGTTTATATATTCCCTGAGAAACTGTTCGTTTTCCGGGATGAAAAGTAACCTATATGGTAATCCAGAATATAATCTATCGCTGTACCAAATTTCATCTAAATCCGTCGAGCCGTTACGATGCATTGAGTAACAAACATACAAACTTTCGCGTGTATAGTATTAAGGAATATGATATTAGGATTGTACCACACAACAATGAATATCGTAAGTGGGAAGACAACTACAGTATTTTAAAATCTGAAAAATATCGTATTGTTTAGTCTACGCCATATTCGGAAGCACTGAAATGGCAACACGTGACAAACGAAAGAGAAAAAAAAACCCTTCACTTAGCCGTTAGGACATTGTAACATAGTGCAGCCCATTTCGAAGTTTCCAATAAATTTCCGCTGTACTTATTTCTTGAAATTAAAATAAAATAATTCTTTATTAAATTTAATAATGTAATGGTTTAAACTCGAAAAGTCAATAATGTAAATACGACAGAAATGATACAATACAACGTACCTGTTTCTCTAAAAGGAAACAAACACTGTTTAAGATGTATACGTACTATTTAATTTACTGAAATCACTTTATATTGATACAAACACTATTATAAAAGACTAAGGAGTCCTAAGCGTTTATCTGTTTTGCAATACAGCTTCTGAAGTACAGCAATAATAAAAATGTGTCAGTTTTGCAACTATCCAGACGTTTAGTAAATGATTCCGCCTGCCAAATGGATGTTATGCAACCCCACACGACGAGACTGCTATGCCGGTAAAGCAGTATCACAGGCGCAAGCAAATGTACCGGTTCCGTGGGGCTCCAAGGCCGTATTTCACGCAGTGCGGTGTCCCGTCCTCAAGTAAACCGCTGGAAAGTGAAAATTAATGACGTGGTACGAATCTCATCACCCAGGAAAACGGATCTTCGCCTAAACCAAATGTGGGGTGATGTTATGGTCACGGCACCGGTACAACTGTATATTGCTTTAATTGTTAAATTATAATGGTTATATATACGAGGAAGCCTTTCCGTAACAGCTTGTACAATAAAATGAAGACGATTATTAACACTATTAGGTAGTCAAAAATGGTAATCTGAAGACAACTTTCATAATGTAACAATTGAGAACATTTTCACACCTTTCAACGCTTTTTCAGTGTACAGCACTTCTTATGTTGAAGTATGCAACCTTGTAATTATTATTCTTACTTTTCTATATCGCACACCTTCCTTGCGCTTCTCGGCCTCCCTTCTTTCATCCTCCATACAGAACCTGCTGCAGTATTATCGCTGTAAAATTATAATTTGGCATGTCCAAAGTGACCACGCAATTTCAGCCGTTTAATGTTAATAAAACATACTACTGGCCGACTTAAACGAACTACTTAACGCATTTATATTACCCTTAATGGCCAATTTTATAGGAAATCCTTGTAGTTTTCATCGAAGGTGCCTTAGAATTTGTTCTCTCTTTTTTTTTTTTAATTCCACGTTAATGCTCTACCCTATGATGCGAAAATAGCAATAGCGTATGTATGAAATCACTATTCAAGTCCGTCTCTCTCTTTATCTCTCCCCATCTCTATCTTGCTGTGTGCGCGCGCGCCACTATCCTTCAAAAACCGTTTAAATGGACACTATGATTCGAAAAAATCTTGGTACACATTACATCCCTGCTTGATACTTGGGTCTATTAATTTATTGCGCAATTTTAACGTTGTTTTCGGTCAACATGTTGAAATTAATAGGAACCCCAAGAACCATAAAACATGCGTGAAAAAAAACAATACATTTTAAAAGTCGACATTAAGCCATGGACGGTGTTTTGCTTTCTGTCTAGGCTATATGTATTTAGTGTAATCATAAGTTAAAAAACCCGAAGGATCATAAAAAACCACAACAAGGTTTTCATTTTGCACGTTCATTACAATTACTCCAGTAATATTTGTAAACATTACCTATTTATAGTTCTAGGGTTTTATTTATGATATACGTGATTTTCTTTAAGTCTCAATAACTGATTTCACAAAGGTCCAACGAGCAGAGTTAACATTTTCCTTATGTTCAACAACTCAGAAAGGTTAAATAAGCGGGTTAAAAGTTTCGGGATTCATTCCTCTTTATATCTGTAAAACTTATGTCAGCTAAATGGTCGAAAGGTACCCCAAGATAACGTAGTTTTGCATACCTATAAATTCATTTTTCGCGACTATTATTAATATATCTCTAAACCATCTTTCTAATGTATATCTGTCATCAATGAGAAATTAGTCTAAATGCCGTTAAATAAATCAGTCAAACTTCAGCACAACAATTTTCTCTTCCATCTTGATAGAAAAATAAACATTTAAATTCAAGGCTTTATTTCAGGTAAACGTATTTGAACATGATTACGGAAATAACTTAACGGACTAGATGGAGATTTTTGGACATCATCATAGCGATGTAGATGTCTGTGATGGAAAAACAAGACTGAACACAAAAACAACTTAAATAAAACAAGTAACCTGTGGACGAGAAAATAAATATACGTAAACAACACTGGAAAATTCCAAAAGGGAACAGTCAAAAAACAGGACAGCGGCTAGTTACGAAAAATCTATGTATATACACACGACCAACGGATAACAAATAGAAAACAACACAGGCTAGAAACCTGCTTAAAAAATTTGGACAACAAAGACAAAATATGTAGGAACAAAATGGGACAACCCGACAAAGAAACTCACTCCAACACAGCAGTTTTACCAGACACGACAGAATACACGACAGGTATGCTGTAGTCAAGAATACATATCCACAAAGCGAGAAAATATCACGAAGGAATCGAGTTACATTAAAGAAGGCAGCAACTGAATGCGCGCATGTCCAAAAATCTCCATCTAGTCATCACTCCCATTGCAATATTCATTCAAAGATCACAATAACATAACTATTGCAAAAAAAAAAACTAACTTGGTCGAAATATTATTAGTAAACTCACTTTTAAAAATGGCCTTAACTTTATGACTAACTTATTTAGGAATTCGGCACGGAAAATATTTACTTCCGATGAAGACTTAATATAGACATTTTCAGAATGCTTTTTCCTTTTGTGCACAGTGCCGACGTAAAGTAAAACACACTTAATTGCTTTTAATATGTGTATTTACCGTAGTATATACGCAGTTCATTCGAAGAACTGCTGATAATTTTAATGGATTCAGAAATTGTCATCATGGCAGTAAAGTCTTGCTACAGTAATAACATGTTATATTACAGTTTTTCGAGAAAAAAATGTACAGTTGTTTGTGAGGAATGCTACTATTGTTCTGCGAGTTACTGAAGATATCACAGAATAATGTTTGATTTTGATGTAAATGTATACTTATTCTCGAGTTTGTTAAAGACTCACAACTTCCAAGTTCTCTTATTTGATATCCCAAATACGAATTAAATGCTTTTCGAGTTTTTCTTTTTCATATTTTCTAATTAAATCTTAACATTATTCGTCAATTATTGCCATACAGGACTACTGTGTGCTCATATTCAACCATAAATATGTTTCTAACCATCAGAAAATAATAGTGAAGTCTGTAACACTGAGGTTTAAGTAACTGATCGAGAGGAAATATTTTATGATCACAGGCAGGAGGAAGAAACGTTATGACTTTGCGCTGTAGCGGTATAGTCTACACGCGGTTTCTTCACACCTTTGAAAAATTCCCCCATGTATGACACGCTTGGCGATTTCCTACAGTTGTCGTTTATCACAAGAGTTTTATACTCCTGTTAACATAACAGTACCTTATTTCTCATTAAATTGAACTTTTGCTTATATTTTATACGTGAATTATAATGTTTTATGTATAATTAATATTAATAAAAAGAGTGAAAATATAAGGTGTGTCGGTAATTTACAGTAAGAAATAGTCTTTATGCAAAATATTGTTACACACTGAGCACGCACGAACGTGGTGCGTTGTTAGTGGGTGTCATTTCCTAGACTCAGTTAAGGGCGTCCAAGTGCCAACTATTATTCTAATTATTTTTAGGGTGTTTTATAATTCTGGTTTACTAAACAAACAGTATTTTAAAAGTATTTTTAAAAACCCACGGTAAATTAATTTGCAAAAAAATAATAGTGGAAAACACAGGAATTTTAAATTTATATATATTAGCAGTCAAATTAAAAATTTTTGCACAATTATCATGTCTGGAAACAGTTCAGATTAATTGTTAGTGTGATTAGATTAAGACGAAGAAATTTCATGACATTTCCTCTAATGGTTCGTCCACAATTTTATTTTAAGTTTTTCTATAAAATTTGAACCCAAATTAGCCAGAAGTTAAACCGTACCACACTTCAAAGAAATTCCTCCGTGGCAATCCTACAATAAAAATAAAAATAAAACACTTTGAATCAAACATTGTGCTAGTATAAATTTTTGGAATTTGCTTGGCACAAATTTCTAAGTTAAAATGCTGATAATTGTATTAAAAAAAAGTTTTATGGGAGTTATTTTTAAGCTGTTTTAGCATTTTTATCAAATAGTTACTGATATTGTATCGCAAAACCGCAAAATGTCTCAAAAACACAGAAAAAAACTTTCGGTACTTAAACAGCCGTTAGCTTTGTTTGCATGAGGCGGAGGAATATCCCGGGAGTATAACTTAGCAGGACTGCAGAAAATTTGGAAGTAAATGCTGCTCACGATAGAGTGAGCACTTTAGAAATTAACCTTAGAAAAAAGTCACCGACCCGGCAAGCATATATTTTAATTGACGCACTGAGAGACATTCGCACAATAAAGTTGGTAACGATGGAAGTAAAATAGTACACTATCTCAAAGTGGAACAAAAAGTATTAGGTAACCATTTGTGATACCTGAAATTTACTAATTTCGCTTTCTTTTATTTTAACGAATCGAAGTGTAAAAATAAACAAATTTGTAAAATATTTACTTTATTAATTACGCCATAGTTTAATTTGACAAGTAGAACTTACGCAGGGCTTTCAAGTGCTCATTTTACCGTGAATAGCCTA
Source organism: Dryococelus australis (assembly GCA_029891345.1). Lineage (NCBI taxonomy): Eukaryota > Metazoa > Arthropoda > Insecta > Phasmatodea > Phasmatidae > Dryococelus > Dryococelus australis. The sequence continues at coordinate 132,087,499 of CM056997.1, forward strand.
TAACAGTGAATGGACTACAAATATGGTAAATAAACGTCAGCAAATCATCCGTATGGTGTAGGTAGTAAGCATATGGGAAGCACCGACCGACAAACCTGCGGTTTCACGGCACGGAAGCGACACGTGCGCTCGGAGCTCGGCGGAATGTAAGTACAACATGCTTGCCGTTCGAGCAGAGAAGTTTCTCCGGGGACAAAACACGAGCGAGACGACACAATGGCAGGTGGAGTGGCGCTCCCGGCGGCGGAACGGAATAATCGAGAGGGAAATATCCAACTGGCGGAAGGAGTTAATTAACACGCGGCAAGGCGCTTCGAAGGCTTGTCGCCAACAAAATTACAAAAGGCGTAGTGGGATCGACAATCGTTTGATAAACTTGAAGAGGAGTGATGCGGGCGGAGGGGGATGTGCGGGCGACGAAACTCGACGAGCGAGGCGACGTCTTATCTTTCATCTCCAACAATGAAACGAGCGTCGACAGCAGACGAGGGAGTTTCGTCAGCCGTACAAGGACGACGACGTACTGCTCTCTCGAACCTACAGCACAGTAGGCCTACCTGAGACTACGGGTACTCTCGTGCTGCACACCAAAAATCTAAACCACACATTGCAAAAATAAAATGTAAATTTTACTGAGATTTTGATTGTAATTTTACAAATACTTGTAACAAAGCAAAGATTTATATTGTAAAACTACAAGGGCCGTGTTCCTAATAGACATTAGGAAATGTTTGTACTATACTGACCCGTATCCACGAGCATCAGCAAAATGGCGTACACTCAACTACATAAAACCGTACGTACCTGTTTGTGCAAAAAAAACTATGGGTTATGTAACGTACAGCTGCGTGCAAAAATAAATGTTTGTATGCATTAGAAATGTATTGAAAATTTAAATATCGTAAAACATTTCAACAACTCACATAATACTAACAATAATAATAATAGTACGACAATTTCAATAAAACGTGGCAGTATAATTCATTAACTGTTCATGTTTCCCAGTTACACAGGACTCTATGAAATAAATGTATTCTTTTAAATCAAATAACTTCCTTAATATTTTATAACTAGGCCTACTTAACTTTAGATTTATTATAAAAATAAGCCTGGCGTTCGTAAGTCAACTTGGACTTGTGGTTAAAGTTGCGGGCTTAAGAATATAATAGGTTTGGGTCCTACTCCCCGTGCTAACGAAGTTCCCCCCCCCCCCCCCCGAAAATTATACTTTGAAACATTTTTCAAGTTATTCTCTGTTATTAATTCACCAATATTTTTTAGAAGAAAAAAATAATATAATATACACTTCTCAATAATGTAAGTTTCAATACAAGGCTCTCATTTGAATGTTACAAATTTATGTTTTGCAGATTTTACAAGAAAACGGTTTATATTTTTACAAAGGATTTTCTTGGCAACTGGGTTTCGAAGAAGTTTTCTTGTAAAAGTACAAAAAAGAATTTAGAGTGTACAGTATAAAGGCTGTTCACGGTAAACAGCTCTTTCGAAAGCCCTGCTAAGATCTACTTGTATGCAAGAGTGTCATTCCACTATTTGTAAAATTTACGTTGCCACGGGCCTCACCAATTTATTCATGCGTCGGTTAAGATAAACCACCAGATTCTTAGTAAAGAAAATATTTTACAAAGTTGCTAATGTTTACACTTATATGCATAAGAAAAAACCGGAAAATAAAGGAAATAATTTCAGTATTCACAAACGTTTAGATAATTATTGTAATTCAATACTAAGACATGGAACTACTTTCTCTAAGTCATCGTCAACTATACTGGGCGCATGTCAGTCAGTGTTGAGGTTAAAAAATACCCAGGTAGGAATAGTGGCATTGTTCAAAGGATGATATCAACAGTGCTCACTTCACCGTGAACAGCCTTTACCGTCATTGCTGCCCTCTGTCTGCCCTAACGTCAACTGTGAGCACGGTTTAAATATTTTTATAAATGAAAACTATTACACATTTTTAACACGTACCAAATCACAGATTTTACGAAACGTTAAACATATTCAAGTGATAAGTTTCTAGCTCGTTCGATAAAAACTACTTTTTCAAAAGTAAAATGAATGAAAACTCCATTACAGCTTAATTAAAGTAACATAGAAACTTGCAGCACACCTTGAAGCAGAAAGTCCTACAGAGGCACGTTTCCGACAAAGAGACTGCAGCCTAATACAGCTAGCGCGAACTGGCGATAAGGCAAGTGTATGTCCCGCCCTTGCTTTTACTGATCTTCTATGCCATGAACGCATACAAATGCCCTCAGTTCAGCGGCGCCTTTAAACCTCTATAGTGCCTTCACTCATAAAGATGCGTAACTTTCACCCAGAAACAGTATACCGAGGTACACGAGAAACTCGCTGTATGTAAATAATATCTTAAAGAAATCATACCTGTAAGGTCCCGCTAAACAGTGCGTAGTTATAATTCGGTTCTGGGTTCAATTTCGTGCAATTTAGGGATGTGGTTGAGCCGTTTTTTTTTTTTTGGGTATTAACGTAAGGCCAGCTGTTTAATAGGTAAGTAAATAACTAAAGGCTTTAAACAATCGAGAAAGGCGCTGCCCAGTTGCCGGCATACGTGCCCGGTGGAAGCCTACAAGCACGTGAACGATATGGACGAGACAAGCACTCGTGCCACATCCCTTATCGCCTCTACGCACAAGGCAATAAACTGGAGTGCAGACTTTATGTCGGCAATGCCTCTATGGAACTTTCCGCTTCAGAATTATTATTTCACAGTGTAATAAAGAAGTAGAAGGTGTGTTACAAGTCACGCCTACTATTTTTTTAAGATGTTGTGCCAGGATTTTCATTCGAGGAAAACCACCAATTTGAGCTATTTCACTGACCAAAATAAAGCAGTCTTCATGGAACGATCATGAAGCTACCACTTCTCAAAATTTCTATCGGCATGCATATCCTAAAAAAATGATTTTAAGTTTTTCAATTTAAAAAATTTATCGGGAAGTGATGAAAAAAGTTGGAATAAGGTGTTGCGTAACAAGCTCGCGAAAATTTCACGAACCCTGCAATACTACACAACGCTGAGAACACCCTGGTGCGCGCGTAGCTGCAGGAAGCACTTCCCGTCCATCCAATGAATCACGGATTCTACTTATAGCCTGCCCGCGGCTGACCACTTTTCAAATCGATTATACTTTTAGATAAAAAATAAAGTAGATACTTACAGCGGTACAAGCAGTGAATTACGGAAAGCGGTGTCTTTACCTCACTGTCACTCCAAAAGGGCAATGTTAAATTATTTCGGATTACTTTACTGGCCAAATGATTTACAAATCCGAACCACGAACAGAGCTACTACTCATATTCGCCTCCTGAGATATCTCACGTTTTTCACCTTACATATGAACTTACGTTTAAGGCATTGTATTATAAACTTGTTATCGAAACTTAAGCAATTATAAATGACACATGCCGAGTCCGAAACGGCCAATTTGGGGAATTAGGGTTTAGGAATTTAGGGTGGATGGTTTCGAACGGCTAAAGCGCTACATGCGACAAAGTTGGAAACTACAGGCTTGTGAAATTTCGACGTTATTTTGTTTGTCAACCTATCAATAAATAACTTATTCCCAAGCTTTTTTCACGTAACCCCGTTGTCTTGTGAATAACTGATCATCATATTACTTTCTAGACGATATCAACCTTCTCTTTATTTCTTCGCTCCCTGCAATTAACATTCCGTTTCAAATAACAACTGATCACCTTTTTTTTTTTTTTTTTTTTGTAATTTTAATACAACATACGAACTTTATTTTAAAGTAAATTAACGTAGATCCCCGATTTCCCATTTTTCACATGCATGTATTGTGCAGCATTTCAAGAACAGTAAATACCGACGTTTCCTCCACAACGCGGGAAATAAAACGTAAATTAAACAACAGCAGACGATTTTATTTGGGGATTTAGTGTGATAACTCACCTCTTAAATTTCAACCCTAAATCCCCAAATATTTAGAGCGTAAACTTGGTCACGTGGTCGATTCAGTAAACTAAATAATGGTCTCGTATCCGTTTCGGACACGGCTAAAGTGGTTACACTTCTGTAATCTAGATCACACATTTTGTCTCCTGTCCAAAAATTTATCTCGATTAATCTCCCACGTGCGAAAGGCTTAACGTCTCATCAACAGCGTAACTGGTTGCTCGGAGAAGCAGGAATGAGAAAGAAACCGGCCGGAGCAACCCAGCATTCGCCAAGAGCGATCCCGGTAAATCAAGGAAAACTAAAAACAGGATGATGAGAGGGGTAATCGAACCAGGGTCCTCCCGAACACGACTCCGATGTGTTACCCTGATACACCTCGCAGGGATCAGTCTCTTAGCAACGAGGAACGATGCACAACTAGTTTCCTTCATACGTTAAAAAACTCGCGTACATGAAAGTCAGCGCATAGTCCATATATTAACGTCGAATAAAAAGTGTTAGGTAACTATTTGTGTTACCTTAAATTATTTGTCTCACTTTCTGTTTGTTTTTTTTTTTTGCATCAAAGTGTAAAAATTAGCAGATTTGTATAACATTTACTTTTCTAATAATTTCACAGTTTTACTTGACCGATGCATGAATAAAGTGATGAGGCCCACGGAAATGTTAATTTAACATAAGGCGGAAGAACACACAAAATGTACACAAATAGATCTTAAGCAGGGCTTTCACAAGTGCTCATTTTACCGTCAATAGCCTGTATAAAGACAGTCGAGCATCGCACAATCGACAGTTCAAGTGACAAACTATCAATCAGACGACGCTCTGCACCCCCTAGATAGGCTCTTCGAAATCTCATTCATGGCATGAAAACAATCTGACACCCGGATCAGAAAGATGCGCTTTCTTGTTTGTTCCGACACCTGCAACTTCTGCACGCGCGACACTTCAACACGCATTCGCCGGTCGAGTGGCCGTTGTCGAGATCCTGGCCGCCGTATCAGCCGGGGGACACACACACTCACGCACACGGAACGCGAGCCGACTGCGCATGTCCGCACTCAGTATTCGGCGCGCGCAGGGGATGAAAGGGGGAGGGTGGGGGTGTGATGTTATTTTCTCAGGACGCGCGGTACAGGCAGCTTCCACGATACGTGCCGGGAGCTAAACTTTTTAACGTCATTAGCAGAGAGCGCGCCGGGCGCAAATAAAACTGACCTGAATCCAAAATGGCGGCCGCGCGGGAGTGGAGAGCAGAACGCGCGCGCGTGTGTGTGTGCGCGCGCGCAGTAATGGAGAGAGAGGAGGCCGCGTAACGCGAGGTAACGAGAATAGAACACGGGTAGAGTGAGAGATGAGGAGAAACGCGGGGGAGGTAAAAGTGGTGGACAATCGGCGGAATTGGATGTGGCCCAGTGTAATGGGCCGGCTGATTCAGCAGTCGAATGGGGCCGGCTGCGCACCCCCTCCAGCCCCTCCAGTTGCGCGTGCGGCCGCTACACTGGCTCCGCCATGGGCCACTCGCAGCGGCGTTATCAAGTGCCGCTCGCTAACTGGCCATCTGGCACCCCATATCCCGCCTCGAAAGGAAGAACTCGTGGTTATAGTCTGTTCACGGGTTAATTGAGCGCTTTTGGAAGCTCTGGTTAAGGTCTACTTTTAATTCCCATTTTGTATCCTTTCCCTGTATACAAAATTAGCATTGCCATGGACCTCATCACTTTTCCATGGGTCATTCAAGTGAAACCGTGGAATTGTTAGGAATGTAAACGTGTTACTATAATCTGTTCGCGGTTTCTTCACACTTTGATAGTCAGACCTTTGAAAAATCATCCCATGAATGAAGTGCTTGGTTGTTTCCTAAATTCGTCACGTATCACACGCGTTTTATACAGGTGTTAACATTAAAGTGCCTTATTTTTGTATAATTCAACTTTTACAGATATCTTATTTACAAATTGTAATACTCATTTATAATTAACGTGAATTTAAAAAAGGGGGAGAAAATAGATGTGGGGTAAGAAATAATTATTGTGCAATATGTTACACTGAGTGCGCACGAACGCAGTGCCGTATTCCTTTGGTGTAATTTGTATGAGGCAGAGGAATATACTGGAAGTAGAACTTAAGCAGGGCTTCAGAAAGTTGGAAGTAACCTTGAATGGACTATAACGTGAAAATATATACTCTAGCATGTATAGGACAACAAAATGCTGACTCCAGTGACCATAAATTGCAACGTTGCATTTCTATACAACGTCACGTGTTAAGAACTATTTCATAATATAATGCTAACTTACCTAGATGTGTGCATGTCAATGTGTAATGTAGTATATACGTAGTTCTAAGCGGTGATTTTTCTATAATGTTTATTTAAAGAGCTCACACCTTACCGCGAACAGCCTATAACAAGCTTAAAACTTATAAATTTCGCGCGTTCAACGTTTGCAATCACATACACACTGGACCAGCTTAAAAGGCTACGACGCAACCACGCCCTTTCATAAGCAGCGATAACGACACACGTTACTATATATATATATATATATATATATATATATATATATATATATATATATATATATATATATATATATATATATATATATATATACACACACACACACACACACACACACACACACACACGCGCGCGCGCGCGCGCGTGCTGTGGAAACACAGATTTATCACAACATCGTAACTTGCCTACGTAGGTTTAAAAAAACACAACGTGTACAAACTTGATGTGGTAATTTGAAGTATTTTTCGAAGCAAGAAAAATTAACGCTTTGTTGCGCAACAGCTACAACACGTCAAGTCATGTCGGCACCCGCCACTTCTGCCAACTCCAGATTTTTAACCCTTCCACCTTCATATCTAAAAATAATAAAATAAATATTCAAACATTAAAATCTCTTTTCAGTTGTAAATACAAATTCAAAAATCGTTCGTTCGCTATAATAAGAATGACATATGTTAAAGTTGAAAAAATGTATCACTTTTCCTGCTACTACTAGCGATGCGAAACTTCCCTATGGAGATAGAGAGAGAGAGAGAGAGAGCGACATGCTCCGCTCAGTCTACAGTTTCTTCCTCGTTCGAATAAACAAATACCATGTCACTAGGGCAGACGCACCATATTTTGCGCTGTTATTTTAAACTGTAACAATGAAATACGTTTACATCGGGGCTACCTAAATATTTAAATAATTCAATAGGCAACGTTTAATTTAAAATAGAGTACCAAAAAAACTTGGTTAAAACAATATTTTAACTGTGAACTATTTCTTACTAGCTGTTGTCAAAACATCGCTGCTCTCACTGTTTTAATTCGTACTGAATATGTAATAAATATTTCAAGTTATAGAAAATACTATGGTAAAGTATCATTTATTAAACACTATAATACTTTTTAAGTTAAACAGTGCGGTATACAATGTATTTAAAAAACAGGTTAACATATTACAACTAGGGTGATTTTTCAAAGCTTTGTTTCAAAACACCCGAAGGAACCGTTTATGGACTATACATATAACTGAGCCGGCGCTCGCTAGCACGACGAAGTGAGATGTCCTTGACGCCTGGAGCGGCGATGGCAAGAGGTGACTTGTAGAGTGAGACAAGAATTCAAAAAAGGAGAAGAAAGAGGGGTGGTAGTTACAGGAGGAGGGGGAGAGGAAGTGTGTTCGACCACGCCGGAGGTGGCCGGTCTGACGTGTGCGACACTAGTTGAAGGTCGCGAGAGACACTGGTGTCGAAGGGACGCGGCCAGAGCTCCGTCTAACCCCTGCAAGTGACAGCGACATAAAGCAAGCCGAGTTAACGACGGCCGCGGTTTCTGCCACTTTCCTAAATTAGACCCCGTGTTTCAATTGGCCCAGAGAGTGCTCTCTCGTGCTCTCGCTCTCGCGACGTCATTATAACGTCAGCGAGAACGCTCTCTGGTCGTCTCAATTCGTCGGGAGAAAGTGTGAAAGAGCGAGAGCGCAGAGAGAGCACGAAGTTGTATACTCGCTGGCGGTATCTTGCAGGCACCATATTTGTTTACATTATTTCTGTGTTTGAATAAGGTTATAGTAGCTTTCTGGGCCAAAACCACGTTGCATTTTAACTGTAGTGAATAATTTCAACTGTTTTAAACAGCAAAATGACATACGCAACATGTATATACATATATGCGGATTTCTGACTAAGTCTCGTTATATCTGTCACTTTGCTGTAACATGATGGTAAAATATAAAACAAAAATATGAGTATGTTATGCATTAATGATTATTCTGGTAGTGATATAATTATTTGTGAATTATTTTGAACACACATAAATTACTTACTATAGCTATGACCGCGATTTTAGCTTAATATTATTTCCCACCTTTTGACATCAGCTGATTGCCTGACGTCGCGTCGGAGAGAAACGAGAGAGTGGTTTTCTCAATTCCCAGAGCGAGAGCACGAGAGAGCGAAAAGCAGTGCTCTCGCCAGGTTGTACAAAAGAATGCTCTCTCTCGAGAGTATTCTTTAAATTGAGACACGGCCTTCGTCGAGACCCGTCACACTGGACGTAGTTGTGCTCCGGCGAGGAGCTGCAGCTACAACCCTGTAACCACATATGACTCATGTTCTAATTTTTAACGTGCATAGGACTTGCTTCGTCGACAGCGAGGTCATTAGAGACGGTACACGTTGCTCAAAGAAGCAGCAACGAGGAAGGACGTGTCCGTTACTTGTTCGGGCTGTTCACAAGAAAGTGAGTACTTTTGAAATCAACCTTAGAAAAAAGTCACTGCCCCTACGTGCATATATTTTAACGGGCCACCTGAGTGACATGCGCCCAATAAAGTTGGTAACGATGGATGGGAAGTAGTTCCGTATCTTAATGTCGAATAAAAAGTGTTAGGTAACCTTTTCTGATAACTAAAATTATTTCTTTCACTTTCTGTTCAAGTGTAAAAATGAGCAGATTTGAAAAGTATAAATTTTTCTAATATTTTCACAGTTTCACTTGACCGACGCATGGATAAAGTGATGAGGCCCGTAGCAATGATAATCTTACATAAGACGGAAGAATACAGATCGTGAATACAAGTATATTTTAAGCACGGCTTTACGAAGTGCACATTTTACTGTGACTAACCTATTGCAAAGGAAGCATCACAGCGTTCACCTGGAGCAATCTCGGAGAAACGTGGGAAAAGAGAATCAGGATGGCCGGACCGGCGTTCGAATCCGAAGGTTTACTACTCAACCTGTGCAATGAGGCCGAGATATGGAGTTACCTGCCATATGTTGGTGTTTGATCGCTGGGGAATTATCGATGTTGTAAGTTGTCTTTCAGATAAACGACTCTTTAAGTCGGTTTGAGAACCTCAGTGACCGAGCCCTTAAAATGTCTGACAAAACACCATTTTGGACAATGTACAGAGTAACTGACTTCATGATGTCTTTGTACACAATAATTCTAGTGTACAGATCAGAAAACTGCCAATAAAAAATAGCTGAAAATGCTGAAGTCACATTATTATGACTATAGCTGCTCTAAAAACTCAAGCAGGAAAGCGGATGGTAAAATCTAACACCAACGGCTCGTATGAACAGACGAAATGTCGGGATAAAATGTAGATCAAGACGAGGGAACTGCAGATAGTTTTATAGAGAGCTTCGATAGGCCTCCATGACATCACCGCAAACATCAGACTAAATGTGTTCGTATTTGAAAATTCCACTACGCTGCCTGACGTGTGATCTGCAAGGAATGCGTCAACGTGGACGCTATATTAAAATAATTATTTGTATCTTAGCAGAATTCGGATATATTTTTGTACGTACGTTAAAATTGTCTCCGACGAGACATGTGTTTTAATTATACAGGGCCATCGAAAAAGAATGGTACAATTTCAAAAAATCATAGTTTCGAAACTATTTGATCGATTTAGTTGGTTCTTGCACCAAAATATACAGGAAGAATCAAAGTTTTGCTTACTTAAAAGTGTTTCTATGTGCGCTCCATTTGTAGCACTGCATATGTCCAGACGATATTCGACCTCCATCCACGTATTCCGGAGCATTGTCGGCGTAATTGTCTCAATGGTAGCAGTTATTCTCTGATGCAAAAGTTCCAAATCTCAAATCTTCACAGCATTGACAATGTTCTTGACATATCCCCTTAAGAAAAAGTCTAGAGGGGTAAGATCGGGGCTTCTAGGAAGCCAAAGGATAGGGCCACCTCTCCCGATTCAACCGTTTGGAATCCTCAAATGTAGGGCATTCCGCACGGCTAGGCTCCAATGTGGCAGTGCGCCATCTTGCTGGTAGATTACACTGTTTCCACTTTGTCGTTCAATATCCTCAATCTGAGGGAACACATACAACTCTTGCATGTCTAAATAAACGTTGCCCGTGATCGTTTTTTCGACGAACACAAAAGGCACTACAACTCGATCGTGCATTAACCCACATCACACATTCAGTTTGGGTGAGTCGCGATCGTACTCATGAGTTGCGTTTGGTTGTTGTGATCGCCAATTTACGTTGCCCAAGCACTAAAGACTTGACCTCCGCGGATCACAGAACACAATGTGCTTTATGCTGCATGGTCGCCATCTCATTGGAGCGGTCGGCGCAGATATGCCAGATGGCGCGCTCGCCCTTGCTGCAATCTCAAGGTCGGCGTGCGACTGTCCACACCCCTCCAAAAAAACTTTCGTCCTTCCACTACAATTTGGTGCAAGAATCAGCCAACTCCGTTGAATAGTTTTGTCGTTATAAAGTTATGAAATTGTACCATTCTGTTTCGATGACCCTGACTGACATGTGAAAATACCTACGGAATTTTGACATTTTTCCTGTAAAACCACGGCGGTGCGTCACATGGACACTATTCCTTACTGGTGGTCAAAACATTCTCCTGCTTCGAACTGCCGACGGTTTGTTTTAAAGGCGGTTAAGATTCAAAATTTTTCTAAACTTTTAGCACAGTACTTGCTTTTTCCATGTGACACGAAAAAAAAAGTGTGAAAAATGCATGGAAAAGGAGGAAAATGACCTTTAAAAAAAGAAATACGAGTCACAATAACTGTAAATTGGTACGTATATTTTTGTGCATATCTCAAAATGGAACAATTAATATGCAAGGGTACAGCTTGAAATACTGTTAATGTTACTATTCTTTAATGAAGAATATGTCTTGGACACACAAGGGATTTTTTAATAACACGTCGAAATTCAAACCACAGCATCTGTGGACTAATATAAACAAAAAATCGCAGAAAAATTTTTTTTTGGAAAGGTCATTTAGTGTTTTTAAATATTAATTGAAAATAGCAGAACAGCACCGGAATCCGCAACTTCACGTACCTGCGTTCACGACAAGTTGCATATCACAGAGGCGAACAGAACCGGCGCGTCACGTGGTGACTGCTTATACATAAGCCAGCATGAAAATACGAGAAGAAACTAACGTCGCCAGTACTGCTGTTTGTGTGTTGAAATAAAATGCAATCACTTCTGGCAACATTTACTATTCATTTGTTAACCTCCCATTTCTGGTGTCCTATGTGCAGACGCTCTTCGCATGGCGCGCCTCGTTCGCCTTCGTGGTATGCAACTCGTCGTGCACGCAGGTACATACTGCTGCTGACGTCCTGCGTTGTTTTGCCTAACTTCGACTCAAATTTCAAAATACTAGATGACCATTCCAAACATTGTGATACTAGGATTTATTATTTATATTATTATTTATTATACGAAACTAATTCCATAGATGCTGCCGTTTGAATTTTGATATGTTATTCACGAACAGAATCTGGACATGTTATTTAAAAACATCTTGTATTTTATGCTGTTCATCCATATTTAAATTTTAACTCATCGAATAAAATTTAATCAATTTAAATTTACTGCAGGTGGACAAGGTGTCGCATCTCAAAGAAATTGCGCCATGCTACTCACTGGACTTCAATAAACAGTTCGGTTGAAACCAAACTTCGTGTTAAAATAACATTTTAAAAATTGTACGAACAAACATTTCAAGTTAAAATTCTAATATTTACGCTTTAAAAAAATAATGAATGCTATTGTCCAAACAACTTGGAATTTTTATGAAGTTACCGTCGATATCAAGTCATAAAAACCCAAAATATCCTCAAAGGCTAGGAGAAAAAAAAAACTTTTGTTTTGGCTTGCGATTAGCACTCTCTACACATTCTGTACTTTGCACTCTGTACACTTCTACTGGCATTCAAGATAAATATTTTATGTTATAGGCTATTCACGGTAAACTGAGCACTTAGGAAAACCCTGCTTAAGATCTACCTGTATGCACACTGAGTATTCTTCTACCATATGTACAGTCAACATTGCTATGGGCTATTCACGGTAAAGAGAGCACTTTCTAAGGCCCTTCCAATAGGCATTAACAATTTATAAATATTTAGGTTATGATTAATGGTAAAATGGCAATGTTTACATTGAAAAGTGGAGGAAAGATAGAAATTGGCTAAATGGAAAAATTTGGCAGGGCCTCAAAAAGTGCTCACTTTACCGTGAATAGACTATATGAGCCTGGCCACTTTATTCGTGCATCGGTCAAGTGAAATTCTGGAATTAGGAAAAAAAGTAAATATGTTAAGAATTTTCTAATTATTTTACTTACGTCCATTAAAAAACACAGAAAGTAAAGGAGACCATTCCCGCATACGTAAAAGTTTACCTGGCACTTCACGTTCAACGTTAAGACATGGAACTACTTTCCATCCGTCGTTGCCAACTTAATTGGGCGCATGACAGTCAGCGTGCCATTAAATAAAGTCCATGCAGGTATGGCCAGTGACGTTTTTCCAAGGTTCATTTCAATGAGCTTACTTTACCGTGAACAGCCTTTAGTCTCTGCTTTCCCGCTTACCACCGCCTAATTGGTTCGGACAATATTTGAATCACTTACTCCACTGAATAAACTTTATTACTGGCCAATAAAGTGCCGAGTTCACAGTCTCCCAAAGTTCTTTTAAGATCCTGACAAACATTAACGAAACAATGAAACTACATTCATGCGAATGTTGTTTTCTCAGCGGATGAGAAGTATACCTTTCAGTGTAGGTGGAGTAAATCTCGGGAATAGTGTTCTACCAGTTGGCGAAGACGCGCCAAGGACGGGGCCACAGAAAAGGGAGGGGATATAGAAATGTCACTCCTCTCACAATAAATAACAAATGGAACCAAGTACACAAGTGACATCTAGCAAACGGGCCGAAACTAAGACCGGTTTCGATTTGCTACTGATTATTTTTTGTAATATCGAATATGCTATATCGATACGACTCCTTAAACGATATTTTTGCGTATTCATATTTATGTTGTGTTACGACACGATGTGTAATTATTTTCGTTTTTTCCTCCGAAATACGTTCTTATTTTCCTGTTTCCCCTTTTTTCTATAATTTTCATTAAATGATGCTCCATCCAAAGTAAAAAAAAAAAAGCTTGTTACCTATTCTAAGTTGTAAATTATGTCTCGTCTCAGGGGAATGGAATTATATAATTAACCATTTTGACTATCTTCAGAAGCCGATACACAACATGTCATTTTATTGCAAACGTGTTACTTACGCAACAAAATTATAAACACAAATATGGGAAATTTATACATCGTACAGAATACCAGCTCACATTTTAAAAAACCGCGTGGTGACTGTGAGTACGCGCTTGGCAGCCATTGCAATAGATTTTTGCTGTTGCCACGGGGGGGGGGGGGGGGAGCAGTTCTACTGCGATCTATTTGAACCATTGAATAAAGTTGAGGTGGACCGATCTCGCTGGTTACGCATAACCAATCTCCGTGTCCCTACACTGAACTGCTTTTCTGCCAGCACGCCTAGCAAACACGGCATGTATTGGGTCTGAGGTTAGAACACTGATTAGTAAACAAGTGCTTTGAGATGTATGCATACTTCCTCTAACCAATTCGCAATTCAGTTTGATTACATTAAAATTATAAAAAGTATTATATTCATATAAAAGCGCTTGTTTTGGAAAATTGAGATACAAACAAACGCGTTCATCACTTTTGAGGTAGGAGCCGCGGTGGTTGAGCGGTTAAACTGCTCGCCACCCATTAAGGCAAACCGAGTTCAATCCTCGGTCGGGTCACTCCCGGATTTTCACAAGTGGGAATCGTGCCGGACGATGCCAGTGGTCGACGGGTTTACTCGAGGATCTCCCGTTTTTCCCCCACCCTTGCATTCCGGCGCTGCTCCAAACTCACCCCGCTTCACCCTCATCGGCTCTTAAGGCGTCGCTGTTAAAGAGCCGCCCAAATCACTCAACTGAACAGGAAATGAACCCGCGACTCGTGGCATTAGCTACACACATGGTGACGAAAGTGGATAAGGGGGTCGGTTGGCTAGCCTGCGGGGCGGCAGTTGTCGCTATTGATCGGGCCGCCAGCCGCCAGATGTATGTCCACTCGCACCCCGGACTGCGCCCGTGTCGGGTGACATCGCCCCTTGCGGTCACACGTGGCCGGCCGGCGCGACGCACTTTGACCTCGGCGTCACGGCGCCCCGTGCCGCCACTCTCTCCGCTCTCACCAACTACTACTGTCCATTCGCACTTACTTGCAACTTTTCTGAAGCCCTGCTACGTTTCACCTTTCAGGATACCCCTCCGCTTCGTGCAAACAAAGCTTAACCTATACAGTCTAGAAAAAATACACCAAAGTGGCAACGCACCGCGTTCGTGTGCACTCACTTTAATCGCATTTTACACGAGAACTGTTTCTTAAAGGCCGTTCACAATAAAGCGAGCACTTTTGAAATCAAATTTAGGAAAATGTCACTGCTTCTACCTGCATATATTGTAACTCGCACACTGAGTGGCATGCGCACAGTAAAGTTGGTAACGGTGGAGGGAAAGTAGTTCCATATCTTAACGTCGAATAAAAAGTGTCAGGTAACGATTTTGGAAAAAAATTAAATTATTTCTTTCGCTTCCTGATTTTGTTATCCATCAAAGTATTAAAATTAAAGATTTGTAAAATACTCACTTTTCTAATAATTTCACAGTTTCACTTGGCCGACGCATAAATAAAGAGATGAGGCCCATGGCAATGTTAATTTTACGTAAGGTGCAAGTATACACAACATGCGTACAAGAAGATCTTAAGCAGGGCTTTTAAATGTGCTAATTTTATCGTGAACAGCCTATACCAAACATTATTAACGCATATTTTCTCTCCGTTTTTATTCATATTAACTATAAATGATATATTATAGCTTATACATT
Organism: Dryococelus australis; assembly: GCA_029891345.1. Classification (NCBI taxonomy): domain Eukaryota; kingdom Metazoa; phylum Arthropoda; class Insecta; order Phasmatodea; family Phasmatidae; genus Dryococelus; species Dryococelus australis. Next base: position 132,102,743 of record CM056997.1, read on the forward strand.
ATAATATAAGTAGAAGCTGACCCTATTAGTAGAGGACTACTGTGCATGGTAGCGCTCGGAGCGCTCTAGAACATTCCAGACTTATGGAATCTGGACTGAAGTAAGATGGGATCCTATGAACGTGTGATACGGACTTTATTGTAAATATTAGAAATTTCGAATACGGACATATAACTTATAAAATAATTAAATAGGTTTTGATATACTATCTATTGGGACAGATTTTAGTTATTTGACTGCAACAATTTCTGTGAGGCTATGGCCGATTATATAAATATTAATTGCAAACAGCAAGGGTTAGCCAGTTATTGTGAGATACTAAAACGAGAGTATTTTTTATAGTGTTTGTAAATAAATGAGTAAATTATTATCACCCCTTTTATTTAAATAACTTCGATTCCTTAAAGAATCTGGGTAAGCCCAGTGACTTTGAGAAATTGTAACAATAGTTATAGTTTCAACAACTTCAGCTACGCATTATATGCCAACCGACAGTATGGTGCATGCACGAGCATTTTTACCTTGACAGCAACTTGGTACGATGTCTCCTGTGGTGGAATACAGTTGACCAACTCACATATTTTGTTAGGCGTTCCCTTACGATGAAATACGTTAATTCTGTACTTGGTATTTGTGGCCCAAGTTTACTCCTATGAATGGCACGGGCTGTGAAGGAATAGCAAGGAATTCCATTTATTTAGAGTAATTAGGACATAATTGAGATTGATCTTTACTCGGCTGTTCTCCAGTTCCAAGCATTAAGACGCGCGGTTCTAAGCGGGTAACTGCATGAGAGTATTTATATCCGCATCAAAGTCGACAAAAACGGCTAGTCTTGCAATCCCAAACAAAAATTTGCAATAAAACAAAATCATTTTAAGGATAACTTTTGAAGCCTAGCAGATGGGTCACACTTTCTATGCGGTACATATATACGACGAGAATTTATCTCTATTATTATTATGAATATACGTATTTGCGACACTTTGTTTTAGTCACAAAAATCCTCCCCCCTTTTTTTTTATATTTTTTCACACGAAGAAATAACAGAAGGATGAGTTACTTTTCTCGTAGAGTATTCAGGAATATTGATGGATGCAATATAGATATCGCTAAACAAGATGATGTATTAGCAAGTTACACTTTGTCAAGAAAGTTATATTTTGTTGACCTTTTTGTATAGTTAAGGTTTGTCGGGTATGACTGTTAATCCTGAGAGTGGATTATTATTTTTATTTTTTTCCCCTGTAGGGCTCAAAATAGTACTGCCACGTCTTATAGTTGTATAAATGAAATTGATTTTCGTAATATTATATGTTTAAATACTTTTGCTGTTTATGAAGGTGTTTTAAATAAGACTGCTATTACTGTTGAGTAAGAACCCGTGTTGTATTCTCGGGTAAAGTTAAATCTCAATTAGAGGATGAAATTCGAATGTTTCGTTAACTGATTGGTACTATGGGTGATATTCTCGTTTTGGGTCATGTACACATGACATATATGTCAGTAAACTTTGCCCGACCTAAAACGGTTCGGTGGTATTTATTTTAGGTTGACGGTTTTCTGCGACTACAACAACGTGTTGCAGTGGCTTATACCCGTAATAACAGTTCAGATAAAAGAAGATTACTTTCTTCATTTGCTGTCAACGTAAATGTAAGTAGTTCGGCCGGTTTTTACGTTAAAATAAATGCAGTCACGATAAGGAACACGTTTAACCGTCGAACTAAGAACGATTCAATTGACCGCGAATCATCTATACAAATAACATCATCATTTCCGCTCGCGGGCTGTGGCGGTCCTAATTGCCTCGCGATGGCCCAGACAAATAACTCGGCATGTCGCGGCCATTTTCGAACACCAACACTCTGTCCCGAATGCACGCCGCTGTGGGCATCTGGCCGCAAATTCACTCCCCGCCCACGTTTAATCGAGAAGCGCCACTGACGCGACTGGAACACTGCGTGTACTAGTAGCTGGGTAATGAGCTTGTACTGGCCCGTGTAACGCGAATTATCGCCGAGCCGTCCAGGACGTAAATTCCGCTAACACTATTTAATTGAACGCTGATCGATGATTATTACTGCGGCTATCGACGTGACGTGCTCTGTCCTCAACCACTGTTAGTATTTGTTACTATTTATTGACGCAATGCAGTCTCGTCAGCAGCACAGCACGGAGGAATAAAAAGTATCTTGCATGTAAAAACGCGGTGTAAACCCTTGGTTTTATTATTATACGGGCAAGCGTCCCAAGCCGCTAGCCAGCAAGGACGGGACGTCTGATAGTCTTAAACCAAGCGTCCAAAAATAGCTTACGCTCCACACGGCCACTGCGTGCAACCGCAACCGATCAAAAAGACGTATCACACAGTTGGTACCCTTTTACTGTTTCACGATTAACACCAACGCCTAACCATGGAGGCATTAATATATGGAGTGGAAGCCGAGACACGAAAGTGAAGCCGGGCAGCAGACGATAATGAAAGACAATGACAGGGCTAGTAGTGGCAAAAAGGTGCATGTTTTACATGTAGTTAAATGGGCGTGTTTTTCATTTGATTAATTCCGGATAGTGGCAAAATATTCTATAGCATTTTGATGCACAGGCTTATTTGGGAAACGTACATTTGAAAACATTCCGCAAGAACAAAATGCACTAATTACGTCACTGGTAATACTATTGTACAATGTAACTTTTGCCACTCATAATATGGCGGCTGACATAAAAAAAACTGTCTGCGCATGCGCAGTTGAAATAAATCGGACAAAAAATCAACTTCGCTTGATACTCGTGGAGAAGATAGGCTGTTGCCACTCCATCATCTATTACCTCCATGCGCCTAACGCCTGTACTCAACAGTTTACACAGTTGGCGGAAATGCTGACGTATGTTTACAAAACAGATGTCTGACTAGAGATGAAGTGTCATGGTTTGTATCTTGGTTATAGTCAGTAATGAAACGCTTGAAAACTTGTTGAAGAATGGGTGTAATCAATTAAACGAAGAAAATCTGGTCAAAACTCTACATTTAGATAATCACTGTGTTTGGGTCTACATGATTAATCCAGAATGAATGTTTCCTCGTCAAACACTTTACGCCCAAACGTGCAGGGGGGGGCTAGGGGGGATCGATAGTGCCCCATGGAGAAAGGAGTAAGATATGGTTACCAACCCCCCCCCCTACTTCTGGGGGGGGGGGAGGGATTTCTGTGCCCCATGCTTAAGGTCCTTGTATACCAGAACGAAAGTTTGCCCCGTCAAACACTCTACGCCCAAACAGAGTAAGGGGGGGGGGGACCTGGGGGATCGATAGTGCTCCATGGATAAGGGAGTGAGTTATGGTTGCCGGCCCTACGCCCTCCACTCCCGGGGGAGGGGTCCTGCCTCAGATTTAAGGTTTGTGTATACCATAAAAGTTGGGTTATGATATACCATAATTATCGTGTGGAGAGCTGGAACCAAATGTCTGCACACCTTCGGACCTTTCTCGTCTGTTGAACACCCCCTCCCCTTTTCCGTAACCCGCCCTCTTTGGGAGGAGAGGCAAAGATCGCAGGGGTTCGTTTTTCGCCTTCTTTTCGACCTGGAAGGCGCTTTTTTTGGCGGATTTTCGTGGGATTTGAGAGGAGGTTGTCTTTCTATACCCCACCCTCCCCCAATGGGAAGTTAGACATTTCGGACCTACCCCCCACCACATAATTTCTCCCCTACCCCTTTTTGGAATTCCGGAAGGTGCTATATGGCTAATTTTTTTATAGTATTCTATTGAAATTCGGAACTTTCCTGTCTTTTAAAACTTTGGATAACTTCCCCTACTGAGGGAGGAGTTTTTGTACACCACATTTTGCACCTTCTTTTCGGCCTGGAAGGCGCATTTTGCGACCGATTTACGTGGGATTTGGAGGAGAGTTACCTTTCTATACCCCACACTCCCCCAATGGGATCTTCACCCCCTTCAAAATTTCCCCCCTCCCACACTTTTTCGCCTTTTGTAGGTGCTATATGGCACATTTTTATCCTATTTTGTTGGAATATATTTTCCTTTCTTTTTAAATCATCTATCCTTCCTAAAACAGGTTAGGACCTTTTGGGTAATTTCCCCTATCATAAGTGGGTACCATAATATGTACCATGATTGTGGTACAAAGGCACTCAGACCCATTTTAGTGAACCGTGATTATGATACGGATACCATAATTTTGGTATTTCAAACGATTATTTCAAACTCCGTACCGTAATAGCATATGCAACTCCCCAGCTTTCCAATAAGCTATCGTAGGTTTATGTTGGTCCAACGTACCGCCCACAATTATTAAATATACCATAAATGTACCATAATTTAAACATTTTCCAATAATGCAACTGCAGGTCCGGATGTGCGAGCGAGCGCCGAAAGGCGCAAGCGAGCACGTGCCAGAGTTCCCAGACAACACTGTACCATGAGTACTATTTCGAACATTTACCTGCTTCACCAATGGCAGCTTAACCCGCGTATTCCGCGGGCCCGGCCCCTGGTGAATAGGGCTATGAGAACCAGTAATGTCCATCCAGATGATGTTTCTGTAACCAAGGAGGGCCAAATATCCATAGCGGAAAATGTCTTCTATAATCTTCTTGGTTTAAAAAGAGTTTTCGTTTTCCAATTAGATACCGCTTTTTTTAATTAGAAAAACGTTTGATTAGTATTTCAATAAATCGAAATATGTGACAATTTTATAATTTGGAAACTAATTTTTCATACAAACTAATATTGAAAATAAATGGTTGTCACCTCACTAGATAGACAAGAAGGAAGAGAAGTAATTCTGTTTCTTGCGCTTGCGGTACATGCCTATTTGAACAAATTCGCTGCATTTTATTAATTACTTATTTTATATCTTACATAAATTTATGTAAGATGTAAATTTAAATAGTGTCCGTATTTTACTTCAGATGTAAAATATTAATGAAGTTGTAGACGAAATGTTATCTGGGAAAACTAATCCAAATTCCCTTAGAGCTCATGTTTCTCAACAACATAACTACGTGGGCTCGATCTTGTTGTGCACTGAACCTTCCTAATTTTAAACACAATACAAAATTTTTGCCGGTAACATTGTACACCGTGTAAAAGTAAACAAAAAAGTTTATTTCTATGGAATATGCAAAATTATTTTAGTATGCTGTACATTTTGGCCATAACAGCGATAGGCAAACTGAACGTTAAAAATATTACGCTCTTGAATTTCCAGTTTAACTGTGTCACGGGGATACCAGGCAATGTCTGAAGGTGCAATGGGGAATATGAGGCATAACTGTTGAGATTTCTACTGGCAAGTTTCCACACTACAACGAAAATAATAAAATAAAATATCCCCAGAGTATCCTAAGTCAATGCTTAAAATAGGAATACTTAATTGACCTCTATAATAATCCTGAAGTTAATTGTGAAGTGACAACCCGAACTCGCATGTCACGACTTAAGGAATTCCAACAGAGCGACCACAAAAAAAAACGGTAAACACTTTAATTGCTGCTTGTTAAGGTATCCCGCTTACCGCACATAAACGCAAACAACCTAATTAATTACGGCTTTCGGGACTTGTATCTGAAGCATTGTGACTTTGCCTGGCGCTCCGCTATTTGCAACGTGCCCGCATGTAAAAGGCATGACGAGTAATGCTGGTTACTACGGCGGTTGCTGTGTGAAAAACCAACCTGTGAGAAACTAAACATTAATTTTATTCTTAATACACTCCAAGGTGGCAGCAGAGATAAACATTACCAGCTACAGGAAGCCATTGGCTGGCTTGTCAGTTCACGGTACTATTGCATCAAAAAGTAGTTCAGACAGTATTTGAAAAATTCTAAGGTGATGAATAGGAAAAAAATATTATCAGCGTCCTTTAATGGTATATAATATTGAAGTACTATTAGTGCATGCAAGAATATATGCGCTTGCAAACTACAAAAATGTTAATAATGTTATTTTTTAGAGTAAGATCACATCTGTCACTAATGTAGTGTAAGATGGCGGATGCAACACGTTGGGCTAAAGAATCGACACGTTTCGAAAAGAAAAAAATATAAAAGAAAGTTTACGAAGAAGACAGGAAAGAGTAACGATTAAAGCGTATTTATTGATTTGTTTAAAGAATTCTCCTCTTCGCAAATACGCAAATGAAATGAATATTACATAATAATGTGAAAGCGAAAAGCGGGATATTTTTGATAGAAGATCGAACTTGACGCCTGAGTTGGTTGCCAGGAAAACAACAAAACAACTAGTGCGCCAATGGGCGGAGTAACACAGTACAAGCTGCTATAAGCTATTCACGTTAAAGTGAGCACATTTTGAAGCCCTCTAAATTGGAACAATAGTCAATAAATATATTTTATTGTAACCTTAGACGTTAACTTTCGAATCCATTGAAATATACACACTGTGTTTATTACTTACATGGCAGTGTTTATTTTAAAAAATGGTGGAAGGATAATAAATTACTGATAAGGAAAAAGTAACAAGGGCCTCAGAAGTGCTCAATTTACGGTGAACATCCTATATCTTGGAATGGACTGCGTGTACTTTATCGCGGCAAGACTATATGCTGTTCGCGGTTAACTGAATACTTCTGAAATCCACCTTTGAAAAAAGTCACTGCCATTCAAGGCTGTTCACGATAAAGTGAAAGAAGTCACTGCCCCTGCATGCATATAATTTAATGGGCGCACTGAGTGGCATTCGCCCAGTAAAGTTGGTAACGATGGATGAAAAATAGTTCCATACATCTACGTAGACTAAAAAGTGGCAAGTAACCACTTATGAATGGCGAAATCATTTCCACTGCTTTCTGTTTTTTTTTTTAATATGTACGTTAAATAATTAGCACATTTGTAAAATATTAATTTTTATAATAATGCCACTGTTTCACTTGACCGACGCATGAATAAAGTGATAGGACCGATAGCAACGTTAATTTTATATATGATGGAAGAAAAAACAATGCGCATGCAAGTAGATCTTAAGCAGGGCTTTCGAAAATGATCAGTTTACCGTCAAAAGCCTATAGATAACATTCTTCTGCAGTGATACCAGCGCGACATGCCCGTGTATAGCTACACGTCTGGTTTATCCGCACTTTCAACAGCCAGCACAATCAGTAGCACCAACGCGGGAATCGAGTGCGTCAAAGTTTTGAAAATAACGCAACCACTTATGCGAAATCGTGTTGACAATCGGACACTCTGAAGGTACAAATTCGACACCACTCGCCAGTGCAAATAACAAAGTAGACAAACACAAAAAGCGCTCGAGTTGATGTTTGAATAACAAAGTTTAAAACATTAATATTTCAATAAGTAACCAACATAAAACGATGCAACAACACAGAGGAAATATGATTCATCAAGATAAAAACTCGGGGTTGGTTTCGCTTTGGTATAAAATGCAAACAGTCCAATGGGGGGGGGGGGGGAAACGATATGCGCTAAACAAATTGGATTTGAATTTTTACATTTGTTGGTTTCTGGACTGTATGTAAACAATTATTCGTTGGATGCTAACACAGATATACTGTGGAATACGAAATTACGTGCATTAAAATGTTCGTCACAATCCCGAATTCACAAACTCAAATCATTTATGTATTTAAGCTTAAAAAGAATGTATTTCCTTGTAAACACGTTGGTATTTGGTAAATCCTGTAAATATACTGGTAATAATAAAATAAAGTTTACAAGGTTTTTCTGTTAAATCAGAAACGGACAACCAAGGCAAATGCGCGAAATATTATATTCCTCAAATACTTTGTTTTCTTTTCCAGATGCATTCATAAAATAAGAAATTTTAAAATTCAACAAATTATACAACATTTGAGACATATATGGAAAAACACTGAAAACTAAAAAAAACGAGAGCTTATACTGTTTAGTTTATCTTATTTTACAAACAATTCAGTACGATTGTTTTTGTAAAATGCACTGAGTCTTAATTTGCTTCTTGTCTTATGCTAGTTTCGTGAGCCAGTTAGATGTTTTTACTAACACCAGACGTTATTTTACATTTTTGAGCGTAGGTTTAGGGTTGAGAATATGTGCTTCAGCAGGGATCGTAACGTTTATGACGCCCTGCGCTCTCTGGCGTATAAGATACAGGATACACCATATATAGTCTATTCATAATATCTTTGCTCTTACTGAATCGAACATCTGAAAAAATCGCCTCATGTATGGCATGTTTGTATATTTCCTAAATATGACACTATCACGAGCGTTTTTTTTCTTTTGATAACATAAACATATAATTTTCTTCTAATTGAACTTTAACATAGATTTTATTTATCAATTATAGTTTTATTTGTAATTATTACGAATGCAAACAGAGAAAATAGGTGTCTTGATAATGTCTAGTAAGTGCCGCGCCGGTCGGTAAACTTTGCCCGTGAGCAAAGTTACCAAGCAGAACTTCCAGTTGTGGCAGTTTATAAGGTAGGAAATATTCTTTAGAACATTCTCGCGTAATTTTTAAGACACATCACGTAGGAATTTTTTGTATAAATTAATTTCACAAACACCGTGAATTTAGCCAGCCGTTGATGCGTAGTTCAGACGAGCAAGCCGCGCTGGGACGTAGTTAGACAGGGAGATGGGAGGCGGAAATTTCCATCAATGAGACGAAATGTCTCATTAGAAATAGTTCTCATGCAAATTATTATTAAAATGAATGCGCAACGATGCGGTGAAATATCCTGAAAGTAGAACTTTAGCTGGGCTTCAGAAAAGTCGGAAGTAACCATGAATGGTCTATACACGTGCCCGCGCATATTATTTGTATATTTTCTCTGCTCAGTCGACTATGTATCACAAGGCAGAGGTTCGAGGGCTACTATTCATAAAACGTGTCGTCTGCGAAATAGAATTCTCCAGCAAACTCTTTGCTAGCATTGTCGAAACTTCTGAAATTTTGCCATTTAATAATTGTTTTTCTAACCGTAAAGCGTCTAATACATTCTGGAAATTCATTGTAACAATTCTGGACATAATAAGCATTTTGTCACACATCATTACGTCAAAATATGTCAATACACGGCATGCAAGGCTGGTGGCAAGATACCTGCAGAATTATTTCTAAAGGCCGAGTACATGACGACTTAAAAATAATCCAAACGATACCAAACCTAAATTGGTTTGTCACGCTTGATAAATACTTTTCACGGTAAAATGAGCATTTTTAAAAGCATTGCTTGAGATCTACTTGTACGTACATTGTGCATTCTTCCGCCTTATGTAAAATTAACTTTGCCGTGTACCCCAGTACGTTATTCATGCGTTGGCCACGTGAAATCGTGAAATTATTATAAAAGTAAATATTTTACAAATCTTGTTATTTTAATACTTCCGATGCATTAAAAAAAGAAAGCGAAAGAAATAATTTCATTTATCACAAATGATTACTAACAATTTTTATTCGACGTTAAATATGGAACTACATTCCATTTATCGTTGCCAACTTTATGGGCGCATGTCACCCAGTGAGCCCGTTGAAATATACGCAGACAGGGCAGTGGCATTTTTCTAAGGTCGATTTCAAAAGTAATCACTTTATCACGAACAGCTTTTAATGTAAAAGTTACTGTATAAAGCATCAGGAATATAACTGTTAGCAATTCAACTACCAGGCGACTTGGCAGGCGGGATGGATGACTCCTAACAATAAACAATTATTACAGTTACACTTGACCGACGCGCATGAATAAAGTGATCGGGCACACGGCAGTGTTAATTTGATACAAGGCAGAACGATACATATTAAGAATAAAGTTACATTCCTAAGCAGGGCTATCGTAAGTATTTAATCAACCATCAATAGCCTACACGCGGCGAGGTGACGACGAGGATAGTGACACGAAAGCCAGATTCTCTTGACTGTTAAGACGACGATCCTTCATTTCTACAGCTTTTGCGAGAATTAATTTCTGTACCCAAACGAGCACCGATATTGTAAAATCCTCGTACAATTTTGTTACTAATGGTTTTTATTATGTACTCTAATTTTATCAACGTAAAATACTGTATAATTTTAAATAATTATCAAACAAAATAAATTTTCGTTAATTAATTAAGTGAATAAAATAACACACTTTTAGTGTTGAAAAAATTAGAATACACAATAAAAACTATTTGAGACGAAACTGTAGGAGGATTTTACTATATCGGCTCCCATTTGGATTAAAAAAATTAATTTTCGCAAAAGCTGCAGAAATGAAGGATCGTTGCCTTCCCATGATACCAGCAATGGTGTCTCTGAGGGATGGCTTAATGCGAGGTAAAATGGCTTCAACCCCTTTCTCGAGTAGCAACTACGGTTGCCCTAATGTAGTCGATGGGGCGCCGATGGAAGGGGAACTCAGATGACCAGGCACCACATTCCAATAAGTAGCCACGTCATTCATAACACGACCATTCCCCCCACTCACGAGAATTGGGAGAGCTGGCTTCCAAATGATAAGCGATAACGACGAGCTACACATTCCACCGGCAGAGCTCACCAGTTGACATACTCTAAGGTACAGAGCAGATTATTATTATTATTATTATTATTATTATTATTATTTACGTAGCCAGCCGAAGGCCGGACACACTATCTTAATGCAGGGGTATTACAGTATCCCTTCATCTGTTGGAGACCGCGGTGGTGTAGTGGTTAGATTACCCGCATCTCACCTAGGAACCGGGTTCGATTCCCGGTGGGCCGCTCCCGGATTTTTGCGTGTGGGAATCGTGCCGGACGTTGCCACTGGCTTTCTTGGGGTTTCCCCCGGCCCCGCATTCCGGCGCTGCTCCATTCTCACCTCGCCGGCTCTCAATACCTCGATGTTAACACCCGCCCAAATCACTCCACCCCACTACTTTACCTGTTAATATATTCTTTATTTCTATCTGTACCATGTACCTTATCCATTTTTTCCCTTCATTTCTGGTTAAAGGCAACCCCTTCCTTTTTAAAGTTTATTTTTGATGTATGCGCTCCTTTTACTTTGCTTTGCCCAGTCATCTCCTTTCACGATCGCTGTACGTTCACCCCTTTAATTATATTCTAATACATCGACATCCAAGTTGTCTGGAGTAGCGTGTGGGGCAGTTAACCTGCCATCAACCCAGTTATATGCTGTTGGCAATAAAATGGGCACTTTTGAAAGCCCTGTTAAAGATCTACTTGTATGCACGTTGTGTATTCTTCCGCCTTAAGTAAAATTAACATTGTCATGGGTCTAATCACTTTACTCATGCGTCGGTCAAGATAATCTGTAAAATTATTAGAAACGTAAATATTTTCCCAATCTGCTCATTTTTTAAGCTTGGATGCATTAAAAAAATACAAAGCGAAATAAATAATTTAAGTAATCACAAATGGTTACCTAACACTTTTAATTTGACGTTAAGGTATGGAACTATTTTCCATCCATCGTTACCGTCTATAATGGGAGTATGTCACTCAGTGCACCCATTATAATATATGCAAACAAGGGCAGTGACTTTTTTTTAAGGTTGATTTCGAAAGTGCTCATTTTACCGTCAACAGCCTTTACTTAAAGAGTAGCTCAAAAGGCGAAATTGCGAGGCAGTTTCTTTTATGTAGGCGAACTCTCTCTCTCTCTCTCTCTCTCTCTCTCTCTCTCTCTCTCTCTCTCTCTCTCTCTCTCTCTCTCTCTCATCTCTCTCTCTCCTCTCTCTCACACATTAGCTGAACGAGTCTCCGGCAACGCGCATTGTGTCTAACTGGCTTCTGCGTGCTGCGAAATGTCCTTTTATTGGCTGGTTGGCCCGCTCGTAAGAAGTTTAGCGGGCGCTGATTGGCGAACGCCGTTCCGACATGTCAGCGTGTGTGGTTAGAGAGCTCACAGAACGTGCGGCTGTTTAAAGTCCATGTTCTTAAGCATTTTGTGGCATTATTTTATTTTAATACTTCTGTACAAATGTTGATACATCCACTGGTTACGTATTTCTTAAATGCACTTTAATATCATTACGCTATAGCAAATATACTTACACAATTACCAAAAGAAAAATTCAGTAATATTAAAAAAAAAAAAAAAATGGGGTGTGGCTGTGTTGGGGACACAGCCGTTTGTCTTGCATGAATACATCTACGGTGACGCGCTCGGACGCCTTGATGTTTATTTCACGTTCCCGGCACAGCCTCACTCGATCATATGGTATTTTATGGGTATCACTGGATTGCTTTTGAGATGCTCTTTCCAATCGTATACGATTTCTGTATTTCGGCTTGGCTTTTTGACGAGTATAGGCCGAAATTGTGTTCAGTTTTCTTAATTTTTTGCACTAAACGCATACAATTTCACCATAACCACGCCACACAAATCTTTTTATAAACGCAATCCATTGGTCTTGACGACAGATGTCGATTGAAACTTAAACGAATGTCGTAGCTTCTCCTAGCCAAAAGTTATACTACGCGGAAGTTATGAGACGCGGCGAAACGAATTAAAAATTGCGCACCCCCCCCCCCCCCCCCCTTCCCCCTCACCATCGCAGTCCTCACTCACGTAACATAGTCTCTGATCCTTTGGCAATCGAGTGATGTAAATGAATTTTGAATGTAGACGATAGATTCAGAGCTGCAATAAAGATGTATTCACGTCAATAAAGGTTTATTAAAGTGGCGAACTTCCTTTAGTTACTTTACATAACAATAAAATGAGTTTCCACCAGTTATATCCGAAAAATGAATTATGTCGGTAAGAAATTCCTCCTTTACAATTAACATACGAGACTAGAAAATCATTAAATAAATATTTATAGAGTTAGCTTCAGGATTTGTGTTCTGCTACAGAATTAAGAACTATTCATATCCTAGAAGAGTAACGCTGTTATCCACACGGAAGATTATACTTTGTGTGCATTATTTATACAATATTGCGTATGCTACGCTGTGTCTGAATGGGTTGAGTCGCTCGTTCCATGCTTGTTGTCGAATGTATGCAGAGCACGGAGATTACTACATTCCCCACGCCAATATTTAGAATGGTGTGTTCTTACTGTTGATCTACGAAGCAGTTCAAGAATCGGAAAATGTAAAATTGTGTGTTCATTAATAATAGTGAGTACATTGCTTATAATTTATTTTAATTACCTTTATAAATATGTGATTTCAATGACGAAATCAGATTATTAAAACCATAAAGCCGAAATCGTTCAGAATATAAAACATATCACGTATTCGAACAGACGAATAACAGCACGAATTCAAGTTTGTGGAAGTTCTCGATTATTATATAAGTACTCGGATACAAAATAATCTATTCCTGGAAATACTCGATTCATGGCCGTCACCACGTGTATGACCGAGGCGTGTGGTGGCCGCGGGCAAGCACGACTCGCAGCAGACGGCGAAAACACATCGACCCGCTGGTGGCGCCATCTGCCGCCTTTCTCACGTCTCAGTAATCCGGGTCTAGATCGACCGAGAGCGGGCACAGGATCGCAGCCATCTCCAACCCCCCCCCCCCTATAACTCTCCAACCACCATTCGACTTCGGGCACCACTCCACACTCGCAAGTCTTCTGCTGTCATTATTACGCGTTTCACTTCTCAATAGTAGGCCTATACAAATACATGTGTGTCCATTCACGGTTACTTCCAACTTTTCTGAATTCCTGCTCAAGTTCTACTTCCAGGATATCCTTCCGCCTCGTGCAAACAAAGCTTAACCAAGGGGATAACGCACCGCACCCATACACACTCAGTGTAATAATATTTTGCATAATAACTACTTCTTACCGGACATTACCAACACACGTAGTTTCTCATTGTTTTTCTTCATATTAATTATAAATTGAATAGATTTTATAACTTAAAGATACAATATAAATAACATTTCAACTTGACCAAAAATAAGGTATTGTTACGTTCTTTTAAGTTAGCACAGTTATAAAACGCTTTTAATGCATGAAACGATGAGGAAACAACCAAACACGGCCTACATGGGTTGATTTTTCAAAGGTTTGATTCAAAAAGTGTAAATGAACAGTGAACAGACTGTATAATTCATAGTGTATTAACACTCAGGACGTCCACACGGCTGGCGTGTGAAGTATATTGCACAGGTTTGGTAGAAAACACGTGATTAAAAAACGATTGGATATTTTATAGTCATGTCTTAAAATACGAAAATCATTTTAGAAACGTCTCTTGCGAAAGAAAAGTTTCAAGTTCTCACTTCAATGCCCAAGGATTATTTTTTTTGGAAAGCGAAAATGGTTAAAACGAATGTTCAGAAACAGTTTTAGCTGCTAATTTTATATGCAGGACAAGCATAATTATTTTACTTTTATTAGCGTGCAATAAACGTAAGGATCTTCGTTTAAAGTCATGTTCAGGCGTGTCGCCGACGGAAAGACTGCACGACAATTAAGCGAATTGCGCGTAGAGGCGATGAGGCAATTCGTGAGTGAGCAAGAGTCAGTAGTAGGGCCGTGCCGATCCTAGGCCACCTTGGGCACTGGCACGCGTAGTGCCATAAGATTAACCTGGGAAGGGTCTCAAACAGGAGGATACCAAACTGGCGCTGCCCATATTTGGAATGAGGGATACTAGCCGGTGCTATGTGAGGTGCTACGTGACATGTTGTGTGAGGTGCTATGGGAGGTGCTGTGTGAGGTGTTATGTGAGGTGCTGTGTGAGGTGGTACATGAGGTACTGTGTGAGGTGCTAAGTGCAGAGCCAAATGTACAGCCAAATTCCAGAGCCGATTGAGGTGATATGTGAGGTGTTGTGTGAGGTGCTATGTGAGGAGCTGTGTGAGATGCTATGTGAAGTGCTGTGAGAGATGCTATAGGAGGTGCTATATGAGGTGCTGTGTAAGGAGCTATATGAGGTGTTCTGTGATGTGCTGTGTGAGGTTCTAAGTGCAGGGCTAATTGCAGAGACTATTGAGGTGCTACATGAGGTGTTGTGTGAAGTGCTATGTGGTGATTGTGTGGTGCCATGCAGTGCTAGTGTGGTGCTAATGTGGAGTGATTGAGGAGCAATGAGAAGTGATTGAGTTGCAGGTGGAGATAAGTGTGGAGCCAAGTGCGGAGCTAAGTGAATAGTTAATCCTGTGATGTGATAAGTCATTGTTTGTAGCAGATCATCAATTAAAAGTTTTAGCCATGATTTACAAACCAAGCTATAGGGATTTAATTCATAACATAGGTATCATACCTGATATCAAACACAATGGTAAAATCATTTATGTCCTAAACCCTTTCTGACAAGGTCAATTATGGCTTAATCCCTTTTATAAGCATATCAACTCATAGTTTTCCATATATCAAAGCTACAGTCATCAAATTCATAACACATCAATCCCAACAACAAACAAGATTACAAGGTCAAACACACATGAAGCCCTTATAACATACTAACTCATAATTTCCGAACCATATAAACTATACTCATCAAATTCATAACTTAGGCACTGTACCTGATATCCAACACAATGGTAAGTTAGTTAGGTCCCAAACTCTTACTGACAAGGTCAATTATGCCTTAATCCCTTCTATAAGCCTACTAAAACATAATTTCCCATGTACCAAAGCTAGTCATCAAATTCATAACACACACACATCATTCCCAATAACAAAGACTAACAAGGTCAAACACACATAAGGCCATTTTATAAGCATAATGACTCATAATTTCTAATATACCAAACCTACAAGCATCAAATTCATAACTTATACATTGTAACCAATATCCAACACAATGGTAAAGTCTACAAGACTACAAAGTCAAACACACCTAAAACCTTTTTATAAGCATACTAACTCACAAATTCCAATGTACCAAAGATATAATCATCAAATTCAGAACATACACATCAAGCTCAACAACAAACTAGACTCAAAATCAAACACACCTAAAACCATTTAATAAGCATACTAACTCATAATTTCCCATATACCAAAGCTACAATCATCAAATTCATGACACACACACAGCAACCCCAACAACAAACAAGATAACAGGGTCAAACACACCTAAAGTCCTTTTATAATACCAAAACTGCAATCATCAAATTCATAACACCAACAAACCCAACAGCGAACAAGACTACAAGGTCAGCCAAACTTAAATCCCTTTTATAAACATACTAACTTATAATTTGCCATATACCAAAGTTATAATCATCAAATCATTACACACACACAGCAACCCCAACCACAAACAATTATCTATAAGATAGGAATATATAATTATATATTAACTATCTATAAGATAATAGTATACATATAACACATTTTCTTCAGGGTTAATGTGTCTTTGAGTTTTCTCAGAGTGCTGCCAATCGCAAAGGTCTTATGATTTTTTCTACAAAAATAAAATTTTGGTATAAATTATGTTTCTTTTGTTTTATATCATAGATGTTCAACATAAGGTTAAGATCCTATGATTTCATCATATGTCAACAAAGGAAAAGGATAACACCTTTCATTAAAGTAAAATATTTGCTGCAATTTTTAGGTTGGTTGAGCGGGTAATGATGTCAGACTTAAGATATAGTTTTCTGTATGGGAGTGTGGGTTCGAGTTCCACACCTGATAAAATAACTTTTAAGACATATATTCAGAATGTTGAGATGATATTATTTGCCTTTTGAAATAATAACATGGTCACAATAGGTGAAAACTTACCATCTGTAACACCTTCGGCAAAGGTTTCTGAATATCTTCTAGAAGCATTACAGAAACGATGTTGTTATTGTGGAAATACATTTAGTCAAAGTTGTAATACACGTTGTCATGAACATATTCATTGCATGTTCAGTCCAACATATAATGTGTTCCGCTGTGATAATTGTGATTGCTTATATGTGAATAAGCATGTCTTGACTTCTCACAATACTATTTGTACTATATATTTCAAATAAAGTATAAATACTTTTCTTGAATGGAGAATATGTTTGAGTGTATGTAAGTAATACAATGTAGTTTTTACAAGTGTGTAAAATAAAGATTAAAGTGTATGAAAGACTATTGTTTTTATTCATTTCATCCCTTCCAATAGTTAAGTTTTGCTATGAGCATTTGCATATAAAAGTTACGAGAATGATAATAAAGACTCCAAAATAAAAATATCTGGATATTTGAATGCATACACAAACAATCATTCTTCTGTATACAATTTTCGGAGATATTAGGTGAATCGTTTTTCTTATATGTATGGATAGAGAGAATCTACAAACTGTTGGATTGGTAAATATTGCTAAAGATTTATGGATACATTGATAAAGATTGGTAAGGATTGTTGGAAAGATTGGTAATTATCAGTAAAGATTGGTAAAGATTGATGGAAAGAATGGTATATTGGTAAAGATTTGTAAGGATAAATGAAAAAATTGGTAAAGAGTGGTAAATATTTGTAAGGAATGATGGAGAGATTGATAAAGATTGGCAAAGATTGATGGAAAGATTGGCAAAGATTGTTAATGATTTTAAGGATTTATGGAAAAAGTGGTAAAGGTTGGTTAAGATTGGTAAAGATTCGTAATAATTGTTGGAAAGATTGGTAAAGATTGGTGGAAAGATTGGCAAAGATTTGTAAGGATTGATGGAAACATTGGTAAAGATTGTTGTGTATTGGTGATATGGTAAGCTCTCTGTTTTTGTAAATGAACCATAGACAAAACAGGGTGCATGAAATGAAACAAATTCTTATAAATATAAGTTTGAAAAATAAAGGAATGTATCAAACAATTACAATGTAATGTGAATTTTTAGTTATATTTATCTGTGAATATTGTGTAGGAGATGAGATGAGTCTAACATAAGTATTTACTATAGAAAATGTTCTCTACTAAATGGAATATCATGTATGTATATAGGTAAGTATTTGCAGAATGTATGTGCATGGGTTTGTGTGTGTGTTTTGGAGTACATTTCGGTACATTGGGTTAATTTAGGGTTTATTTGGGTTATTTTGGGACACTCAGGGTTAATTTCTGGTCAATTTGGTTCATTGTGAGCAAGTTTTTGGTGGAGTGGGTTTGCTAATTGGAATATTTTAAGTTATTTGCATGTGAGTTTGTGTTATTGTGTATGTGTTTAAATAAATCTATGTACATTTTGTTGTATTGAGATAGCTCATGAGCTATGTTCTTTGAAGAATAAGGTATGATTTTTTTTAGTAATAAGGAATGATATTTAAGTATAAGTAATGATTTTGAGGAATAATGAATGATTTCTGAGGAATATGGAATGAATTTTGAGGACTAAGAAACTTTTTTTGAGGAATAAGGAACTATTTTTTTAGGAATAAGCAATGATTTTCGAGGAATAAGAAACTATTTTTGAAGAATAAGAAACCATTTTTGAGGAATAAGAAACGATTTTTGAGGAATAAGTAATGATTTTTGGGATAGAGGATTGGAGATAGAGGATTGATGATTGAAATATAGGGTAGTAATTTCATACATGCTTGTGTTGAATGTGTCATTTCTAAAGTGTATGAATTTTTGAAAAAGATGATTATAACAGTATGCTTTAATTACACATATATGTTATGCAGGTTGTGATTGTGTGGCCTTCCTAGATAAAGCAATCTCTTGCATCTTTTCCATGTGACCATTTTTCTCCTTCCAGAGATGATGTTGGACTGATGGAGGCCTGTGTGGTTGAGTATATGTGGTTATTTGTTGTCGATGAGCTGTGATAGATTGGTGTATAGTGATGAGGAATGCTACATGGGAGTTTAATATAGCGTGAGAAAGTTAATGGAAAGGCATGTTGTTTAGGTGTTTGTTGTGGATTGTGTTGCAGGCTGTCATGTATAAGTTATGCATAATATCAAGCTTATGTTAGTTTTGGCTACAGTAATATGTATACTTAGAGAGAAATTAAACATGATAGTTATTCAATATGTAAACATTAGTGTTAAAAAGTGAGTTTGTCTTGCAATGAAGCAATGAGTATGTTCTCAAACCTACAGTTGTATTCCTTTCTTGTTTGTTGTTTTTCATCTGATGATGGGTGTTTGATTTAATCTCGTTAAATTCTTAGTACTTGAAGTTGGATATTCATTACGCCAATACTTTGATTAATTTACTTGATACACGATTAAAAGAAATATCTGCTTATCTTCTATGGTTCTTGAATAGTTATGTATATACTACATATATGTAAATATTAACGCTAGATGTGTATTTTTGTTATGCAAATTTACATATTTTACTCTTGATAATTGATAGCATGTGTGTGCTAAATTCTCCCGATGTAAGCCTAACCTATCATGATCGATACACTTGTTTATAGTTTCTCAAAATGTTATGCTGCATAGATAAGAATTTAACATGGGTTCTTCGGAAGTTTGTGAGAATTTTTCAGCCATTCACAAAACAGTCTTCCTAGAATAATTAAAAAAGATTAAAATATTCTTGGTTATGATAGGATATGTTAGGTTGCATTGACTTGCATTATGTAAAGTTGTTGTTTGTTGCATCATGAGTACTTAGCACGTGTGTTGTTACACTATATTAAATTAGCATGTCTTTAACTTAATGATATATAAAAACATTAATTTAAAGGAATGATTTAATATCTAATGTTTAAAATGAGTGGGTTTAAACAAATATCGGATTTAGTAATTCATATATGCATATTTACCTTGTTGGGAATTGAAACAAAGAATATGTTAGTATAACTGTACATGCCTGCATTTAGGTTGAAGTATTAACTAAATCAGTATGTATGCTTGAATTCTGCCGTTTTTCGAAGTAGATAAATATAGTTACATTTAAACAACACTTAAGCTTCTTGTGCGATGAAAAAAGGTTTGATTGTGTAAATACTTGCTATGCAGATAAGATCTAAGTAATCGAGAAGGATCGAAGTAATAGTTAAATAGAGTATATCTTAACAAACATTCTTTGATTAAGGGAATTTTATGAAATAAACATTTCGATCGCTATATGTAGTATGGGATAACACAATTTGAGTGAGATGAGTGATCTACTTGGATTTTAGATTTGCTTTAAATTATGTTATATAGTAAATTAGAAAATGGAGTCTTAATTAAAAAGGTTTATACTTTTTGTATATCATTATACTTTGAATTAAATATGTGTGATATTTGTATTGGAATACAGATGATGGGGATTTTATCATTTGTGTTGTATGAAATGTTGATATATTTTTCAAGTATTTAGTTTTGCTTGTAAAGTTTGATGTTAGGGGATTTGCAAGTATGTGATATTGTATGTACAATGAGTTGTGTGTATGTATGTGTGTGTGCATGGTTGCATGGATTGGTGATTGTTTGAAGTTAATGATGTAAGACAATTCCCCATTAAGCAAATCCTACACCTTTCGATTATTCACATTTCCCCTTTATTGTAATTCTGTGACATTACTCAAGTAATAACTTTTTAATCGAATTAATTTTATCCTAAAGAGGTTCGAATCCATAACAGTGATGCTTCATAACCTATGGCTTAATCAACTATGTTATTAAAAACCCCACCTTACAGCACTTTAATATGTTCACTTAAAATATTTAAAAAGTTTCAAACAAATTAAAATGGATAATATTTAATAAACAAGTCAATACTGAATTCAATTTAAATGACAGAAGAAAAGCTTACTTTTCAAAAATGGATCAATTTCAAGAAAACATTCAACACTAAGAAGATGTTAAGGTTTGCAAGAACATAGAAAATATTAAAGCGTATGACTGTTTAAACTGTAGAAAGGTTTAAGTGTAGAATATGTTAGAGGCTAGAAAATGCCAAAAGTTCGAAGGTTAGGAAAAATAAACAAAATTTCAAATACTTTGTCCGGGAATCGTTCTCTGTGTCAGTCCACTCACTATTCGCTATAGAGATTCCATATTGTCGGCTCTCAGAGCCGTGATGAACGTTAACTGAGATCCTTGGTAAGCCTGCAGGGTGTAGGGGTACAGGTGGATGTGAATGGATGTGAGTGTGTGTCTGTGTGCAGACACATTAGCCTCTCCATGTCTACTGGGTTGGAAAAGAGATGGCTGATAAGTTAAGACGACATATCACATTCTCTCCAACGAAACTATATGCGTGATTGCATCAGTAAATGCGATTACCTTTCCCTAACTCACTTGTGTTATTTAGTGTCTGAAATATTAAATGTGTGACTTGGGAATCGGACCAAGTAAACTAGAAATAACATTACATTAATTGCCCTCAGCAGCAATACAAAGCAAAAATAAATTTTTTGATAACTTCAAAATTAAAATAATAATAAGAGTTCTGGCCAAGAATCGAACCTGAATAAGAAAATATAATTGCATTAATTGCTCTAAGCAGAAATATAAATCAAAACTACAATTTTTGTTAAATTCATATATAAAATATTAGCTGTTCTGACCAAAACTCGACATCGATAATCAGAAACTAACTTTACATTAAGAAAACCTAGTACAAATCGAATTCAGAAATAAAATTACGTTAAAATCAAAAAATAAATAATATTACATGGGTAAATAATGTGCTTGATGAGTATGCAATTGATAAGTTCGAGCTTAAATGTGCTTACAAAAGGTTCTAAGTTGTGTTTGACCTCACAGTCTAATTTGTTGTTGGGCTTGATGTGTATGTTATGAATTTGATGATTCTAGCTTCGATAGATGACACATTATAAGTTAGTATGCTTATAAAAGGGCATGTGTTTTTGACCTTGTAGCCTTGTTTGTTGTTGAAATTGATGTGTGTAATGAATTTGATGACTAGCTTTGGTATATGGGAAATTATGAGTTAGTATGCTTATATAAGAGATTAAGTCATAATTGAACTTGTCAGAAAGGCTTTAGGACCTAAATGACCTTACCATCATGTTGGAAATCAGGTATGATACCAATGTTATGAAGTTGATCCCTATAGCTTTGATTGTTTGGAAATCATGACTATATTTACAAAAGGGCTTAAACACATAATTGATGATCTGCTACAACCAACAACCAATCGCAGCACAGTCTTAGCTCCGCATTTAGCTCGGCACCTAGCTCCACCTGCTCCTCAATTGCTCCTTACTGCTACTCAATCGCTCCACATGCTCCACATTAGCACCACGTGCCACCACACAAGCACCACATAGCACCTCACATAGTACCTCACACAACACTTCAATTAGCTCTGCAATTGACTACACACTTATCACCTCACACAGCACCTCATATAGTACCTCACACAGCACATCACATACCACCTCACACAGCACCTCACATAGCACCTAACACAACAACTCACATAGCACCTAACACAACACCTCACATAGCACCTCACACAGCACCTTATACAGCATCTCACATAGCACCTCACATAGCACCTCATTCGGTTCTGTAATTGTCTCTGCAATTGGCTCTTAACTTAGCACCTCACACAGCACCTCGCATACCACCTCACAATGCACCTCACATAGAAAATCATATAGCACATCACACAACACCTCACATAGCACAGCACCTCACACCACACCTCACATAGCACCTCACACAACACCTCAACAGGTATAGCACCAGGTAATAACCCCTACTCCAAATATGGGCAGCGCCAGTTTGGTATCCTCCAGTTTGAGACCCTTCCCAGGTTAACCTTATGGCAGTACGCCTGCCAGTGACCAAGGTGGCCTAGGATCGGCACGCCCCTACTACTAGTCGGCCTTAAGAGCTCGCGCGTTTTCATTGTAGAGTGGAAAATAAAGTGGAGAGCTTTCGGCGCCTCTTAACAGCGAGGTCTTGAGAGCCGATGAGGGTGAAATGAGGTGAGTATGGAGAAGCGCCAGAATGGAAGGGCGGGCGAAACGGGAGAAAGCCCACCCGACCAGCGATATCGTCCAACACGATTCCCACGAACTAAAATCCGGGAACAGCCCCGCCGGGAATCGAACCCGGCTCGCCTGGATGGAAGCTGAGTGGTCTAACTACCACACCACAGCGGCCCTTGCCACGCGTTTCGAGGTCTCAAATGTGCAAACATAGCTGCAGGCAGTCGGAACCTCTAAGGAGGCATGGGATATAAATTAATGGTATAGAGTTTACTGCTATTTCATAATTTTATAGAAGCCAATAAATAAAAATGAAAATAGGGCAATCGTATACGTATTTCTGCACAGATATTTTCGGTGTCGCGAAATTTTTGTATCTACGTTATTTTGGTGCAATATATTATTTCAGCTAAATAAAGCACCAATCATGTGAAACAATTGCTCACGAAATTGGGGGAAAAAACCTTTATATAGTATTGAACTTTTCCAGTTTTCTTGTACTGGCTTCCAAAATTCTGTTAAATATTCAGTTTACTTATATCTGCTGTTAACTGACGTCCTATGCTCTCTAATAAAAGGTGCCGTCTGGTTGGAGGTAGTTAGCGTCCCCGAGGCCTACAAGAGGAGCGCTACTCTCTAAATTCGAATAAGGAGGAAATCAGTAATTCGAAGTCAAATGCAACTACTCGACTCAGTGTAAATGGTTCAACTTAGAATCGGTGGAAACCACTGGTCGTTTCAGTAATCTCACTAATTGATTAAGTGACACAGCCAACTACATGCGGCGAATTAATTATTCCTTTTATTCACTGCAGCTAAATAATGACGAGAAATAAACGAATTCCCGATAGCCACTGCTGAAGATGTGCAATTTTACAGTAATTTTAAAAAAGGAAAAACTAATCGCGGCGATCAGGAATTGAAGCCGCACATTTTCTCTAGTCGACCCGCCTAATAGTTTTTTAGTGGTCATAGTATAATTTTGTGGTGTAATTATCAAGTCAATAGTGTTCTGCATGACCATGGAATGTTAAATAGTCTGTGCCGGGAAGTTGAAAACAAAAATGATTGTGAAACAATCTTATAAGCCCCTTTTCATTTTCAAAAATTACTCATCAGAGATGGAAACTGAAAACGGAAAATAGTATTCCGACATAAAATATTTCTTAAATACTATTCGTAAGGATACACTATTAAAATACATTGAGTGTTTTTTTTTTTTTTCCCCAGCCGTACGACTGAATAACTGCACTCTGTTTTGAGGGCCTGGGCAGACTCCACCATTTACACCTTCAGGCCGTAGAGAGGAGTTAAAATATATATGCAAGTGTGTGTTTTTACGTCGCACGCTTATTTACGCAAAGACAGTGTTGAAGCCTTAGCGATCAAAGTCAGCTGATGAGGACCCAGAAGAACTGTGAGAAGAATGAAACTAGTCTGCAAGTGCCGCAGAGACGAGCAGCCCAATGACAGGAAACGTTGCAACTTTCGCCAGTCTTCACATCGACACGCGCAAAACTGTTAGAAGGCATCCTGTTCTCATCTCCTTTATACGAGTACATCAGTAACAAACAAAAAAAATAATCATCACTCCATTTGAGATGTAATACAAGTGTTTCTGACGATGTTTTCTAGCCAACGAAAGCAACTTGGCGTTAATGACTTTCTAACAGACTTCCGGCTGCAATTAACTAAAAGAATTGCCAAGTCGAGAACAATCGTTATCCTGCAGAGGTAAAAAAAGCCATAGATTTTCGATGCACTGAACCTAACCATCCATAAGTCAGTCTTTCTATCGTCCATCAAAAAACCTGAGTTTACAAGTGAACACACATGTTTTCATCTTTTAAGTTTAATGGCAATGGCGAGTTCATATAATTGTGATGGCGTGATTCGACTGTGTCCATTACTGATCATGAGACTAAATAAAAAACGCACACAGAACTCAGCAGAACAAAAACGAATTTTTTTTTTTTTACAACATCACAGACAAATAATTAGGAAATGCGGTTTCCTTGCCAACAGAAAACAGACATGAATATAACTAAAGTGACAAAAAGACAAACGAACAACTTATTATTACAAAACATGCCAGGCAAGAAAAACCAAACCAAGAGTAAAGACAGCATGATGACGAAAAAGGGGAAACACCACACAAGTGAAAAAAAGAAGTGCAAAAAACAATATCGGTGAACACAGGTGAACAATAAAAACTAAACACATACAAAAAAAAATACAAGTCTCAAGAAAACCTATTCCTTGTCAGATTATGAAACCAAATAATTCAACACTACGAATAACACAGGAACAACAAAAATAACGTCGGAAAAATGATAACACCAAAATAATTAAAAGTATCTACAACGTTTCAGGGCCTAGAGTCTGTCCCCTCTTCAAGTGAGACAGTGGAAGAAAAATCGAAGTAGACTAATTATCTGTCTGTGGTGTTGTAAAAAGGTTTATTTCGTTATTGTCTTGACGAGTTCTGTGTGTGTGCGTATGTCATTTAGTCTCATGGTCGGCAATGGGCACAGTATAATCACACCATCATAATTTCATGAAACGTAAGTATCAAGCGCAAACTTAAGGATTCACAAGACTAAACGACTCGTGGAAGGACTGAAAAGTTTAGGAATAGCATGATAGCAGGGCTTAGAATGGCTTCAGAAAAGTTATAATAAGCCACGAATGGACAATAAATGCATTTATGTAAGGTTCTGATGGACGTCCCCAGTTCTTAAATGAAGTGGCGATATGTGAGCATAATGGCGGCGCTAGAACGATCACCTTCCAGAGCAGATAGAAGTAATCAACTAGCACGCAATGATGTTCATTCACATTTATTTCTAACTTATCTGAAGCCCTGCTACAATCCCAATTTCAGAATATTCCTCTGCCTAGTGCAAACATAGCTTAACCGAGCCTAGAAAATTACACCAAAGGGGCAACCCACTGCCTTCGTGCGCAGTCATTGTAATAACATTTTACATAAGAACTACTTTTTATTAGGCATTACCAACACACGTATTTCCTACCTGTTTTTATTCATATCAATTCTAGATGAAATATAAACCATATGTAGATACAATGTAAACAAAATTTCAGTTTAGCAGAAAATATTGCACTTTTATGTTCTTTTATGTTAACACAAGTATAAAAAGGTTGTGATATACAACATAATTAGGCAAACAAAGGTTCCAATCAAAAAGTGCGAAGAAACCGCGAATAGGCTATAAGTTCCTGTCTGTCCGTGAAACCTGCACAAAAAGATCATTATGCAACTTCCATTAGCTGCTCGTGTCTGCTGCACGCTGTCACGTTTGTAAAGAAACTTGTGAAATTTAAACTTGCGCGTGTCAGACGCAATATGTGTGTGTATAAACCTACATTTGAGCGTCACGAGCTAGTTGGAGCTGCGCGTCCGAGGTCAAGAAGCGAGGGCGCAATACGGGCGACACTAACACGCACGCCTGGTGCCTCGTCGCTCCTACGCGCATGGCGTGCAGTGTTTCCGTCGTGACTCTGTACTGTGTAAATTTGATCTGTAACCGTAGGGTTTCATTACACGCGATGAAAGCCCACAGATTAAACTAAGTCCGTATCTGTGTACTTTCTCTTGCCGCTTAAGGAAACTGCACATGCAAGCTTTAAAAATGCTATATTTGATCATTTTCACGATTTTTTTTTCTCCAAGAATACACTTAATATGAAAAAAGTAAAATAATACGGACATAGATTTTTTCTGACAAAAAGTCATATTTGCAGAACATTTATTTACCGAGACACACTTATTCGCGCAAACAACTATTTCACAAAAAACGTGCAGGTCCATGTAACTCTTAACACGATCGCCTACCTGAAACTATTTTTGTGTTTGAAGCCCTGAAGTGCGGGATTGATAAGGTCGGCGTTTTCACACACATCAAGTGAGCGATCGCCGCTGAAACGGCGTGCGGTGTTCTCGTCGCGCTGCGTGTATCTGCGGGACTTTCGGTCGTGGGTCTATTATTTTCTTGGCGAAAAGTGTGTAGTGGCTGTTAACTATAAAGTGAGCACTTTTGAAATCAACCTTAGAAATAAGCCACTATCCCTATCTGCATATATTTTAACGGATGAACTGAGTGACATGCACCCAGTAAAGTTGGTAACGATGAATGGAAAGTAGTTCCATAACTTAACATCGAAAAAAAAGTGCCAGGTAACCATTTGTGATAACTGAAACAATTGTTTTTCATTTCCTGTTTTTTTTTTTTAATGCATCGAAGTATAAAAATGAGTAGATTTACAAAACATTTTCTTTTGTAATAATTTCACAGTTGCATTTGACCGACGCATGAATAAAGCGACGAGACCAATGGCAATGTTAATTTTGCATAAGGCGGAAGAATACACATTGTGCAAACAAGTAGATCTTCAGCAGGGCTTTCGAAAGTGCCCATTTTACCGTGAATAGCTTATAGGAAGATTCACTACAGGTTCATTTTAGGTTCGCTCGTGTCCGGGCAGTAGTGATACAGCAGTCTGGCAAAGCTGTTTTTACAATTTGGAGAGCTACAAAATATTATTACAGTATTGCATGCGTTATGTCTTTAAAGTACAATTTACGACCTCGTATGGGAGTATGCTTTCTTTTCGTGCGTAAACATATTGGGGGCAAATGTAACAAATAGTATTCCCAGGAAAGGCAATCTTCTATCACGCTGCACCACAATTCTAGTGTCAAGCGACCACCTAAGAACGTTCGCCACGAAAAAAATTTATTTCGTATTTGTACCACATTGTAAACATTATCCGTGACAATTGTTTTCCTCTAATGAATTTTTTTATATCACATGGTTTTTGCAAAATAACACGTGAAAGTCAAAATGTTACTGTTTCTGTAATAAACAAGTAAAATAAACCAAATTATATGCAGAGAATTGAAAAAGGGCAACTAAAAGGTCTTGTCTTAATTCATTTTAAGGTACGCTTAACAAACGTTATTTTATAAAAAAAACTCACCGGGCAGCCACAAATAACAAATATAAATATGCACGAATTTCCTTATTTTTCCAAGCAAATCTTTTAAATTATCTCATTTCTGTGCATAAGTTAGATTTCATTATTTGTACATATCTAAAACACGGAAATTGTGATTTTGACATATTTTTATCGGAAAAGCATGAGCTCAAAAAATTTGTTCGTGAGGAAATAGTCATCAGGGATAACGTACAAAAGGGTTGAACTGTTATGTGGTACATATATTAAATACATACTTATTCTGTGGCCAACGCTTTCAAGTTGCATTGTTAGTGGCGCAAGTGCTCAGATGCTAATGCCAGTTCGGGTTTACTCGCCACCCCCCCCCCCCCTTTTTCCCTACAACCCAAACCAACCACATGTTTTCACAGCAAGAACAATACAACCAACACTATACTATTTATATTGGCGCATTATTGTCAGAGATATGTAAGCCATTCGATGTTGCTTTAAAATGTAACATGTTCCAGCTGCCTCCCCGCCAGAGGGCAGCACGAGTCATCGCCAGTTCGAGCCTGCGAGAATAAACTGTCCGCGGGCGTGAAAAGACTTGACAAGGGTCGTCCATTAGGCCCTCCCCACCACCCCCAACCAAACAACCCTCCTGCACATAATGCCACGCATCGGGCCGGGACGCCGGCTTATGGACAGGCATATCACTCCGCGGGCGGCAGGGAGGGCGCGGTTCCCGCACTATTTTCGACAGTTCTCGAAATATAGTCACGTCGCGCATGCAGCCTGCCGAACGTGGGTAATGCCTACATCGACGGTTGTTTCAAGCTGTTTCTAGCGAGCACGTCACAACTATACGTCCTGTGGAGATGGCGAAATGCGTTAACGTCAGGGAAATTCCTAAAAACCACCGAATAACAAAAACTTCCACAACTGCCTGTTATGTAGTTTTTATGTTATGTTCTTAAACGGAAAAAAAAAAAAAAAAAAAACGTATAGGTTGTTCACGATAAAGTGAGCACTTTTGAGACCCTAGTTACTTTTTCTTTCAGCCATATTTTATCGTTTAACCACCTTTTTAAATACATATTGCCATGTAAGTAATAAACACAGTGTGTGTATTTCTCCCAACATGGAATTTCACGTCTAAGGCTAAAATAAAATATATTTATTGAATATTGGACTATTCAAAATGAGAGGGCTTTCAAAAGTACTCACATTACCGTAAACAGCCTATAATTAGAATAGTCAGTATAGACGACAACGAACAGTCTATGCCAGAAGGTATACGGGATAAAGAGGAACTAGATAAGAAAACAAAAATTATTTCTTTCCTTCCATCAGTGCTCCGAGAATAATGACGGCAGTGAATATCCAACAACGTAAGAAGGTGCTAAAAGTTGTTATTTACGTCTTGACGAGCCGAAAATTTTGAAAAATCCGCTGTGAAACAAGTTATGACACAAATTATATATATATATATATATATATATATATATATATATATATATATATACATATAGCTTTCATGCACCAATGACATTAAGAGAAATTGTGCAACACGTTGGATTGAACGTTATCATGCTATGAGTGATTTCTGTGAGCTTCTGGAACCAGTGCCTAGTTGAATAGCAAGATCAAATTACTAACGCGCAAGGCTCGTCTCACGCATCGCAGCAAGCAGCAATTTTTAAAAATTAAATTCGACAGTCAAATTTGTTGATGTCTCCAGCCATTTTGGGAAAAATATTCAGCACTGGTTTGCCATTCCGTAATTATTTGCAGACGAAGAAGACTGATTTGGGAGAAGCAGTAGATATGACTCAGATTATTTTTCAAGAAATTCAAGTTTTGCAGGATGAATCAAAAAAGCATTTCCACATCACTTACTAAGAAGCAGCAACCATCGCTGAACAAAAAAAAAAAATTGAGTTGGTGTTCAGTCTATCGAGAATCGCAGGCAGGCAAAACCACAGAGCAAATTCCCAAGAGTATCCTGCATCTCCAGAATATTATTTCAGAATCGCTGTTTTTCCTCCTTTCTTGGACAGATTTATCTTAGAATTGAACAGTAGAATTATTTGCCATGCTACACTACTGAAAGTATTCCACACTCTCTTTCCCGGTGCTGCAGACAGTTTCAGACAACAATGAAGAAGATCTCGAGAAACTTCTTAATTTCTATCAGTGTGATCTGGATGCCCCAAACTCAGTCATCTTGGCAGAAACTAAACTCTGGTATAGAAAGTGGAAACATATAGAGAAGAAACCCCAGAATGTCATTGATGCATTAGTGCAGTGCAATCGTGAGACATTTCCGAATGTGTTTAGTCTACTTCAGATATTAGCCACACTACCGATATCAACAGTTACTGTCGAGAAGTCCTTTTCTACCCTCAAAAGGATCAAGACGTATCTCCGGAACAAAGTATCTAAGGTATGAGTTATAACCATGTTTTCTATAGACCTTATAACATGATACAGTTACCGTTACTATTAACGTCAGACGAGTTCGTTCCATTAAAAATAATAAATATGTTATTTCATTTCTACTCATCCTGCCATTCTATATATTTATAGTCATTCAAAGGCGGTGGTCAATTTTATTCGCTTGTTTACGTAAAGGCAACACCTTCCAAATAATGAATTTTCTAGAACTGGAATTAGTTTTAAAAGCTAACAGTTAATTATGTTGTGTTTAGGAGAACTGCGGCCACGGTGGTCGAGTGGCTAGACCACTCACCTCCCGCCAACGAAATCAGGGTTCAATCCCCGACAGGGTCACTCCAGGAATGATGCATTTGGGAATCGTGCCGGACGATAACCTGGTCGGCGAGTTTTCTCGGGGATCTATAATTTCCCTATCCTTGCATTCTGACTTTGCTTCATATCAACTTCATGTCATTCTCATTGGCTCCGAAGAAATCAGGTGTTAAAGAGCCGCTCAAATCTCTCAACTTTAGGATAATTATATAATATTTATTTTGTGTACATTTTATTTTTTTATATGTAACTTTTACAAAGTTAATTACATTTCAGAGTAGAATGAATGGACGGCAATGCTTTCCATTCACCGCAACATCACAACAACAAAATACGAAATTTTGAAAGAACTGTTAAAAAAAAAACCTAGGCGATTTCAATTCGTATTATAGGAAATAAACTGCCGACTACATGCCAGACATATTAGAAATGGTGGTATGACACTAACATAATACGCTATCTACCAAAAAGTAATTGGGCACCTGTCGACAATGTTTTCTCGGTGGTTGTCACCCCGTTAGAATCTCGTAGGGCTACCTCTTGCGGCTATAACAGCAGCCACCCTATCTGGCATGCTCTCTACGAGTGTTTGCAGGACATCCACGGAGATTTGTCGCCATTCCTCTTGCAACCATTCCAGGAGTTGAGCAATGGATTTTGGCCGCGCCTGACGGGCCCTTAACCGGCGATTCAATTCGTCCCAAAGATGTTGTCCGCGTACCACTGCATTGTAGCCCTTGAAACATGGCACCTGGCATTGTCATCCTGGAAGTAACACGGGTTCATTCCGTTAAAACGCCACAATGTTGGTAGCATTTCATTATCCAGAATGTTACAATAGGCCTTTGTGTTCATGCTACCACGGACAAACACCAGCGGTCCTACGCCGAAGGCAGTGTAACACAAATCAACTGACGTACTGAATTACTTATCTTCACGGGTGCCCAATTAATTTTTGGTAGATAGCGTACTTTCTACGTTACTAATGGACAATTTTTAGACAATGTAGTAGTAATAAAATATTTCAAAATACTTTGAAAAGTAATTATTTAAATTCATGCATCCCTCAGTAATTTGAGATTAAATACCTAGTCGATTAATTTATTGTTAATACGTGCCGATTTCCCATGAGTCCTGCAATTTTTATTGTTATTTCATGCTTGCACCTAAGTGTGTAACGTATGTGAAACTGCTGTATGTAAACAGTTTAAAAGTGGGTATTTTGTTTAAGTTAATGCTAGCATCTCGTACGATGTGTTTTTATGAAAAGAACAAACTTATTTGAAGACTAGTCTACACGATTTCAAAAGAGTGTTTCTGTTACAAACATTCATAAGTAAGCACCAAATTTACATTTTCGTCTTCAATTATGTCGAGCGAGTCCCCGCCCAAAACGAAATCGTAGCACCGCTACTGGTTGCACAACACGTACACATTTTTTTTGTCATGATTGCCGATTCAACTATAGTTTTACTTATTTGTTGTACTTATGCTTGCACTTCAAATGATGCCCCCGTTTTAAGGCCTGGCGGCTGAAAAACCACGATGCTGCTTACAGACCAATACTCGACACTTAAACAACAGCACATTGTAGGCTGACTCGGAACAGAGCCATAATTGAACGTAATCTGACAAAGAAGTCTAGAATATATTGCAATGTGATATGATAGAATAAATTTTTTATACTTTATTAAAATGTTTAAACATGACAACAATAACGGTGAAGTGAGCACTTTTGAAAGCACTGCTTAAGATCTACATGTATGCACGTTGTATCTTCCTCCGCCCTATGTAAATTTAACATTGCCGTGGGCCTCATCAATTTATTCATACGTCGGTCAAGTGAAACTGTGAAATTATTAGAAAAGTAAATATTTTACAAATCTGCCCATTTTTACACTTCGATGCATTAAAAAAAAAAACAGCAAGTGAAAAAATAATTTAAGTTATCACAAATGGTTACCTGACACTTTTTATTCTACGTTAAGATATGGAACTACTTTCCATCCTGTTACCAACTTTATAGGGCGAATGTCACTCACTGCGCACGTTAAAATATATACAGGGAGAAGCAGTGCCTTTTTTCTAAGGTTGATTTTAAAAGCGCTCACTTTATCGTGAACAGCCTTTCAGCAAACTTGCTTTCAGATTAAATAGTTATCAGAATTATTATTCTACGCATGTGTGCGATATTACATAATTAAACTAGGGACAACCATGGAGGGGGAGGGAGGCAACCACCGCATTTCAACCAGCCCGCTACAACCAATAATGTCCCTTGAAGTTATTTAGGATAACAAATGGCGGCGAGGAATGTTTAAGGCCGAGACGTAAAAACATTTTACAGAGGTTCCCACCATCGTGACGAAGCGTGACAATGATGGGTTAAAACCGGCCTAAAATAGCGTGAGATATTTTATGGACCTTCCCCTGCCTACTGCGTATTTTTACTCCTGCCGGCGGGCGTAGCCACGGACAAAGGCACGCACGCACGCACGCACGCACCAAGCGGTGGCCGCGACACGAACACACAGCCCGCGTGACGTCACGAGCTAGTAAAGATATTAAGGCCAGGCTTCAGCATGCATCGGAGTATATGGAATTAAATGCTAAATTCAGGCAAAGATCTCTCAGTCGTTTTTTTGTGGTAGTATTTTCAACTAAAGATTTCTTGTTAGAGAATGAATGCATCTAGAATTGTAAACCTTCCCAATTTTAATTTTTCTTTATCTTAAATGCACTTTTCCATTTTTTATCAAAATTTTCCATTTTATAAATAATAAAAAAAGAATTTAAAATTAAAAAAAAATAAAATTGGGATGGTTCACGTTTAATTGAACACTTTTATCAGCGCTGCCTACGATCTACTTTCCTACTCCGTCTATGTCCTTCCGCCTTATGTGAAATTTACATTTCCAAGGGACCTAATGACTTTATTCATGCGCCAGTCAAGTGAGAACGTGGAACTGATACAGACTCGTCACGGTAAAGTAAGCACTTTTGAGGCCGTAGTTCTTTTTCCTTTAAGCCATTTTTTATCCTTTAACATATTGCCATGTTAAGTAATAAACACTGTGTGCATATTCCCCAGCACTCAGAAGTTAACGTCTAAGGCTCAAATAAAGTACATTTATTGACTATTATTCCAAACGGGAGGGTTTGGAAAAGTGCTCACTTTACCGTGAACAGTCTATAGGAGCCTAAATGTGCTAGTAATATGTAAATTCGAACTACAAAAGAAATACAGCACTAAAGCACGAACTTGATTTGCTGTAATTTTAAACATTACACTCGCAACACAAAGCCACACTGGGAACTTCTTTACTTAATTCACTGACAACTTACTGGGAACTAGTGGTGCCAGTGTGTAGTAGCGTGTACGCGTGGTTAAAGGACAGTGATTTGTTTTGAAGGTGGAAATAAAAAAGTGCTAATTTTACCATGAACCGTCTATACAGTAGTTACGGTTGACTCATGCAAATAACTTTAATTTCGTGTAAAGTACTAATCATTTAAGTATTAAAAAAATTATGTTTCGTTAGAAATTTTTAGGCAGAAAGTCGCGTGCATATAATATCAATGTTTTAAATTGATTTTGCGATTTGGAAAAGTGTTGCTGAAGTATAATTGTTGAACTTGATGCTTAATTATTTAATTTAGAATTAAAAATATTTAAATAATACTTACAGATCAGTGTTTATTTTATAAAATACCAAAAAAATTAATAATAAAATTTAAAATGTTAACTAACGTTATCTTGACAGACTATAGAAAACGTCTTGCACAATAATAGTTTTATAGGGTTGTTCATTCACGACAGTAATTTTTTACTGATTTATTAGTGTTATGTAATACGTGAGATAAACTAAGGAACAATTTCTGTAATAGAGTATGTAAACTCAGTGCGCACGTGTATATTAAAAGGGTTTTAAATATTAAACGGGTGTTAAAATACTTATTTATACAAGTAGCAGAGTAACCAGTTGTCACTCGACTAGATTAACATTTAAGTAGAAAACGTGTTCATTATATTTATCCAACGGAGAGGAACGAAACTTGTGTTGTCCTGTTTGGTCTAATTAACTGCAACCTAGTGCTTCCCCCCTCCGCTCCACCAGAAAAAACCAACTTTAAATATCCTGTTTGCATTTGTGACACGACGAACATAACAACTTACGAAGTGGAATGCCCATTTCCCAGTTACTTCTTGGGCGTCTCCATGCCATTTTTTTTTAAACACTTACGTTAACGCTGGAGGTAGAAAAAAATCTTCCTAATGTCAACGTTACCCCACCGAAGACGTAGATTCACGACAGGCGATACATGATACCAGCTTTGTCACGAAGTCAAGAACATCGCACTTCTAAGCCCACCAGTTTTTGGAAATACGATATTGGTAAGGCTGAAAACAAAATAAAATCCAATGCTCACTTTCCCTTAGTTGTTGTCGGTAGCTCGATATCAATTTCCTTTGAAAAAATGTAAAAGGAATAATTCTTTAGCACGCATTCCTTACAAAGAGACAGGGGCGTCACGGTAGTTTTAAGTAATGATAAGTAATTAATCTGCCACTAAGCCATAGCAAAATAGTGCACCAAAAGGAAACATAAAAATATTGAATAAAATTCTAGATTAACACTCGTGCACAGTATAATATTAAACGTATACGGTAATAAAATTATTAAAAATCCAAGAAACATTAACGAATAAAGGATGAGCTACAGACCTGATTTAAAAGTATTCAAAAATTGCCTTAGCCTTATCACGATAATCTTACGTGATGCAATTTTGCCCTTACTTATATATAGCATTTACTGCACAGCGAATACAAACCTTCAATAAATCTGCATAAGTATAACCAAAGATTTATTAATCAGTACTTTTAGTGACGTCAGCTATAGTTCTGGTATTGGCAAGATGTACTGATTGTCGCCGGCAGTTGTTCTCCCGTGCGAGGCTAGATTTACTAAAAACACTGAATACACTGAAGTCTGTGAATATCATTTAGCGCTAATAAAATCAGACAGCGGATATTTCAAGACCTGCGTTCTCTAAAAATAATCACAGTCATTCATATGTTAGCAAATTTGAATATGAAATCGCTTGTGTGGAAATGCCGCGAGATAAACAATGAAAACATTAACATAAAACGGAATTTATTTTGTGATGAAAATATAAAAATTCATACTCTCGAAATTCTGCGTAATCCAAATAGTATTTACATGGAATTACATCAAATATAATAGCGAAACCAAATTTACAAGCAAACTTTATTTTATTTTTCATTATATTTTACTTTGCCTAATATGAATGCTGAATGTTACATAACTACAGAACCATTGGCAAGCAGAAATAATTGCTTGTTTGTTACAGTTAAGTATTCCCCTGATGAAACAACGATGAACTGCCAGTGACGCCAGCGTTGGTCAGTAATGCGGGGGGTTGAAAACACTTTCTTTTTCCACTCTAGCATAACAGACGTCGTGAAAGGTACCACAGCTGCAAGGAAAATGCGTCTTTAACTACTCTGCAACTAACTGTGCGAAGCGCAAAGACGAAATAACCTTCTGAGTAACACCCCACTTAAGTGCAGTCACCCGACGATACCATGGGTTTATAATATTGTCAATGTAACTTCAATTTCGAGATTTCTCCCCTCACAAATTTATGCTCAAGTCGCGGATCGTCGAACATACCCAAGAATATTTTTAAAATGCAAAGACTACTGCTATTATGAGTGACTTCTCAGTTGACTAGAATCTTAAAATAGTTTCCTAACTAGTCACGTAAAATGTTATTTATTTAGTATTTTCAGTGCCACCGAACAGCGACAAGGCCTAGAGGCATGCTTAGACGTTCTGAAATAAGGAAGGAATCGTTCACTAACACATTACTTATATTATAAGGAATCATCTCAGCATGCGCCTGGAGAGATTTTGGAACACTCTGGAATATCGAAATCAGGATGGCTGGACCGGGAATCGAACACACGACCTCCCCCAATGCAATTTCAGTGTTTCGGCACCGCGCCACCTCGTGAGATAATAGTCCGCTGTTTAAGAGTGGGATGGACCCGCGTGGGAACCCGCTCGTCCAAGGTCAAAAACACGAGGGAGCGATACGGACGACTGTTACACGCACGCCTAGTGCCTCATCGCTCCTATGCGCAAGGCGTGCAGTGTTTCCGCCGTAATGCTGTACTGTGCAAATTAGATCTGTAACAGTGGGGTTTCATTACATGCGATGAAATACCACAGATTGAACTACGCCCATATCGTTGTACTTTTCTCTTGCCACTTAAGGAATCTGCATAGGCAAGCTTAAAAAAACTATATTTGACCATTTTCACGGTTTTGTTCTCCAAGAATACACTTAACATGACAAAAGTAAAAAAAAAAAAAAAAAAAACCAGGGGAATTGATAAGTTTTTAAAAATCTTTTCTGACATAAAGTCGTATTTGCAGAACATTTATTTACCGAGATACGCGTATTAACGCAATCAACTATTTCACAAAAAACGCGGGGGTCCATCCCACTCTTAAAAAATTACAACTTATAAATTGTAAAAATAATTACAAACTACGAAAATTATATAGCAGAAGGAATGTAATGTATCCGGAATGCCAGAACTAAAGAAACTTTTGGAAAGAGCATGCCGAATGAAAGGCGGGACAGCATACATCAGTGGTGGAAGGAGACAGGAAGTGGACAATTTTTAACAGATACGAGCGGAGGTTGCAGACCGTGACGAGCAGACCACGAAACATGTAACCCTCCCCTCTTCGTCACAGGGGGCGAAGGGAGAGTATTTTCAGGCGCAGTTCACACGACTGATTACCGCAATGAATTAACTCCCGAGTCCGCTATCATCGTGGGAACCAGGCAGCCGTCAGCAAAACAGCCGTCTAGCATGAAATTACTCGTGCAATTCGAGGGTGCCACGGCAGTTATTTCCGACGGGACTTTCGTTCCCTGCAGAGCACGCACAACCAGGGGCTGTATTCCACGGCCGTGTGTTATTGCGGAAGCAAAACTCCTGACACGTACTCTGTCGTAATGCACTTCATGTAAATATGATACCGTTTTATCGTACGCCTTCCCTTCCACTTTGCTTCAGTTATATTTAGATCCCACTCATCGTTGCATATAAGGTGAAAATAGGTTTATGAGTGAGTGAAGAGATTTGTGCTGCTCTTAACGAGGTCTTGAGAGCCGATGAGGGTGATAAGAGGTGAGTGTGGAACAACGCCGGAATGAAAGGGCAGGGGAAACGGGAGATCCCCCAGAAAACCCACCGACCAGCGGCATCGTCTGGCACGATTCCCACATGCGAAAATGCAGGAGTGACCCGGCCGGGGATTGAACTCTGTTCGCCTTGGTGCGAGGCAAGCAGGCTAGCCGCCCAGCGACCGCTATCGCTAATTGTAGCTGGTATACGAAACAGAACCTGTATACGCTGACAATTTATTTAAAAATCAGTTGACTTAATGCGAATGCCTTCCGACTAGATGGCATGGGATTCAATTCCTATAACCGACAAGTGCTTATCTCAGTCTTGCCCGGGTCCCAAGCAGTGATGGAGTCCGTTCAACTTAATACATTTTCTCAGTGAGGTCGAATACACCCAAGCACAAAGTACTTAATAATACATATTTTGCCGGTTGAAAGCATTTATGCTGCGTAATATCATGCACGGCAATTGCACACAAAAATTTGAAGACTAGGAGAAACTTCGACAGGAATACATAATACGGTAAAATATTTGCTCTCGAAGTTAGTAAAAACAATTATGTAGAATTGCCCTTTCTTGGTTTTATACTTCCACAAAATTTTATAAACAGATCAAAATGTATAGCGTTTATTTTGTTCAATGCTTTGTCAAGT
The DNA here is from genome assembly GCA_029891345.1 of Dryococelus australis. NCBI lineage: Eukaryota > Metazoa > Arthropoda > Insecta > Phasmatodea > Phasmatidae > Dryococelus > Dryococelus australis. The sequence continues at coordinate 132,141,137 of CM056997.1, forward strand.
GCACGAAGCAACGAGCAGTAATTTTATCCCCATGAGGTTGATATGCATAGCATCCCATTAACCGAGTTCGACAATAATACAAATACGCTCACAAGTGTCTGAAGTTGGAAATGTTAAAATACTCCACGAATCTTTGTCGTCTCCGAAATGATCCGTGCTCTGACAATGCACAAACAAAGCAATACAAAAAACGTGTTGGTAGCTTCCATGAAAACGTCCAGACACAAGATGAAGGCATCAGAACATTAAAACTGCATTTATTTACGATGAATACAAATACTCGCGCAAATATGTAGAATGTAAACTCGTAAAGCATGCAAGCAGCGCTTCAAATAATTAAAGCAAAATATCCTGAGCTAAATTTTACTACGAATTTAAAAAAATAATAGTGGGACACTTTGTATTTTAAGTAAAAATATCTGTGTAAAAACTTTTTAGCATGCTCAATAAATAGTGCGGATTTGATCAGCTTCATTTATCCCCTGCATACAGTTAAAATACAAAACACAGGGTTATTCTTACAGAATGAGACACACACACGCATGTATGAAGTTTGCTTGAAAGACAAGCTTTCGAACTCTAGTTAAACTATAGATGTTCTATTTAACATTGCCTAAGCTAGCTTAGAATCTAATAGATCTACTGCAATTAGTCATCAACTACAGAGTAACTCACACATGGCACTACTTTTCGATAACTTGAGTTCATAAATGTTTCATTTATGCTAATTTAGTCTCACCGATTTATGAAAAGGTTAGGTTTAATGTTTGTAAGTGCAAAAAATTTGGGAGAAAAGTTTTTCTTTGAATAAAATTTTAGTACACCTATAAGAAAAATTATTGAGGGACATAAGCAAAATAAAAGCTACCGTTTTGTATAAATTTTTTAAAAGAGAAAGGTTGTGGGGCTTACACTTTTCCCCCGCAGATATCCACCATAGCTGAAATTCCACCCCTTCTTTTCCTTTTTTTTTTTTTTTTTTTTTTTTGTAAATCGATGGGCCGAAAAAAAACATTTAAAATTCTTTAATTCCCCTATTTAATTTTGTGGCGTCAGCCGATGACTTTCTGAAATGTACAGATACGGAAGAACAATATATTTATACAAAACCTCAATGAACAAGTGTTACAAATTAATTACGGGTGGTACATGAGATGGAATGGAACATATTTTATTAAGGAACCCATTTCCGGAAACGCTTTCTTATACCAAAACTGGCGATAATAACGAACAGGGGTGGCGTACGGTATTTAGAAAGGTGCAAGTGAATAATTATTTTTAATCAGGTTTATTACGCACAGAGAGATTACAGCTGGTAATCATAATTGTCTCCTCCACGTTCGATGGATGTTCTGCATGCTGCGACGTACATCACTGAAGATGGCCGGCGTTTTCTTGACAGCCTCGAACGCTGCACGAATCCTGGCCTCAAGTTCTTCTCTGGTATTCAGAGGAGTGTAGTATACTAGTGGTTTGACGTGGCCCCAAAGGTAGAAATCCTAAGGCGTTAAGACGGGGGAGCGGGTTGGCCAGACAATGTGAGCTCCCCGCCCATTCCATCGATGTTCAAAAGCGGTGGCTACGTGGTCACGTACGCAATGGCCTCTCGGCTATCCAGACTCACATCCTCCAACAGGCTTGGTAGAAACTCCCTCAAGAAATGCAGATCCGTTACAGTGTTGAGGCGTGGTGTGCGGCCCAATTTAACCGTCGTTTGTAAACCCAGTCCAGACGTTTACTGAAAACCTCCGTTGATGTATGTCGCGTGGCGGTGTTCCTCGGTCCATATCGCCGATTTTTGGTACGAGAAGGCGTTTCCTGAAATGGGTACCTTAATATTATATCCTCAATTTCATCTCAATTACCACACATACTAATATGTAACACTTGTTTATTGACATCATGTATGTGTATGTGTGTGTATATATTATATATATATATATATATATATATATATATATATATATCTTTGTCGTTAGTAATTATCTTGGAAGTACTTTGTGCACCTCCAAGAAATCGCTTAACTGGCCCTTTCTTTCCTCGTATTCGTGAAGATTACTCGTGGTCGGGCGTTCAAACATATGATCCGAGGGAGCACCGAGGGGGCGGGGGGATGTAATGTGAAAGTATGCGACTAATGGTGAGAATAGGCCTACGTAAATACAGACATCGTGATTTGTGGCGGTAATCACTTCGGTTACCATTAGTCTTATAAGCGCAACAACTGCTCCAAGTCAGACAAATAGTTTAATAACCACTTTTACATTTTTTCCGATTCCTTCCACAAGAAAGTTGGGTTTGGCTGGTGATTTCAGTCGAGTTCATGTTTGCATGTGGTCATGCCAAAAAAAAAACATAACGAAGTCTAGAAAATTACCCCAAAGTGACAACGCACCGCTTCGTGTGCACTCAGTGTAAGAATGTTTTGACCGAGCGAGGTGGCGCAGTGGTAACTCACTGGACTCGCAATCGGGAGGACTCCGGTTCGATTCCCTGGCCGGCCATTCTGATTTTTGTCTTCCACGGTTTCACGAAATCACTCCAGGCGAATGCTGGAATGGGTCACTGACGAAGGCCATGGCCGAATCCTTCCCCAATCCCTCCTCCCTGCGTGACTTGCACCGTCTCTAATCACCTCTCTGCCGAGGAGACGTTAAGCCCACTCACCTACCTTATAATATTTTGCATAAGAACTATTTCTTACTACGCATTGCCAAACCGTCTATTATCTCTCGGTTTTTATTAATATTAACTATAAACAAAATTTTATATTTCAATAATAATGCTTAAGTAAAAGTGCAATTTACCCACAAATAATGTATTTTATGTTAATAAAAGGAAAAAAAAAAAGTTGTGAAATAAGGCATACTTAGGAGACAAACAAGTACGTCATGCATGTGGTGATTTTTCAAAGGTTCTATTCAAAAAGCGTTAAAATACTTGAAAATACTATTACTAGACTATATAGCAGAAAATAGCATTCCACAAAGCAAATACCTCGAGAGTTGGAGCCGTGATTCATCCTTGTTGAGACAACATTCCTTGTCTCATAAACAGCTGCTACCAATATCATCAAACACGAATACGCATTATTGACCACGAAATATAAAAAAGCGTTATACTGATAACTAGGGTCATCTGTTTTCGACGTGATTACGTCTTTAAATTTGCGACCATAGTGGGAGGCAATCCAAAAAATCTAATGATAAAATCTGGGGATACATTTCGGCTTGCAACTCCGAATCTATCATCTACATTCCAAATTCAATTACACCACTCGATTTCCAAAGGATTAAAGAATATGTTACGTTGAGTGAGAAATGCGAAGCATCGCGCGCGGTGGGGGTGGGTGAAATTTTGAGTTCGTTTCGCCGCGTCTCATAACTTCCGCGTAGTATAACTTTTGACTATGAGAAACTACGACGCTCGTTTAGGTTTCAATCGACATCTCTCGTCAAGATCAATCGATTGCGTTTATAAACATATTTGTGTGGCGTGGTTATGGTGAAATTGTATGCGTTTAATGTAAAAAATTAAGAAAATTGAACACAATTTCGGCCTATGCTCTTCAAAAAGCCACGCCGAAATACAGAAATCGTATACGGTTGGAAAGAGCATATCAAAAGCAATCCAGTGATACCCATAAAACCCCATATGATCGAGTAAAGTGGTTCCGGGAACGTAAAATAAACATCAAGGCGTCCGAGCGTGTCAACGTAGACGTATTCGCGCAAAGCAAACGGCTGTGTCCCCAACACAGCCAAACCCAATTTTTTGCGAAAAGATATACACGGAGGTTAGACTTCAATATCCTAAGTGCACACTTGCAGTCTTCATTTGACTGTTGGCCGCTTGTCTTTGTGTGAAAACAGTCCGTTACATGGGTGAGCCAATCAGAATTCAGTTTCGCTGATAATGATCGTCCGTGATTCGCGAGAGAACAGGTATGACGCAAAACGTTTCAAATGAACCAATCAAGAAAGTTGTTCTGAACGTAAATGCAATGGAACTCAGCTTGTACTGAAATCTTTCGTGAAAAACAGGTGTCCCCACTGATAACTTTAGCAAGGTCAAAAATTATATCTTCATCTGCGACTCAACGGGTTAGTTCCAATTATTTTTTGTGAAAGAAACGCGTTATGGTTGTGTCTATTACAATTCTTAAAAAAAAAAACTATGGAATATTTCAAAGTAAAGGCTGTTCACGATAAGAGAGCACTTTTGAGATCAACTTTAGTAAAAGTCACTGCTCCTACTTGCATAATAGCATAATATTTTAACGTGCGCACTGAGTGACATGCACCTAGTAAAGTTGGTAACGATAAAGGGAAAGTAATTTCATATCTTAACGTTCTGACCTTGCTGCGTCCTAACCTACGGACGTGGAAAGGCAGGATTTGCATAAAGACCTAGCAAAACCAACAGAAAACTAAAATGGCAAAAGCCATACAATAAACCATTTTTCTGTACAGTGTAAGATTAAAAACGACTTGTAACAGAAACAAGGAAGTGTGATAATATTCTTTTATTTTGGTTATGTTTCTTCCAAATGTTTTCATTTTCCATTGATCTTACATGTAGACAAACTTTCATTTATTATAAATTTTGCATACATATGGAAAAGCTAACATTATATTCCTCTCCCTTAGGTAACAAATATATGAGAAAGATTACATAAAAAGCAAGGTTGCCAAAATATAGAGTAAAATGCAACCAGACAATTCAGGTACAATAAGTTCACTGTTATGCAGCTAATACTTGAAAAATTCCACACGCGTTATGTTTATTCCTCTAACTGGCCATATAGTTAGTAAATACAGAAGACCATCACAAAATATATTGGGCAAATTCCCCCAAATTACCACTGTTACAAAATGGCGGATTTATGCCTGTCACACCGACATTTACTCCTGACATTACAGAATAATTCTTGTTCCTACGCCAGGAAACCCAATTTTTTAACATCTTACTGGTCGGAAATAAATAAACATTGCAACCTCAATTTTTAATACCTAATCTACTCGCGATCCCAAGTGGATGGGAGCAACTGTTCAGCAATGCCAGCCTTAACTGCCGCGAGTAAATATTATTAAGCAAAAATGCACTAAACTTTGTAAAGTTTTTTAAATTGTTCGCCAATAATAAATACAACAGAGTCTCGCATATAGCCTACCATTACCTAACTCGTTTTTTTTTTAAATGCTAAGACATAATATTTGTTTTTGGTTACCAATTGTTACAACGACCCTATGCCTGGTTATGAATTGGTCACATACTTCCTTATGAGTTTACGAAACTGGTAACAGTATGAAAGTTCGGTTAATAGGCCAACATTTCGCAAGCTTTAAAATATTTTAAAAATTTCCGGTTATAATGGCTCTCGCCTAACGTCAGAATGACGTAAAGGACCTATTCGCTTGAAGAGCCAACATTTGTGTATCAAACAAGAATGCTACTATCTAGTAGAAGCTTTCCCCCTCGAGGCCGCTGACTGACCCAGAAGGAAGCGTGAACAGGCATTAAATACACAGATCCACCACCTAGCGCTACCAATCAAATTAGAGATCCATTAATTTCCCGTAAAAAAAACGTAATTCCAAGAAATAGTTGGGGCGATTTCAAATGTACCTGGGACGGGTCGTGATATTCACGCCCAATGGCGGTTTATGTTACCTAATAATGTGAACCGACGCAGCGGACACCCGTTTCCTTTAGGAGGTCTTCACAATTGAAAAGTCGAACACCAATAATATTACAGTACGCCACCAAACTTCCGGCCTCTTGATCAAGTTGCCGGTTCGTAACCAGACGTCACCGTTTTGGGGTGCGCACGCACCAGGGCAAGCAGTTCCCTCGCTCGCCGTCGAAGGTGCTGCGCTCAGGTGACGAAACGCTGAACTATCCGTCCGTCACCCAAATGTCTACCAGGGCTGGTTGCTGCCGCACGTGAAAATGCACACGTGCATTGCCACTTATTTTCCTGGCATCCCAGGTTTTTCAAAGTCTTTTTAAGGTAACGTAAACCTGGTGAGAACACTACAGTTTAGTTATTTATTACTTTTGTGTCACATTGAAGGTTTTCAACAGGAAAATCAACGTGATAAAGAGTTTGTGTGTGTCGGACAGTTCGCCGCTCAAATTATCAGGTAGCCAAACACAGTAAGTATTCGAATGGGTGACTGGCGACGTAGTCCCGCCTGCTAATTACTTATTAGTTTTAACTATTGGAGGGCGTGTGCGACGTGGTCCGGCCCATTAATTTTAAGAGCTTCTAGTTGTAAGTTTGATGATCATCCAAAGGCGTGCAGTGACGTAGTGCGCTCGTCACAACGTCGAATAAAAAGTGTTAGGTAACCAATTGTAATTAGTTAAATTATTTATTTCCCTTTCTGCTTTTTTTAATGCATCGACGTGTAAAAATAACCAGATTTGTAAAATGTTTACTTTTCTAATAATTTCACAAAGTGATGAGGCCCATGGCAATGTTAATTTTACATAAGGCGGAAGCCTACACAACGTGCATATACGTAGATATTAAGCAGGGCTTTCAAAAGTGCTCATTTTACCGTGGATGGCCTATGAGTATTTTTTCAGGAACTGAAAAAGTAAATGTGGTCCTTGAAAAGAAACAAAGTCAAGCAAAACCCGCTGTAAGTAGCGCTCTTTTCGCGACATTTATTCTTGTATAAAACAGTGTTTTAAACCACAGCGACAACGCTGCATCTTTCCTGAGCAGATTGACGTATTGAAATCCCACAGACAACCGATACAAAACAGGCGCAAAGCTCGTTTACACTATTTTCCATCGCCGTCTCTACACATACTTACGGTAGGGCATAACCTTGACGGGATAAAAATGGAAGTATTACGCACACGCCATTTTTTTTAAATACAGTCGCCTCCAGGGAACTTGTTTCTTCGTGAAAATGTGTAGAACTGAGATCTTCACGATACCTATAAAAATTTGTCGTCGGCGACAAATGTCTGTAACATGGCTGTAACAGTATCATGCAGGTCCGCTGTATTCTCGCGTTGCCTCCCCGGCTGCCTTGTAGAAGTCACCTCTGCGATCGATTGGGGCGGAGATGAATTCGATCAGCGTGCGAAGGTCGACTTCGACGCATCTCAATTACACATGCAAATTGAGACCGAGTCTCGGCCTCCGGCTGGGCTGGGACCAGCAGTCTGAACAGGTAGCTACTGCGGAAGCGCCTCCAAACCGGCCTCGCATATATTTTTTGTCCGGCTAAAAACATGATGGCGGCCAGTACTGCCAACCGTAGAACAATTATACTATTTTTTCTATAATTTAAGTCATTGTATTACGTAGTATAATAAATTCATTATACTTCGGGAATACAGTATAATCAACTTCCGGGATATTTAAATATAACGTAACAAGAGTGAAATTTCGATCAATCATTGAAATACTGCTGAGCGTCGACATTGAAAACTTGCAATTTTTCCATTAGAACAGAAAACAAAGAACTGAACATCTTCGTTATTTTTTTTTTTTTCCAGAGATGCCAGATAATGCTCAAATTCTCATCCTTCCGCTCATTTATGTGCCGCAATCGGCTTTATAGCAGCTGCAAGAAACTAACAGACCTAAGGAGAAAGTAATAAATTATTATTCACGTCGGCCGTCACAAATTATCGTCACTGCCATACTTAAGCTGATATTTTCCAGTCTTTTAAGCTTTAAGTATATACTGTGGTGTTTAACGTAACATTTTTCGCTGTAGTATAATTCTTTATAAACACACACTTAAAAGTAGTATATACACTATTCACGGTAGAACGAGCACTTTTGTAAACCCTGCTTAAGATCTACCTATATGCACGTTATGTATTATTCCGCCTTATGTGAAATTAATATTGCCATGGATCTCATTACTTTATTCATGCGTAGGTCAAGTGAAACTGTGAAATTTTTAGGAAAGTTAATATTTAAAAAATTTGGTCATTTTTACACTTCGGTGCATTAAACAAAACAGAAAGCCAAAGAAATAATTTAAGTTATCAGAAATAGTTACCTAACACTTTGTATTCGACGTTAAGATATGGAACTACTTCCCAACCATAGTTGCCAACTTTGCTGGGCGCATGTCACTCAGTGCGCTCGTTAAAATATATGGGGTAGGAGCAGTGAGTTTTCTCTTAGGTTGATTTCAAAAGTGCTCACTTTATTGTGAACAGCCTTTAATTGCGGAAGGTGTGTGGTATTGCACCTGCAACCTAGTCCATAACATGCAAGTGCTTGTGGGCAGTGTAGTTGAGAGGTTTTGAGCTGCTCTTAACATCTAGGTCTTAAGAGCCGTTGGTGATGAAGCGAGGTGAGTATAGAGCAGCGCCGGAATGCAAGGGCGGGAAGAGATCCCTGAGGAAAAAAATCCGCCAACCAGCGGCATCGTCCGCCACGATCAGTTTATAAGGGTTTGTTTTATTTGTGTGCCAAAAATAGCGTGATATAACTACAGAGACTTAAATGAAAAATTGTGAGGTACTACTGTCTTCACTATAGTCTATTCACGGTTTCTTCGGCCATTTTGAATAAAACCTTTGAAAAATCTCCCCACGTGTGACGTGTTTAGTTACTTCCAACATACGCCATACATCACAAGCGTTTCATACTTGTGTTCATAAAGGTTTTTTTTTCCTGTTAAAATGATGTGTTATTCATATTTTATCTATAAATTATAATGCTTTATTTATAAATACTTTGAATGAAAAACAGGGAGAAAATAGGTATCTTAGTAGCGCCTAGTGAGAAATAGTTCATATACAAAATACTGTTACAACTAAGTGCGCACGATTGTGGTGCGTTGCCCTCTGGTGTAATTTTCCAGGCCTAGTTAAGCTCAGTTTGCACGAGGCGGAGGAATATTCTGGAAGTAGAATTTTAGCAGGGCTTCAGAAAAAAAGTCTGAAGTAACCGTGAATGTATTATAGTGATATATTATCTCAGTCAATAAGACCGTGAACTGACTGCCGCGCCGAGTGTAGGCAGCCACGCACCAGGGCGCCGACGAATTTATTGATTCTACTACGAATTTACATAAGATCAATGCAAAAGTTCACTTTTTTTCCCCAGAAAATCTGATGAACATTTTTTTTTAATTTCTGGATGAAATATTTAAAAAAAAATAACTTGTAAGTGATTCCGTGTTCTCCCAATGACTGATTAAAATAAGGCCCTACGCGTGTGCTCAAATATACTGTAATTAAATCAAACACGTGTTGCGAATCCTGATACGACATGCCATTTCGCAGTTTCGCACACAACAAAAAAGAAAAAAATATTTAAGAAAAGCAATTTACAATGTGACGAACATTGTACCGTTCAGCGACGCCTGCAGCTCGGAACGGAATGGAACGATGCAGGGAAAAGTATTCGTCGTTGTGAGAGACAGGTTGCCAGCTGCACGAGTCAGATGTTCGTGACCACGTTGTTCTATTCCTCTCACCGCCAACGCCAGTACGGCCTACAAACTGACACACTCTCGCGTCTTTGCGTCGTTCAGAACAATATTTTTTGTTCTTACGCCACAACAACAACATTATTTTATACAAGTTACGGATAACCTGGTATTAAATGACACTCGTTAGACTGATCGTTGTGTAACCGTCTGAACGCACGTCAGCTTCACGCTGAGCTGGAAGGGAACGGTACAATATATTCTCGTGTCAAGTTGTGAGCGATGCCCGAGCCCACACTGATGCACAGGTCATTACCGCGAAAAGAACAGCCTGCCACCTCTCTCTTCCGGGCTTACTACGTCTTCGGCGAGCTAACGAGATTCCGCCCGAAGCCGCTGTACTCGCGCGAAAGAAGAAAATTGCTTTCGCTACAAATACACAAAGACGGAGGCTTGATCGTTTTCTTGTCATATCGAGATTTATTCTCGTTGCCGACTGGAGCCTGCCTGGCAACATTTATTATAAATGATCCTGGCGTAAAAATCCGTCGTAAGAAAAAACTTCCTACGTCAAACAGCGTCTGGAAAGAAAACGCAACCAATTTTTGATTGAGATATGGACGTGGCGGGTAAGTCTACCACAGGTTAAATTGCTGAACAAACAGCAGACCTTATTCGAGATTTCATGGCAGTGGCAGTAACTCATTTAAACTAAAAACTTAATTACTGAAAGCAATCTCAGAGCCGAAGATATATTCAGGAGCATTTATCAGGACTTGACGTTTCCCTCAAGGTATAGTACTTGACATAATATAACTAGCGACCTGCAAAATTCGCGTTATTATTTAGCAACATGCTAGACTTCACTGCCCTATGCCTATCTGAGCGCAATCCGTGATTTCATTGGCTACTGACAACTATGCGGCTTCATTTACCTGTGTGACTGCTTCACTGGATATTTGACGTTCAACCAATGAGCCTTTACTATTGGTTGAAAGCGGGGATGTGTTATACAGATTGTCGGTCAATGACAGAGGTCAAACGAGCATACAATATAGTAAAGTTTAGTCTGAAATCACAAAATAACGCGGATTTTGTAGGTCCCTGATCATAACACTTTAGCTAACAATGACTGCAGCCTGCCCTCAACCCAATAAATCACAAACTTAAAAATCCTCAGAAAAAAAATACACAGCCTTAATAACTAATATATAAATGCGAAAATGTTCTTGTTTGTTTGTCCTTCTTTTACGTCAAAATGGAGAAACGAATCGACGTGATTTTTTGCACAGAGATAGTTGGAGGACCGGAGAGTGACATAGGCTACTTTTTCTACCTCGCTTCAATGTTGAGTTAATTAAGTGGGGCCGCAGTGGCTTAGCTATATCAAGTGGGGCCACAGTGGCCAAGTGGATATATATATATATATATATATCAAATGGGGCCTTAGTAGCTCATTGGATAGGCAGATTCCAAGTGGGGCCGCAGTGGCTCAGTGTATAGAGCGATTCCAATGGTGGCCGCAGTGAGCGCTTTTGAGGCCCTAGTTACTTTCTACTTTCAGCCATTTTTATCTTGTCATCACATTTTAAAATAAATATTACCATGTAAGTAATAAACATAGTGTATATATTCCACCGCAATCCGAAGTACGTCTAATGCTAAGATAAAATATATTTATTGACTATTATTCCAAATGCGAGGGCTTTCAAAAATACTCACTTTACCGTGAATAGCCAACAACAGGTTTCGAAAGTGGACTGCACCGAGCACAGTTATGGATAGAATTATCCCAAATACGGGAAAAATCTGCCAAAAAAATTACGTGACAACACCCTGGGCATCGGGCCTCCATCAGAAAGTGACCAGAATCGTAACTAAGCAATATTTAAAATCTTGATTGTGTAACGCCTGTTTTCATGAGATGATATTTGTATGCGCTGTTCAGAGTTAAATTGAGCCCTTCTGAAACAAACCGTTGAAAAATGCTACTGCCGCTACCGGAATATATTCTACGGGCACACAGTCTGCCATGCGCCCAGTAAAATTGTTAACGACAGACGGAAAATAGTTCAGCGTGTCAACTTTAGTGTTCGGTAAAGATCTGTTATAATGACATCATTTCTTTTGATTCCTGGTTATTTAAAGCAAACAAGTGTAAAAATTAGAACACATGTAAAATATCAAATTTTTGACGTGAATATGTCTCTACATTTTCGACTACAATGGTAGGCAATCCAGAAAATCCGATGATAACAAAATCGGGGAATAAACTTTGGCATGCCAGCTCCGAATCTATCGTCTACATTCAAAATTCAATTACACCACTCGATTGCCAAAGGATTAAAGAATATGTTACGTTGAGTGAGGACTGCGAAGCATCGTGCGCGTTGAAGATGAAGGGGGGGGGGGGGGGGGCAATTTTGTTGAGTTCGTTTCGCCGCGTCTCATAACTTCCGCGTAGTATAACTTTTGACTAGGAGAAGCTACGACGCTCGTTTATGTTTCAATCGACAGCTCTCGTCAAGATCAATCAATTGCGTTTATAAAAACATTTGTGTGGAGTGGTTATGGGGAAACTGCACGAGTTTAATGTAAAGAATTAAGAAAATTTAACACAATTTTGGCTTATACTCATCAAAAATTCAAGTCGAAATACATAAATCGTATACGGTTGGAAAAAACATCTCCAAAGCAATCCAGTGTTTCCCACAAAACCCCATATTACCCACAAAACCCCAAATGATCAAGTGAAGCTGTACCGGGAACGTAAAAAAAATTATCAAGGCGTCCGAGCGCGTCAACGTCGACCTATTCACGCAAAACAAACGGCCGTATCCTCAACACAGCCAAACCCAATTTTTTTAAACAATTTCACAGTTACACTTGACCGGCGCATGAATAAAGTTATTAGGCCCATGACGATGTTAATTTCACATATGGCAGAAGAAAACGCCATTTGCATACAAGTAGGTCTTACGCAGGGATTTGAAAAGCCCTGAGTTCACCATGAACAGCCTACAGCAAAAATCGCTACAGAACCGGAAGCTAGCTAGCAAATCAGTTTTGTTCGCGGCGGTATGATACAGCTCCATTTGTTTACATCGGTACTAAAGTAAGGGTAAAAGAAGTGCAGTTACGTGTTCGGAGACGAGAGAACTCGCCTGCCGCTGGCTGTTGGCGGCACGTCGGCCGTGCGACCAGCGCGACTCGGGATGAGCAACTAAAAGCTGACACAACGCGCCCGCATCCCCTGCCTACACCCCGCGGACGTTGTGTGAGTGAATTGGGGGGGGGGGGGGGGCACAGACAGTATTGTCTCCTCTTACTCTTACATCAACCTTTATGTTGCGAGACGTACAATGACGGGATGCCCGCACATCACCATGACACGGGCAACCACAACTCTTGGGCCATCCGCTCCTAAAAATAATTTAACATTTCGTCCGCGCGTAGGCCTATACTGTTCCAACGAGGTTTCCCGAGAATGGATGAATTTCTTCCCGATTAACTCGAAAATGTCGCGTTGTATCAGAAAACCCAAGTGCAAACAATTGTTATCATTTTCCGTCGTTCTGTGCCCTCTCTGTTGGTTTTGTCTATTCTTTTCTCCGGCTAATTTTGTGGTTATAGGCTATTCACGGTAAAATGAGCACTTTTGAAAGCCCTGCTTAAGATCTACTTGTATGTACGTTGTGTAGTCTTCCGCCTTATGTAAGAGTAACATTGTCATGGACCTCATAACTTTATTCATGCGTCGGTTAAGTGAAACCGTGGAATTATTAGAGAAGAGCATATTTTACAAATATGCTAATTTTTATTCAATTAAAAAAAAAACGAAAGAAATAATTTAAGTTATCACAAATGGTTACCTAATACGTTTTATTCGATGTCAAGACACGAAACTACTTCCCATCCATCGTTACTAACTTTACTGGGGGTGCATGTCACTCAGTGCACCAGTTAAAATACATGCAGGTAGGAGCAGTGACTTTTTTCTAAGGTTAAGTTCAAAAGTGCTCACTTTACCGTGAACAGCCTGTACTGTGGTGTTAGTATTGTTGATTTATTTGCCTTTATATTCTGACAAGGAATACTTATCCTGGCGTGTTGAATTGTGGTTTTTGTCCTATTTGTGAGTGTGTTTTGCGTTTTTATTGTTCAACTGTGTCCACTGATATTTTTTGCACTGTTCTGTCCACTCGTGTGCTGTTTTAGTTTTCGTATTCGTGTTGTCTTTTATGTTTTGGTTTACTTTTGTTGTCTGTCCTGGTTTGTAATAATAAGTTTTTCGTCAGTCTTTTTGTCGTTTTTATTATATAAATATTTATTTTCTATTGACACGGAAACAGTTTTTCCCATTTATCTGTCTGCGGTGTTATAAAAGTTTTTTTTTTTTTTTGGTTCTTTTGCCTTAATACTGAGTTCTGTGTGCTCACCGTCGGCAATGGACACAGTCCAATCATACCAACATAGTAACATGAACTCACCATCGCCATTAAACTTCAAAGATAGAATATTTCATTATAAATCCGGTGATAGTAACATATATATTTTTCCTTGGCAATAGTTAAGTGACCAGCATTAAACAATCGTCGGTGAATTCTGCTTGAGTATAAAATAAACTGAGGTAAATACGAAAAAATGTTATCATTGAATTTTGTTTTCTGTCTTGGGAATCTAAAACTTTTTTTTCAGAGAGTAAGCACATCCTGGTGGCGCATATAATACTCCGATATCTTACTTGTAGCGCTTGTAGTCCAACGAAAACATTAGTTTCATAGCTTCTTTATTCGCGCTCCACTGTGGAATAACATTCCTGAAAACCGCGATCTCTTTCAGCGTCGTGTCTTGTTCCTGGTCTTTGGCAACCGTGGAAGAAGATGTAGAGGGGAGGCGTAATTTGAACACGTGCAGAACATCGATTAAACACAGAATCTACACAAACCAATTGTTTCACGAAAATTTAATTTCTTAAAATGTTATTATTTATTGTTTATTCATATAAAAAGAAAAATATGTTTTCGCTCACTGATGCTTAACAAGATCCTATGTATGGTTATGAAAAGTGATTGTTCCTGTATTTCTTTTCCTTTTTTCTTCCGAGGTCAGTGACGAAAGGGAGAATGATCGTGTGAGGAGGGTGGGCGGGTACATGCGGCTTTATGCTGGAATGGGGCGGCTTGAGAGGTGGAGAAGGATCACACTTTTCAGTGCAAATCCTGAACAAATGTTCAAAGCGAATCATGTCCCTGGACACACATATTCCCACTAATCACACAAATCTATACATGTGCCTGAAATATATTTTGGTAAGGAGTACAGCTTGCTCAATTGATGGTGGGGGGGGGGGGGGGACCAGGGAACCGAGTTAGTCTCGTAAAAAAATACTAATTGGAATAATTGATATATAACAGACACAAATATAGTATAAAAGCAGCGCCACCTTTCCGGTAGCCATACTCACATTTGGTTACAATTTCTTAATCTCGTAAGTCTCAAAAACGTTTTCGACGGAATGAGGGACGTAGTCTTGAAAACTGTTATTTCACTGCATGAGTAGTTTTGGTATAAAACGAAACTTTTTTTTTTTTTTTTTTACGGTATTCAAAAACAGTTTAATACTCTAAAAGAGAATGTAGCACAAAGGTCGTCAAAACTGCACAAAACAATGCTTTGGCTTCCTGCCAGCTGACAGGGCGATCGTGAGAAATTCCGACATACATGCGCACTGAACACTAGCGTCGCTAATGGTCTAAGTTTGCACACATGCGAACGGCCAAGACTTATCTCGTAATTCTTCCTATTCATAACTGGTGAATAACTTTGTCTCGCCATGTGTAAGAAATGAACAGTTATCATCGGCACAAAGATTTCTGTTCTGAAGCGCGCATTATCGACCACTAGACCAAGTTATGTTTGCGACCAAATTTACGAAACTATTCGAACTGTCGGTAGAGAGAAAAAATATTCAATACGCTGCCGAGCGGTTGCGAGTCAATTTTTAAAACGCTCCATAACGGAATTGAATATTGCAATGGGCTCCCCATGGCACTGGAATGCCATGTGACCGAATGTCTCCGACCCATCTGTCCACCAGTTACGTAAATTTTATTGGAATTCAATCAGCCAAAGAGTTGGCATCAATCCAATGACGCGGCCTTGTATGGACACACATTCCAGACGCTTTATCAGCTCGACGATCACAAGAAGCCTTAGGTTTTCTTCACACCAAAAAATTCCCTGTTGAGCTTTAAGACGTGCGGTTGTGCACAGACAATGAAGATTAAAATACCTTTAAATTACGGTGGGTTCCGAACCACTTTAAAACCTACTCGGTGTTCAGAAAATTTGCGTCTAGCCATGTGTTGAACTCGAGCGGAAGCGGCACTAGACTAAAATAATTTTTTCGCACAAAGATTATTCAGTTGTCTTCGCCTAAAAGTAATTTCGCTTACTGCCAACAGATCTAAAGCAGTTGAACTACAGGTACTAGACAAAGTCGATTCGCCTAATCCTTAACATCCATAAACGTAGTTCCTCCTAAAGTCGTTTGATCTACAGTAGTTTGCTGTTTGTTCTAAAATGCGTTCGAAGTTCTGGACGAGAAATTGCCTTGACTCCAAAAATATAGTCCATTGACGGTTACTCCGAATTTTTCTGAAACCTTGCGAAAGTTGTACTTCCAGAATATTCAACCGCTTAACCGAGTCTAGAAAATTACACCATAGGGACAACCCACTGCATTCGTGCGCACTCACTTTAGTAATATTCTGCATAAGAACTATTTCTTACTAGGCATTTCCATCCAACACACATATTTTCTCTCCGTATTTATTCATGTTAAATAAACGTGAAATATAATTTATGTATAAAATGTAAGTAAAATTATAATTTAACTAAAAAAAAGGGTAACTGTGTGTTAACAAACGTATAACACGCCATTGATACATGACAAATTTAGGAAACAACAAAGCACGTAATACACTGGCTGATTTTTGAAAGGTTTAATTCAAGAGTGTGAAGAAACCGCGAATAAACTATAGTTATACAGTAGGGATACAATTACTTGACCTACAGTCGTTTCACCTGATCGCAATTTCACCGACAGTCTTTTCCCCTAACTTATATTAGTTGGACATAAAAATTCTTTAAAGTAGTTTTCGAGAACGTTTCGTCACTCCAGCAAGAGGCTGTAGGCCTGCAGACGAAAAACTAACAGTCGTTTTGTCTACAGTCAGTAAGTCGTTTATCCGACAATCGGTACGCCTAAAGTCCTTTCACCTACAGTCAGTAAATACAATGTTATGTTTAGCCTGCTGCCCGGGCTCTATCCGTCGCTATACGGCCTCCTCGCCACATGAACGTGACTTCAGCGCGGTACATTCTACCTTTCATTATGTACACAATTAAGAACCTAAACATGTTACACTGATAAAGGCTGTTCACGATAAAGTTAGCACTTTTGAAATCAACCTTATAAAAAAGTTACTGCCCATGCCTACATATATTTCAACGGGCGCACTGAGTGACATGCACCCGGTAAGTTAGTAACGATTGATGGAAAGTAGTTCCATATCTTAACGTCCAATAAATAGTGTTAGGTAACCATTTATGATAATTTTAATTATTTATCTCTGTTTCTGTTCTTTTAAAGGCATCAGATGTGTAAAAACTAGCAGATTTATAAAATGTTTACTTTTTTAATAATTTCACAGTTTCACTTGACCGATGCATGAATAAAGTGATGAGGCCCATGACAATGTTAATTTTACATAATGCTGGAGAATACACAACCACGGCCAGCGACGAATCTCATTTTCGTGATACTTTACTCGACTGTTTGAGTGAAGTGGATACAGGTTTGGGTGGCTCTTAACAACGAGGTCTCAATAACCGACTAGAATGAAGCGAGATCGCCGAAGAAGCCCGCCGACCAGCGGCGCGACCCGGCACGATCCCCAGGTACTGTAACCCCGCTAAGTTACACCGCCGCGGCCATCTCGACTGTTTGGAATGGAATGCAGAGTACTTCACCTCGGTCTTCCTCCTAGCTGCAGAACGCGCGGCCAGGCGACTGCATGTAGGGGAGGGAACCAGAGATCCCCTCCGCCCGCGGCATAATTACTCTCGGCGCGTTTCTCGCAGACAATTAACGGCGAGTGTCTCGGGACGACGCGGCGCGGCGGGCGCGGGGACCCTCTCAGACGCGCGCCTGTTCGCGGTTAATTTGGTTCGCGGGCCGAGATTAATTACGGCGGGGAGCCGCGCAGGTAGGCCCCGGCGCTAATTGCCAATAACAGTCGTGGGGCGTCCCCCCTCCACTCGCAAGTAACTATCACGCCCACCCCTCCACAACACACACCTATTTAAATCAACGATTTTGTTACTGACACACCATTTAACCTAGGTGTTAAGGGGCCCGCCAACCTTCAGAGTTTCAGGCCGCGAAGAGAGGGAGGTCTAAGGGCGACATTGGCACGCTCATCAAGCACGCCACCGTCGGTACGCGCTAGTCTATGAACTGAACTGGCGTGCAGTGTTACCGCCACGCTGCTTTGTAGCCTACCTAAGCGACTGAAAGCGGAAAGTCTGTGGCAAGCTTCAATACAAGGCCCCTGAGCGATTTTGTGCATACATATCTGACGAGTATATTTTTGAGATACAGCGTAGAGTTGTTGGACTGCTCCGAAATATTGTGTATGCAATGTGCGTGAAGTCTTTAACAGCACTCGACCAACTTCGTTTGAAGTGCGTGTTATTCTCGTTGATCAGAAACGCAGTTCAAGAGCCAGAGGCGTTCCCCTTTGGGAGGGGGGGGGGGGGGGAGAGGTGCCAGTCCCTGTCGAATTATTTTATAGATTTTCCGCCACAAATTCGATTTCAGGAGGCGCATTACAATTTTGGCACGACAAAGCATGAATAATACCTTCCTTAATGTTACTGAATTGTTGCAGGACCTCTACATTGGATATTTTCTAACTTGTAACAGCCGACGTAAAATAACTGATTATTTTGTGGGCGTGACTACAGAGGTCATAATAGCTACGGCAGTAGAACGTAACAGATTTAAGAAAACGCATGTCACCATATCGTCAAAAGAAAATCTACCCAAAAATCCACGTTTGCGGGTAGTAGCTGAAAGTAAAATAATCCAAGATGGAGGGGCCTGATAACCCTTAAGAAGTACTAGATATTGCATCGCCTATGCTGTTGGGAATAATGCCCTGCCATACCGGACAGTCGCGAGGTGGGTAGACGTGTGCAATTGTTGGCGTGCTCTTTATCCTACGTACGCATAGTGCTTACCTTGTCCTGTCAAGTGTCTATTTTACACTATCCACACTATCCACACGCGCCGGTATTCTCACACTACAACATAGTTGCCATGACTCATGCCCTAACTTTTGTATACAGATTAAATTTGTCTGCATTTCTTCAATTCAAAAAGTATTGATGTTTTGTAAAAAGATAACGAAATTTTCGCTCGCTCCGAGCAGACACAACGGAAACTAAAACAACAATCATTCAGAATATCATAAACTGGCCTCGCTTTCTGCAAGAGTCAGGTCGAAGAGTGAACCTCACGTCGAAACTTTTGCTCGTGAAAAAGCAGATCTCTCCGACGAATGTAGTTTGCAAACACACAGACAGACTACACTAAACATTATTTCCTTTTTTCCTTGAACTTGAAATTAATATGCAGTTAAATATGATTCAGTAAAATTCATACAACTATTTTATCAAAACCAGATAAAAAAAATCGCAGCATCTAGTTCTCTGTCCAATATTCAAAACACATCGAAAATCGGGTTTGTACAGTGAGCAAAAATGTTTTCCCTTATATAACTAATAAATACTTGTCCAGCGAAATTGCGCAGTGCATTCAGCCAGTCGAGAAAATACAATTCTCAAGAGATAATATCCACACGAACTCATTAATTTTCTCCTAACTTCAAAATAAACAGCTGCATCACGACGTCACAAAATGAGAGCTAATCACAAACAAGGTTTCATCCCAATCTAAGTTCTGAACTGAGATCACGATCGAAACTCGGCCAGTCACTTTGGTGTAACACCTGTATACTGGAACTCGGATGCAACAGAAGGTCATGATTGAAACAGGATCTTAGGATCTCGGTTCGAAACAGTTATGGGGGTAACTGGGCATAGAAGTATAGACCATTCACGGTTACTTCCCACTTTTCTGAAGCACTGCTTAAGTTCTATTTTCCGGCCATTTCCCCGTATCTCGCAAGCACACCAAGGCGATCAGGGTTCAATTCCCAGTCGGGTCACCGGATTTTCACATGTGGGAATTGTGCCGGACGATGTCCCTCATAGACGGGTTTTCTCGAGGATCTCCCGTTTCCTCCACCCCTTCATTCCGGCGCCGCTCAATATTCACTTCAATCACCCTCATCGGCTCTCAAGACCTCGCTATTCAGAGCCGCTCGGTTAAGCTTTGTTTGCACGAGGCGGAAGAATATCCTGGAGGTATAATTTTAGCAGGTCTCCAGAAAAGTTTGAAGTAACCTTGAATGGACTATATCAGCCGGGCCGTACCGGCGGCCCGAGCACGTGCATCTAGGGAGGCGAGCAGTCAGCACTTGTGGTGCTTGCAGTGAGTGAAGAGATTTGGACGGCTCTTAACATCGAGGTCTTGAGAGCCGATGAGAGTGATTGACGTATGGAGCAGTGCCGTAATGAAAGGGCGGGGGAAACGGGAGATCCCCGAGAAAACCCGCCGATCAACGGCGTCGTCCAGCACGATTCCCACATGCGAAAATCCGGAATGACCCGGCCGGGGATTAAACCCGGATCACCTTGGTGAGAGGCGAGCAGGCTAACCGCTCAACCACCGTGGCCATCTGTGGTGCTTCCAGTATTTTTTTTGTTAGCGAGGTGGGAAAACTACGAGAGAGCGGCATTATCTTTTTGTTTGTTTTGGTTTGCACTGGCTTAATACGAGTGATGGAGGGCTCAACACTAGAGGAATGATATAAAAAAAAGGGGGGGAGGGGCGCAACTGAATCACTGATTCTCTCCTTTCCCCTAGAATCCCCCAAAGTTTTCTGAAGTTAAAATCAGCAAAAATCGCATCGATTTTATTTATGATTTATACTTTTATCTTGTAATGGCGTGCGCATTTTGGCACACCCCCGGAGTAAGCCCACAGACTCGGCCATCGCCAGTGGAACTGTCAAAGCCACACCGTTAACGATGATAAAAGCGTTCGATTAAAAGAAATATTCCAAAAGGCTAAATATTTTTAAATACTTTTAGTAACTTGAATATATTCTAAAGTCCATTCATGGTTACTTCACACTTTTCTGAAGACCTGCTAAAGATATACTTCCAGGATATTCCTCCGCCGCGTGCAAACGAAGCTTTGCTGAGTCTAGAAAATTACACCACAGGGTCGACGCTGCACATTTCTGCGCACTCTGATTAATAATATTTTGCGTAAGAATTTTTTTTTCTAGGCATTGCTAACACAGCTATTTTTTTACTATTTTTATTCATGTCAATTATAAACGAAAAATTATAATTTAGAAATGAAATATAAATCAAATATCGAACCAAAAATTAGGAATGCGCTTTTATGAACAAAAGCATAAAACGCTTGTGATACATAGCATATTTAAAAAAACAACCAAACACATAATGCACGAGGGGATTTTCAAAGGTTTGATTCAAAAAGTGTGAAGAAACCGCGTATACACTATAGTTGCATAGAAATTACGTCAAAGAAAGCGTACAAAGCACCTAGTTCGATAGGCATTGTTCTAGCCTCAAATTCTCACCATTTTACCTCTTCAAGTAAAGCTTGATTCACATTTACGGTAAAAACCTATGGTGGTTCAAAGCAGATATTTCTTACGTTACCATTTTGCTGTTTAGTTGCGTCTACGACCAAGCAATTTCGTTCGTTATTTTTTAATGCAAAGATTCCAAAATCAGTGATGGACAATAGACTAGACGCTTGTCATGTTTCTACTCTTTTTATTAATTCCCTTGAGGTACGAATTTTTAGTACGTGATTCTCAAGAGACTATAATTTTGTTGTACATACTTCCAAAACTACCTAACACTTTAGTACTACCTATCGGTTTATTTACAAACCAAACGTTAATTTCATGTAATTCCTCAAACTGAATTATTGTATACTATTAAATTAAGACACACTGATTTCCCAACAAATTAGTGGGATCAATTACGTGAACTAACTGACTTCTGGGAAATATCGGTGACGTCAAGGTCTTCTCGCGAGAAGAAATGTTGGCGTGATTGGCTGTGCTAGTTTTCAGCTTCGTACAGTGGTATCGGGGTACATGTGAATCGAGCATTAGCCATTAAAAGGTCGGGTATTACGCTCGGTGCAGGGCCGCAGCCCCTAGCCCGAGCCGAAGCCGGGTATGTGGGCGCGCGGCATGCAAAATGTACAAGATGCGAGCAGGCGGGGCAATCCGTGATGTTGTGAGGGGGGGGGGGTGCGCGCAGGGGGATGTTCTCATTAGACATCGCGGGGCGGGGTCTCCCCGAGGCGATACCAGCACTGCCATTGTTCACAGCGCATTGTCCCGCCTCTGATTAGGACTGCCCGCGGGGGCACCTCGCCCTAGACTCCTCGCGCGTTTTTCAAGTCGTCCTTCCGAGAACCACATCCGACCACTGCTCGCACGCTGGGTACCCCTTACTTTACAATATCTTTAAAGGGGTCCGCACAGTTGAAAAATTAAGCAGCGAGCAGTAGGATTATGCACAAAGCATTAATCTAACCGAAATTAGGTACACAATAAAAAGAAGGGCGCCGCTGTAACCGGCGAATCTTACCCCCAGGCGGATTTCACCCTAAGGTAGGAAAGGACGGACACCCTCGCGATCGAGACAGGAAAAGAACGTACTAAGTATATCATTATATAGGCTATTCACGGTAAAGTGAGCCTTTTTGGTAGCTCTCTCATTTGGAATAAACGCCACAAACATATATTATTTTAGCCTTAGACGTTAACTACCAAGTGCGAAGGAATCTATACACTGTGTTTATTACTTACATGGCAATGTTTATTTAAAAAGGCCGTTAAAGGCTGAAATAAAAACGTAACTAGGGCCTCAGAAGTGCTCACTTTACCGTGAACAGCCTATACCATTGGTGAGGTGTCGGCACATTGGGGTGCCGTAGGGAAATAAAAGGGTAAGTATTCAGAATATAAGCTTTTCGGAAAAATATATTTTTTTTTTTTTCGCGGAAAGTGGTACAGTTTCACTGTACTAATTACACAGAACAGGAATTTACTACACTTGAAAATCATATCTGGGGAAACTCGAAGCTTCGCTGATACGTGTCCGCTTCGCGGCCACCACCTACAAAAAACAGCCAGCGGCGTACCTTGAATCACTGTTTTGGGTATTAACTGCCCTGCTGGCGCAGAGGACTCTGGCTCGGTGCGTAATGTTCGGCTATGCTGGAACAGTATTTTTATTTGCGAGGAGCTACGCTTGTTCCTTAAATTGTTATTCTACCAAAGGGCACATTCTGGCGAGAAAATGACGAGGGTAACGCTCTCGGGGATTAGTGTCAACCTAATGTGTTGTGGTCAGCCGAGGGTTGTAAACAGTATTATATTGTTGTTGCGGTTGTCAGCGGACCGCCAAGCTGTTTTGACATGTGCCGCCACTCAGGCATTCAGGGGGTAAAATAGCCTAGGTAAAATCCGTCTGCTACACCACCTACCACCTACTTGGAGGTTTATAGCGCGTTTGAGGCAGGGATGCGCGGGAGTCGATAAGGATGACAATGACACGAGCGCCTGTTGCCCCTTCGCTTTTACAGGCAAGGCGCTGAACTGGAGTACAGTGTTCCCGTTGTGCTGCGTGTACCTATGGAACTTTAAGCGGTGACCCTATCAATTTATCGGTGGAAAGTCTATAGCAAGATTCAATGCAGGTTCCTATAATAGTATCCCATGTTTCCAACCAATATATTATGAGATACAGCAATGTACACAAGTCGTTTTCAGGTATCTTGGAGGGCTCGGGAACAGCATTTATAATGTACATGATGTTTTGAGAGTATTATACGTACTTTGCCTGAGGTGTGTTTTCTTTTAGTACATTGGTGCCATGGGACCATGTTTAATGGTTTCGTAAAAAAAAAAACGCGGAATTTAAACACAGCACCGCATTTCAAGCGCCGGTTAGGCGGCGCCCTTAATAGTGTTAAATTGTTAGTTAAAATGTAAATAGGCGTTTATTCATTTGCATTTTTGTTTTTTGCGGTCGTTATTAGCAGCAGGCAAATATAAATGAATCGCTCTTGTGTATACTAGATGTTTGTGAGGTTATTACCCAATGTCAAATCCTACTGCTCACTGCTTAAGTTTTCAATTCTGTATAACCCTTGAGGTTTAGTTCTCAATCCGCCATATTGAATTTTCTGTTTATGGGGCATTACTTTGTTTTCGACGAAATAACTAAACATTTCCTGTTATTACAAGTTTACAATCCACAAATGCCTTCAAATGTAGAAGACTAATTTCATCCATGCTTTATCTGATAACTGTGAAACGGCACGAATATTGATAATTTTAACATTACGACACCAATTACAATTACTCGACAAAATTCAGAATTTGTGTTTGTTTTACAGAGCAATGTATATCATTCAACAGGTACATGGTTATAGTTTAAAAATAAGTGTTTCTAATTAACTGCAATAAGCTGTGAACCAGTAATTCAACATGGTGTGTAAGGTCGAGCGCATTACACTTGGATTTGACGGAGAGGCCTTACCATAAATGACGGCGAAACGACTTCCGTTAGACAGTTATCGCATACTTGGGACTCAGGCTATCAGTGGAGTGGTTTTACAACCGGATATTTGTTGTTGGGGAATAGAGTGGGAAATAATCTTGCTCCAGACGCAACACTGAGTCACACTTACCCTTAAGAATAACTGAAACTAGTGTAGTATTAAAGTACATACGGATACGGCAAATCAGTGTGAAGAAGCTTGCTTGAGCTATTATGCCTGCAGCATCGAAAAAAACTCATTAAAAAAGGACAATACTTGCAACTAGAATCAAGCAGCAGTAATTTATGCCATTAAATAAAGGATAAATTAACAAGAAAGGGCAAATTAGACGAAAAAATTACCAACAGATAAACTTTTTTTATTTGCAAACTAAAAAAAGTTGGTAGCGAATTAGGTGAGAGTTTGAGCGGTACTAGATACAATAATATAATTCAAAAATCGCAAATATTTTACAGATGGGGGATACTAGCCAATTTGTCACTATAATTTCTATGGGCGGCTTACACGTTAAACTTACAACTTAAGATAGTACAGTAAACCGATCCGTAATTTACCCGGGCTTCGAGCCAGTAAACCTGATGTCTGAAAGTTACTTTTAAGCGATCCGCTGCCATGGATGTCGCCAACAGACAGAAGATTAAAAAAAGACCAACGTTATGTCATTTACTTTTTATTTCTTATCGCAATTTAGCTTGTTTGGAGTTACTGTGCCAGAACAATTGAAAAATAACGGACGATACTGAAAAAAAATTTTTTAGTTAAAAGCAATTTTTTGTTTAATGTTTATTCCTCAGTGGCGAGTACGGATATACATACATGGCCAATTTTACTTTTCTAAACTCGCTAGAAGACTTTATAATCACTTTATAATAACACAATATAGGAGTACCTCATATCCGTTCAGAAACACTACAAAACTCTTCGATATTTTTTAACTCTACCTCCTCAAATTTGGTGTTATACGACTGCCAAAAACATAAACAGTCCCTAATTGTGCAAAATAGTTCACAGAAAACGCAAGCTTCATATACAAAATAAACAAGTTTAAAATATTGCTAAAGATACTGACACATAGTTTGGAAACTGCCGCTCGTAGCGTTTCCAATATGTAAGATAAAAATTCAAGAACGTATGACAGGAAAGGCAAGCTGTCGTTTATTTCGCATGGATCGAGAAGGTGAAGTTCATAAATTGCAGCACCAATAATAGGTTTATTCGAGTGGTATGCTTTTTCTACTATCTGCGAGAAAGCGATATTTTTCAAGAGCCGAAAAGTAGCAAAAAACAGCAGTTACTTTCGGCAGAACGACACGAAAGACTAATAGCAGTAAATTAACACGTCAAAAATAAATAAACAAAATTATATTTAAAAAATGTTAATAATTATTGCCTCTGTGTAATTTACGCGTATTAAAATTTTTGGCCACTCTAGTTAACTTACTTTCGAATATAAATGTGTCTTAGATATTTTTACTTCCCTTTGCACTTTTTACGGGTTACCGAAACACATTCTCTTCATTAATTTGCGTAAAAGCAAATTACTATTTGCAAATCGTCACTCTCAAGACATTTCGACTGTTGTAATTTTATTTGGCGACCATTTTTTTCAACCTTGCTCGTTTTGATATTTATGCTGTACCTCGGCGAGTAAGAGCAGAAATAGCTGCTGTGTATAGCACAAATAGCAACTTCTACCGCCACCCAAACAGCGTGCAAAAAAAGTTCTTCCGGTAACACGAACGGCTACTAGCAGAAATAGCACTAAACTAGCAGAATAGCAAACCACGCGAACACATCTATTATTGCAACGTCCGAACTGAAATAAACCGCTTCGCCTCGGCCTCGCCATAATTACTGGAAGCAAATATACACAGTCATCGCTCTACACACCGTCAACCCTGCTTCATATTTTTTTCCTCATTAAACAATTCAAAACGCATTCGTTGATGCTGTGCAGGTGACCAACGAGAATATTCCGCAATGCACGTGTCTGAAAGGAAAAGGAAGCTTAATAAATAAACTAAAACCAAACCAAATTAATATTTCACAGCACAAGACACGGGAAGAAAATTGCATTTATACGCTGTTCACGGTAAAGTGAGCACTTTTTAAGGGCCTCCCAACAGCCATTAACCTCTACTAAATATATCTTATTGCAACTTCAGGCAATGAATTTTGATGGTGGTGAAATGTATACATCGTGTTTATTGGTCACATTGCAACGTTAATATTAAAAAGCAGCAGGAAGATGGAGATTGGATGAAAGGAAAAATTTAGAAAGGCCTTAAAAAGTGCTCACTTTACCGTGACCAGCCTATACCCAATTTTCCTTCTTCGCCCTGAGGCTTAAGGGAAGTCTTTTAAATTCATGTACGTAAATTGTAATCTACGCAGTGCGGAACTGCACTTAATACGGCAGAATAAAAGCAAGCGGGAAAACAGTCCCTAGCGGGGCCGGCCTGGATAACCCCGCGACCTCTTGAATATGGGTCAGCCCAGTTGCTGCGTCACCAAGCACGTACGATCTGTAATGGAACAACAATTAACGAAAACAAACCAAGTATAGGCTATTCACGGTAAAATGAACACTTTTGAAAGCCCTGCTTCAGGTCTACTTGTGTGTACGTTGGGTGTTCTTCCGCCTTGTGTAAAATTAACATTGCCATGGCCTCAACACAAAACGAAAGAAATGATATAAGTTATCACAATTGGTTAACCTAACATTTTTTATTCGACAATAAGATATGGAACTACTTCCCATCCATCGTTGGCAACTTTACTGGGCGAATGTCACTAAGTGCGCCCGTTAAAATATATGTAGACAGGGGCAGTGACTTTTTTCGAAGGTTGATTTCAAAAGTGCTCACTTTATCGTGAACAGCCTTTAACATCGAGGTCACAAGGGACTACGCATTCCAATCTCAACAGCTCTTCTGCTGTTCATAAACACGCAGCTACTATCACAGTGATATTCGAGTTCTCATCACGAATTTTCACCTCATGAAATTTAAGAGACTAAATTTTTGTTTCTGATGCAAAAGAGTTGGCGAAGTCCTGTAGCGGGAGCCGCGGGAGCACTGTTACGGCCATTTCACACGATCAAAGTTCACTTCGAATTTTCTTCAAATTTACTTCATTCAATTCCTCGCATACTGTGTGAAGTCACTTGGCCGTCACAATCGCGACTATTTTGTCTTTCGAGCCATCGAATGACTCAAATTCATTTAAGGATTTTCGTTTACAACATGTTATGTATTTCTTTGAATCCAATTTTTCAAATGTCACTCTGAATTATCAAAACAGTATACCTATAAAGTGCAGTGTGATAATAAATTAATTTATGCACATTTAAGCTACAAAAATATATTTGCACGTATTTATTTGATGCAAATTAACTACATTATCTTAAACAAACACGTTTGTTTTCATTTTCACACATTATTTTCACGTAGTGTATGATTTGAAGAAGTTTAAAAAAAAAGGTACTGAAGTTAATTGTATTTTTATTTATATATGTTTACATAATCTCAAATCGATTTGGTCAGAAAGTTATGTTACAGTACGTAAAATTAGAGCTTAAATAGTACCTTCTATAAATAATAAACGTCACCGTAAATTAAATGTAAATAAATAATAGGAAATGTTATGAAAACGTTGAGCACTTTTTGTGTCACACTCCATCTGTAATCGTATTTCTGCATTTATAGAAAAGACAACAAGAAAGAAAACACATTTTCGTATAATATGCGGAACGTATAGCTATTTTATTACGAATTTTTTAAAATAAATACATACGAAACTAACGTTCCAAATAAATATTATTTTTGCAAATCATAACGTCAAGCACAGAAGTGCCAAGAATAAATCCTCGTATTTATTTATTTCCTTATCTGTCATTTACTATGAACTACAAAAAAAACATGATAAGCCTTATTTATAGGTATCAGGCTATTCGCAAACACATGGGCGGACAACTGTGGCGGGCATTATACTCGTTCAATAGGAACAATTCCAAATTTCGAAGGTACAATCATTAAAAGCATTAACGCACAATCCATCACTGCTGCCAAAGCCACGGGAACTGCAGCATCCATCACAATTATGATTGGCGGAACCTGTCAAACATCAAATATACCGCACATACGGACTATAATATAAAATGTTTCAATTGATTCGGCTTGCATCAGACAAAGCTGCGGTAATGACGTTTCAGTGACGTCATGACCGCACAAGCAGTCTGACGGGAGGATCTGAGAACGGGCGAGCGAGTTCTGGCTCGCCAGAAACGGCACATCTGCATGTCAGACGCGTGGCGAATACCACTGTGTGATATCCACTTTTCAACATCGAGTCTAAACATGTTGACCATATCGATACAGGTGCGATGTAACGTTCCCAGACAGTATTGGGAATCGATGGCGTTATATATCGCAAATACCGCTAATATTATCGCAAATGTCGGCCTTTAACATTGCAAATGACAATCGTATTCATATCGCAAATATTGCATATAGCAAAAATCGCATATTACCCACATCGAACGTCACCAACATTGCATGTTACAAACATAACAAATCTCTAATATCACATATCGCTGATATCGAGACTTGCATGCAATATATTGAGCTAAACTGTTGGATCGCATCGCAGTTACAATATTTCAGAAATATTGTTTCCTGATCGATATATCGCATAGCAGTAGTGGCGAAACGTGTATAGGTGGATTCAAACGTTGACAGCTCACGCCTAACAGGCACAGCAGATGATACCAACAGCCAATCAGAAAGCTTCTAGCAGCTTCTGCATTATCCACGTAGTCTACGAGAAAAAAAAGGTTGAGCTGATTTCAACTCTGTCCACACCTGCAACGCCAATATTACCCACAATTCGGTGCATAGTGTACCAAGGAAACAAAATGGCATCCATTAAATTTATATTTCGAGATAAAAATGGGGTAGCATCCATCCCATCTTAAATTAATTTTTGTTTCATGGTAGCTTACTCCTTACATAAAATATTTAAAACGAAGGCTGCCAGGGACATTGGCCATATCTTAACGGATACTTATTAGTCCACAACGTTTTGTCAATGTTGTTGTTGCATCTGTAACCATAATA
Organism: Dryococelus australis; assembly: GCA_029891345.1. NCBI lineage: Eukaryota > Metazoa > Arthropoda > Insecta > Phasmatodea > Phasmatidae > Dryococelus > Dryococelus australis. Next base: position 132,170,491 of record CM056997.1, read on the forward strand.
ACGATTAAATAGTTATTTATTATATTTCAGTCTAACAAGAGAAATCAGAGACAAAGAAGTCCATTGTGGTTTCAGGAATTCTTTAAAGTAGTTCTGTACGTAAGAGTAAGGTTTGATTTTTAATATCAAAATTTTAAAACTTAAGAATACAGACATATAAATAGAAGATGACAGGGATAGAGCCACACTATGCCTTATAAATCACACAAAGGAAACGCGATCTCTGTTGCATAACTCGGGAAAATATACAAATATACACGAAATAAAAAAATTACTAATGGGAAATTTCAATATCCTCACAGAGCAGCTAATTTTGAAATGAACGAAAAGTCGCTTCCCTGCACCTGATTGGCAAAACAAACAAAGTTTGCAATAATGGGCGATCAGATAAAGTAGAGGAATGCAAGTGATGAGAGAATCGGTGACACTGAAATCCACCTACATAGCGCCGTACTAATCTTCGTACTAGAGATAGGTTGTTAAATGCTGTTCACGATAAAGTGAGCACTTTTGAAATGAACCTTAGAAAAAAGTCAATGCTCCTGCCTGCGTATATTTTAATGGGCGCACTGAGTGACATTCGCCCAGAAAAGTTGGTAACGATAGATGGTAAGTAGTTCCATATCTTATCGTCAAAAAGAATTGATGCGTGACCATTTGCGATAATTTTAATTATTTGTTTCGTTCTCTATTTTTTTAATGCATCTAAGTGTAAAAATGGGCATATTTGTAAAATATTTACTTTCCTAATAATTTCACAGTTTTACTTGACTGACGCGTGAATAAAGTGATGAGACCCATGGCATTGTTAATTTACATAAGGGGGAAGCATACACGACGTGCATAAAAGTATATCTTAAGCAGGTCTTTCAAAAGTGCAAATTTTACCGTGAACAGCTTATAAAGCTATTTTCTGTACACGTTACAAACTGATACAGATTCAGACGTGTATCTAATACTTTCCGTATCAGATACAGGAATTCCAAAGCTTCCCGAGTGCTTCGCTGTTTCGCCAGTCTCCCGCTAGCGGGCGTGTTGTCAGGTACGCGCGTTATCTAGTACGTGTTTTTAGTTGGTGTACTGTGTGTTATATTGTACAGTGAAATAAAGTATGGACAAGAACAACATCATAATTAAAAAAAACTACATTTGCGTGAAAATGTTTCAGAGATGATAGTGAACTTATTTATGTAAATCGTGTAAACGAAAACTAAGTTATTAACTATTATCTTTCTTTTATAAACTAAATCATTTAACTGCACAGTCTCCAAATATAAACCAAGTAAGTTGGTTTCATCTTAAGCACACATTTTACGTACAATTAAAATTTAATTGTATCAGAATTACATGGGCCAGCTGACGCAACATACTGGCGGCGAATGTTTAACTGATACTGAATGTATATGATACTTCGGCAGTGTACTCGTTTCCATTACTTAATACCATAGCCTAAAGATGAGGTAGACCGATCTCATTAACTGCGCACAACCAATCTCCATGTCCCAACATTGAACTGATTTTTCTGCCAATATGACTAGCAAAACGGCGTGGATTGGATTTAAGGTTACAACACTGTTTAGTAAACAAGTTATTTGAGATGTTTGTATACTTCCTCTAACCAGTTTGTAATGCTGTTTGATTAACTTAAAATTGGAAAAAGTTTTTTATCAATATAATAGTGATTGTCATTTAAGAATTAAGGTGTAAATAAACACGTTCATCACTGTTGACCATGTGACTTTGACAGTCGTGTTCCTTTGAGGTAGGTCAATGTTGCGTACATGCGCAAAAGACGCATAAGCGGCCTGCCTCATCTTTAGTCTATGCTTGATACAAGTGGCTATCAGATACAAAGTAACAGGTTGATACTCTGTGATCCACCTCTACTCCGGACTCGCATTCGGGTCCGGCCATCCTGATTTCGGTTTTCCACTGTTTCCCCACAATCACTCGAGGTGAATGCTGTGATGGTTCCTTGTTACAGTCCATGGCCCGTTGCTACGCGTTTATGCACGTCTGAGCAACTTTCTCCGCCTCTCATGACCTCGCTGTCGAAGAGACGATATCTACCTACCATTCAGCTCGCTGTAATCTGCACGCGAACGGGTGAGCCCACCTCGAGGCCCAGGATCAAGACAGAGAGTATTTACGAATGCAGAGGTGAAATGGCCCTTTATTCCACGAACTCCAGTCACACATGCCACCAAAACGGCGTTACTAACAAGAAACACGTCGGAACTCCATTCGCCAATCAGCGCCCGGTAACCTACTCACCAACCGGTATAGTTCACCCAATAGGAACCCTAACGCAGGACGTAGTAACCAATCAAACACAAGACCCGTTCCCAGAGCTACTCGCAGCCAATAAGAGAATAGGTGCGGTCATATGAAAGGAAGCGCAACGCCATTTCACCTCCGTGTGCTTATCTATTGTGTGATCAAATATGCGGCTGTTTGCACAGCTTGCAGCAGATGCAGGCAGGCCCGTGTTGACACAACTTGGCGAAGTTCAGCGCGCTCACGGGCCTTGGAAACGTGCCTCACGACTACTCGTGCGAATGACTGTCACTTAGGTGTGCACCCTTCATACCAACAGAACATTCCAGTAATGGCCAGGCAAAACCAGCAGCCTGGATGATCACGAAATGGAGCGTGTTCGATTCCTTCCTGAGAGACAACTGTGTTTCTTGTTGCATCCATTATATCATATGGAGTTAAATGTGTATTTAATCCTACCATAGGGCAATGCAGTTGCAAATTTCACGTTGCACCTAAATTAACGTTTCAAATTTTAACTGTATTTCACAATTTTATGGAAGCCAACAGAAAATAAATACGGAGAAAAGGCAATCATACAGAAATGTTTATACTAACTACGGTAGCACATATTCTACCAGAACGACGTTTTTCTGACACCGTAAATTTTTAAACGCTGATCACGGTAAACTGAGCACTTTTGAAAGCCCAGCATAAGATCTAATCGTATACACATTGTGTATTCCTCCACCATGCGGGAATATAACATTACCATAGGTCTGGCCACTTTATTCATGCGTCAATCAAGGGCAACTGCGGAATTATTGGAAAAGACAGTCTTTTGCATATTTGCCCAATATTACACTTAAGACTATGTACTTTGCGAATACAGAAAACAGAATAAATAACTTCAGTACCCACAGATGCTTACCTGACACTTTAAGTTGCACGTTAAAGCACGGAACTATTTACTTACCTTCCGTCGGTACCAACTTCACTGGACGCATGCAACTTAGCGTGCACGCAGGGACAGCGACATTTATCAAATGTTGATTTCAAAAGTGCTTAGTTTATCCTGAACAACGTATATGTTTTACCACGGTACTAAATATTATGCGAAATACACACGCCAATACTGCAAAAATAGTTCCACACAAGGTTTCAGAATCAAGAAAACCATTACAATAGAACCCTGTTATATCATTCCTGCATATAATACTATTATTTAATGGTCCCACCATTTCTTCATAAGGCTTAGTGGTTTAATTCCCTGCATATAACAATTTTCATATTATTAATTTCCTGCTTAACATCAGTACTTGTTCAATTCCCTGTAGCATCTCAAATGCAATTTTTCTCTTAAGTAACATTCCACGCATATTAACAATTTCAGTAGCCTACAAACATATACAGAAAAAAAGTTTATACTTGAAATGTTAAGGATTTTAGAGCTGATGGCCCTTAAAATATTAAGACAACCAAGATTAAATGATTGAGTAAGTGCTCAGAATGCATGCCATTGTACATTAATTGATGACGCTATGGTCCATGAAATTCAGAACACTGATATTTTTGTATCAAATTATTCAGGTCAAGATGATGAATAACTTGACTAGCTATTTATATACAAAAATATTACACTAGAAATTTGTTTCGCTTTGATATGTCCCTGCAGGTGTAACACTGTTTCATGTCTATAACATTTTCCTGCACATAACATTTTATTTTACTGACCCCTTGAAAAATGTTATAACAGTATTCTACTGTATCTAGAATTGACTTTTTTTTTATTTGTTGGCCTTTAAAGAAATCTGAATAATTTAAGTGACGTATATGGAGTTAATTTATATACCATGTCCTGTTGACGCAAACTGTCAGCCAAGCGGACAAGTATAGAACCGGCAGACTGGACATGGGAGGTACAAAAAACCCGAAAGCAAGCGGGGCAGCGACAAAGAGCGCTTTAGCGTGTCTCGTGTCGTGACGAAGCGACTGCTACATGATTGATGAACTCGCCGTCGCAGTTCGGTGATCGATTGGCAGCTCTCCTGGCGGGAGTATGTTGCCGACCGAGTTTAGCGCTGCGCACCTGTGCGACGTTCGCATCACTGTCGTTAACGAACGCCTGTCCCCTTCACTTAGCCCTTGCCCGACCGCTTTTCGCGAGTCTCAACAGTTATACGTAAGAAGTTATTCACGATAAAGTGGGCAAGCCCTCTCACTTGATAGATATTATGGTAAATGAATACATTTTATAGTAGCCTTACCCGTTAACTTTAGAGTCCGGTGAAATAAACACACTGTGTTTATTACTTACATGGCAATATTTAATTTTAAAAGCGGCGGATACATAACAAATGGCTGATGGGGAAAACAGTAACTAGGGTCTCAAAAGTGCTCACTTTACCGTGAAAAGTCAATAGATATGATGGTTTATCGCGGGAAAAGTTGACTGTTTGCTAGGATTAAACGTACGTTACACATGTCCGACAGTTCTCTTTTCCTACTGGCTGTCATGCATGTATGAAGCTACTACCCCATTTCACTGGGCCAATGAGGATTCTGATATTATAAGGTAGAATGTTCGTGATTGGTATGCAAGCAACTTATCGCAGTCAATTGTTCATCCGATCATAAAATAATAAGCTAGCTAGAGTGTTATCGAAAATATGTTGGCTCAAAACTCTTTCGCGATTTTTTATTATCTCTAGTTATTGAGAGCAATGCAAAATTCGCGTTATAATTTGAAGACAATAGACATCAATCACATGTGCGCTTGTATTGCTCTTGTCATTGGAATACAGTTGATTTGACACGCCCCGGGTGGCCTTGAACCAGTCAGAAACAAGTAACTAAGGACAAGATAGACCAGTCACGTAATGCTTAGTCAAAAGGGACTATGGGTCCTCACTTTTGCAAAAGACAATAAACAAATGACACCGACCCGAATGTATATAGGACAGCGAAGTCTAGCGTGCTACCGAATAGTAATGCGAATTTTGTACGTATCTAGTTTCCAATTTCCCTCTCATTTCCAATATCAGTCAATAATTATTTTTTTTACTTTATCCTTATATGTTAACGTCTGAATGCGGCGGAACATACACACTGTGTTTATTATTTCAAGGTGTCCACTGAAATTTCATTTTCGAATTCCCTGATTCTTCCCTGTTTTCCAGGTAGAATCTTACAATTTTTCCTGACTTATTTTCAGGACCGAAACCTTGCAATACCATGTTTTTATACAGCTGACAGGACAAATATGCTACCAGTGAAGTTGAATTAAATTACAACGTATAGACCAAGACAGCAGGAAGAACATTATTCAGCCCATCGATACTTTTTTGCTATACACGCTATTGACTTCACATGAGTACACATACCCATTACAAACACACAAGTACTTTATATTGTACACATCGGCCATATATCACTTGACAAATACGTATTATTACTAGTTCACGAACTTAAAAATTGAAATTTTAAAACACATATACTCATAATTACATTATCCTATATTCGCACCACAAACAATTTTTTTCAGAATGAAAATTATTTACATTTTCTGTGGCCCAGATGAAAATGTCCTGACATTTCACTGACTTTTTCGGCACAAGAAATTCCCTGACTTTTCCCTGTTTTCCTTGTGGGTGGACATCCTGTACTTACACTGTAATATTTATTTAAAAAGGTGGATAAAGGATAAAAAAAAATGGCTGAAAGGAAACATAACTATGACCTCAAAAGTGCTCACTTTGCCATGAACAGCCTATAGTAGACTGGGCATGTACATTTTGTACATTCGTTGTTGGCGCATTCAAGAATCTCTCAGCAAATAAGCATCCCACGAATACAACTTTTTGCAAGAAATGATAAAATAAAATTATATAAGCCCGTACGGTTTTTTTTATCGTGTTCGGTGCATTCAAAGAGATAAAAAAAATCGTAAAAATGGTAAAAACTCACATTTTTAGTGCTTGTCTGCGTAGTTCCCTACATCGGAGATGTTCCCACAACATGTATAGCCTGTTTCAAGGAATTTTAACATTTATATTTTTCAAAAAGTACGTACTACCTATCTATATTGAAAATATACGCTAGTAGGAATCCTCTCCTTAAAAATTCGCGAAGAATACATTTGGCTTGAAACGCATATCATTAAAATTAGAGCACCGAGGCGAAATTTCCTTAACATGGGATTTCCTATTTAAATTTCGCAGCTACCAGCCGGTAGACAGTGACCTTAAGGTTGAAGTCAAGCAACTGCCTATGGAACACTGCACCCGACTATACAACATGAAGCACTCATAAAAAAGTAGTACAGACAACATAACAAATTTCCAGAAAAGTGCGATTAATGCTGTACATGAAAGAAGTATGTAAATATTTAGCAACATTATAAAATATGTTACTAAAATATACTTTTAAATGAAAAAAAAATAATATATTGAAATAATCTGTATTTTTTTACAAAATAAACGCATTTCCATTCTGAATTCTTCGGAAAGCAGAATTTGCAAGAAAATCTTCTTCAAGAAAGATCGTCATAATATTTACTGTGATCATGTGTAATAAAACCATAGAGTAATAATGGATCATATCAATTTTATAATTAACTTTATTTACATCAGTTTCGGCCACAAGTATTTGTGACAAATGGGCGCACATAAAATTAGTTATGAAAATTATTTCCTACATTATTATTAAAATTTTCCAACACACAATCATAGTAAACATTATAACGATATTCCATTACAAAGATTATCTTGCGAATTCTGCTTTACGAAGCATCCAGAATGGAAATTCGCTTAAATTTTGTGTATATATATATATATATAATCAATTATTTGTTTACATTTAAAATGTACATTTTAGTAAAATATTTTATAATGTTGCAATTATATACATTATTCTTTCATGTACAGCATAAATTGCACTTTTATGATCATTCTTATGGTGTCTGTACTACTTTTTTATGAGTTCACATTTTATAGTCGGGTGCCTAGCTCCATAAGCAGTTGCTTTACTTCAACCTTAAGAGACAGGAGAAACGTAAACATAGAGTCCTAGTTACATCTGAGGGTTTGCATCGCTTGTAATGAAGTACCACTATTACAGAACTAATTTACAGAGGAAAGCGTGACGACGGAAGCACTGCACGCCAGTTCAGAGCCCTGCGCGTAGCGACGATTGCGCGCCTGACGCGAGCGGCAACGTCGCCCTTATCGCTCCCGTGCTTCAAACGCGGAAAACAGCTTCCAGGTAGCGGCGCAACCAATATACGAAGTTACCGACGCATACTTTCCTCGAGGCAAAGCACTTACGGGGACTGGGCGCCTCGACCTCTGGGTCGCCAGAAAAAAAAACACTTTTCCGGGTTGTGAGGTTATTTCCGGGAGATCGTGTCTCCGGGCCGCCCGTGCGAGACGCCGTGGAGCACTTCAAAGGAGACCTCAGGGTTTGGAAGCGGTACGGGGGCAGTTCTCTGTGACGGTAAACACTACTAGCCACCAGCGCAATTACAGGCGTCGCTTTGAAGCCAGCGGCTTCCTTCCACCTGGAGGACTGGGCTGCCCCGCAGACGTCGCTAGACCCGCGTCCTGCAACCAACACTGCAGCTGTAGCCTGCTCACCATTATAGTCTGATCGTGGCTTCTTCACACCTTTATGAACCAGAAAGTTTAAAAATTATCCCGTGTATGACACATTTGGTTATTTCATAAATATGTGAAACATCACAAGCGTTTTAACCTTCTGTTAAAATAAAAGTAGCTTCGTTTCGGTTATAAACTAACGTTGTGAAAAATGCAAAACCATTAAGGATACATGTGACTGAAATTTATACCACAGATTAGGTACATGACAATACCTACACAATTGATTAGGATTACAGAACTGTACATTACCTCTGTCCTCGAGAATTCAGAATGGTTTGAAGACCTCATGTGCTGCAATCAGAGCCCCTAAACATCGTGGCAGTAATCAAAGGGGACCTGGATATGTTCTTGGGGAATCTCCCTTCATGCGGTTTGTATGCGAGTCCACAAAGCATCAACAGAGGTTGCTGGAGGACCGTGACTAACTAGTCGCCGACCAACCATATCCCAGACATGTTCAATGGGCGACATGTTAGGCGAACATGCAGGCCAGGGAAGCAGTGGTACCCGTCGTTCGTTGAAGAAGGCTTGCACATTCCTCGCCACATGTGGCCGGGCATTGTCCTGCATGTGGAGTCCTCTGAAGGAGCGGCAGTAACTCGGGTTCTAAAACCTACCTTATCTAGAGGTTGTTGTTCAGATGGCCCTAAACACGTATGAGTTGAGCTCGCATGTTGTATACAATGGCGCCCCACACCATCACGCATGGCATTTATCCGCTATGCCTCTCCACAATGCATGATGCCAGACTGCTGTCATCGCGGTAGCGTCTAACACGTATGCGGCCATCACTGTACGACAGGTTGAAGCGGGACTCGTCCGAAAACTACATTTTGCCATTCAGCACGCCAACGACGGCGTTCAGGTGCACATTGCAGTCTGGGGCGTTTGTGGTTTCTGGACAATGGAAACCGACACAATGGTACGCTTGCCATCAGTGCAGCCCGCAGCAGACGGCGTCGAACCGTCGACGTAGACAGGTCCACACTCGTTGCAGTGCTCCAGTGTCGAGCCAACGCTGTGGACGAGGCTGTACGGCCCATTACAGCCATGCAGACAATATAGCGCTCATCCCATGCTGTGGTCACGTGCATGGTCCAGTACCAGCTCGTTGCTGCGTACAACCCTCTTCTATCTACTGGTTACAAACACGCATCACTGTCGTAGCAGCATGCCCTGTACGAGCCAAAATGTCAAGGTATGACAAACCCGTTTCCCGGGGACCGATCATTCTGGACCGTTTGAACTCACTCACGTGCTGATATGGCGTCCTTTGACATCGACGAGGCATACTGGCACTTACTTTCAGATTGTTTGACGGCTCTTCACTGACTGAGCTTGGCGTAACACGGACCTTTCCGGTCACACAAGAGAGGGCGCTGCTGGACCTACGTGTACGGCATCTCTCTGTAATCGTAATCACTTATAGCTGGTACACTATTCTACACACCCTCCGAGTTTGGATTCATTCGGGCCATTCTTTCTGGGCGTTGCAATTTTCACAAAAAAAAAGTGTCATGATTGCTAAACATGTTTTCAAAATCCAGTCACTAATAGCTTTAAAAACATAATTTGAACCATAAATGTTGTAAGTGTAACTAAGATTTTAAATTATTACTTTTAGTTCTGAGTACTATTTTCTTCCAAAGCCATCATCAAAATAGCGAACTTAATAACACCGATCCCGCAAAAATTCATCAGCTGATACAATACTGTACGAACGAGAGCATTTACTGTTTACATAGTGCGTAGGGCTGGACACATTGTCTGTCAGATTTTACCTTACTTATATGAAATAGACTATAGTGTGGTACAAGTATAATTTGTTACTAGGCTGACTAACTACGGTGCTTATTTTATGACTTAATATCTAAATTCGAAACGGGCGTGTTTAGGAATCGAAGCACAGTAACTTAAGTTCCACTGTTTACAATAGAAGTGTGCTAGAGCGTGCTGGTGAGTTTTGTTTCTATATAGTTGGTGGCGTGAATGTCGTGCTGTCACGAACTCGCTCGCTTACTGGGTCACTACTCCATTTGCAGAAGTCAATTGTTAAACCGTAAGCAGCCGAGTTATTTCAGGATTTGGCGATGACAGTTGCACAAAATTTAGTAAAATGACCGATGGACGTATGCATGAATGATTTACATGACGATACCCCGGTTTCATTTTCGTATAAAAACGTCTGTGACTTCGCGAGTATTACAATTGTGAGACGACAAAATTGCTAAGTACAGCGATCGCTTCACGAGATTAACTGCACATCATTCATTGACAGGTGCACTGTTATGTTTACGGTGTGTTTTTCCGGCATTCTTCTTTACTCTTACACGCTCGCTTGGTATCGTCTGGTGTTTCTCGCGTTAATGCTGCTTCGATTAGGCCGGGCGCACATGTGCTGACAATGTCCGCGCGGCGCCGCTGCGGCGCCACAAAAGCGTTCCACGAGGGCTTGGCTTATATGTACCAGTGCACAGGTAGCTGCGGCGCCGCCGCGGTCTATGTCAGCACGTGTGCACACGCAATAAAAAAAATTTTGTGGCCACCACAAAATATTTTTTTCAGTGCGGCCTTACACGCCGGTGTCTACGACCGTTGATCGGTGCTTGCAGCGCCACTTCCGGTTGTGTGGTCGAATGGAACGCACCAACATGGAATAATGTGCATACCAACCCGTGCTCTCACCATTTGCATAGTTTTGTGGTTGTGTGGTTTCTTCGTGGTGCCCTATTTTTACTGTCCGGTGGCGTAATTAAATACCAGTTTCAAGCTACACACAACTCGTTTGAAAATATAACCTTCACTTCGAAAACCTGTAGTAGTATCGTGAACCTACACAACGTAGATAATATAATATTGTTGATAAAAATTAAAGATAAAAATATCAACACACACAAAAATTTACTTACAAGTATGATACATTTATGTATCACTTCAAAAATCAATACCAAGAAATATCAAGCTGTTTTGTCAGTCTATTCATATTAGATGGTAATTGAATTTGTTAAACAGAACGCGAATATAATGGCGGGAAGAAGAAGCAGACGACCACTGTATTTGGTACAGTTTTTGCCGACGTCCAGTGTGTGTGAATCGTACGGCTCTAGAGCAAGCAGAAGTGATGCTTGAATAGGCCAGTTCACACCACGCACGCTTGCTGCAAACCGCGACCTCCAAACACGCCAAGAGTACACGCCCATCAGCAGCACGAGGCAGTTTAGCTGTCCGGCACGCAAAAGCCCATTGAAAAACAAACACTTCTTGCCCCCCCCCCCCTTCCCAACCACACCATCCACTCCTCTACCACCGGCCATGATCATGGGGGAGAGTGCCGTAGACGGAGGAGGGGGGGGGGGGGGATGATAAACATTTTGAGGTATCGAAATCGCCCCATAAACGGAATTCAAATATATTTTGAGACCAGCGCTCGCATTAAGTACCACCCCCCAGGGCTTTGCGCAAAGTTTAAAATCCATTTCGAACATGAAACCCTGCCCGCACCACTACCCCATATCCAACATCCGTACAGTTTATTCGCACGCACTCACGCACACACACGCGCGCGCGAGCGGGCGAGGAATATTAATTTCCACGGCACACTTCCCCGCTCGTCGGGAGCGCTTGCTTGTTTGTTTGTCTACGGCGGCGCGGGGTCGCAATCAAACATTTGGGAATTCTGGAAACCGCAACGAGGCGCTTCTCCCCTCCTCACTCCCCCTTCAAAAGAGCGTCCGTCTCGAACAAACAACATGGCGCTCGGCTCCAACCCCCTCTCCCAACCCACCCTTTCCCTTCAACCCTCGCCGTGCGTGTAGACGTCACCATTCGCCAACCCCATCAGCGACAAACGCCCAGGTTTTAATCTCCCTACACCCGATATTTCCCCTTTTCCAACTCACCCCTCCCAAACCTACACACACTTTTTATTCTCCTAAGCGCTCGTATCATAAAATCGTAATTTCCGATACGATCAAACGCATGTACAGGAGGGAGGGGGGAGTAAAGGGGTAGGCGCGCGCGAGGCAGGTGTCGGCTCAAAGGGTAGTTTGTCAATGCAGAAAATAATCTGATGAAACATGCCCCGAGTGAGAAAAGGTGAGCGGTCCGCGCTACCCCCTCACCACGCTACGCCACAACCGACCACACTCCGACACGCACCCCCGCGCGTTATCGCCTCACACGCACATGCCTGCACAGAAAAAAAGTGGTAAAAAGGGAGGGGGAGGAGGAGCCCCCCCCCCACCCCCCCCGGTCGCGGCACCGATATTTATTCCTCGCGCTATTCAAAAGTAATGTGCTGCGAGCATGTTCGATATCCTGCTCATTAATTCAGCGAGGAATTTATTTTATTTTCTCTCGCCCAACGGCTCGGCCATTTCATGCCCGGGTGGAACGAATGAGGCAGAGTTCAAGAACACGTGGTGTAGTTTTCCTAGTGAGAGGAAAAAAATTTATATCTTGATTAAAAAATCACAAAACACTTGAAACGACTACCGAAAAAGTTCAATCCTACATAAAATCGAAACGCAGTCGGCTAGAAAATTTTTAGGGCGACAAACTTGTTTTGATGGACGAATATTTTTTGCAAGATATACAGTTTTACACTGCGATTTTTAAAAATATTTGTTTGGTATTAACACTTTGAGGACTCCGTTAGGGTGTGGCCGAGCAACGACATTTTGAAAGTTGCTTTGTTTTTTAAAACATAACCCACACGTATATAGATTCACTGTTTCGTTACTGTGTAACAGGTTCTTACAAGAATACTGTCGACCAGCTACAATAATTTTCCTGCATTAAATTTAAATTTTAAGTTGAAACCATACAGAAATAATAAGAGTGTAAATTATTTCACGCATTAATATTCATTAATTGACTGGGGCAAAATGAACTCGGTAATCCCATGGATGATGGACCAGCCAATAGCGGACACTGTAGAGCACAGTAAGTGTGCCCGATATGGGGTGGGCCAATGGGAGGGCGATGGGTAGGAATGCAGAAACGAATACGACTCGTGTCCATGCAATAGTGTATGTAGGTGACACTCCTCTATCTTGTTTTGTTTGAATGATTCTTGCAATGGGGTTAGTTGTTCAAACATTCTCCTCTACAGTCTATTCACGGTTACTTTCAACTTTTCTGAAGCCCTGCTTGAGTTCTACTTCCAGGATATTCCCCCGCCTCATGCAAACAAAGCTTAATCTAGTCTAGAAAATTTCACCAAAGGGAAAGAGCACCACACTCGTGCGCTCTAAAGTGTAATGACGTTTTGTATAAGAAAAATTTCTTACTATTACTATTACCAACACTCATATCTCCTCTCTGTTTTTATTCGCATAACTTTTAAATGAAACGTTACAATTTACAAACAAGATACAAACAAAAGTGATACATGATATATCCAGGAAAAAACCGGAACACATCATACATTGGATGATTTTTCAAAGTTTTGATTCAAAAAGTGTGAACAAACCGCGAAAAGACTATATATTATATTGTATGCCAGGAAATGTGCGCAGACCTGAATGTACCTACATGGTTGTTTTAGTGGTTCCACAAAAGATAAACATCGCTGGTGTGGCACGATGGACGGCGGAGTTTCATAGTGGGTGTGGTGGGCACAGCAGACGAGTGAAGGTTTTCTCGGGGCCTTCCCATTTCCTCCCCGGCGTTAATTCCGCCGCTGCTCCATAGCCATATCATCGCTCGCATCGTCTATTCTTCGAGTGGACAGGGGGAATATTCTTGAGGCGGTGCAGTATTTCCCAACTAACGCTAGTTTCGTCCCAGCCATGTTCAAGCTGCCTCAAGTTGAAAGCACTATGTATAATGACATATTTCGTACTTAAAACAAGATGTGTATACTATCAAGATTTTGGCAGTACGCCTACTTCAGTCATATAATTTTAAATTGTAAACGCGTCTACTTCAGCACTGATGATTGTTCTAGTAAAAGAGTACTAAATTTTTCAGACCGCATTCTGCATTGCTCTTTTCGTTAACACAATGATCACGTGACATATTTTATCTACAGACTCGATGACTTATAAATTACCACATACAAATTACCAAATCACCGTCATGTTATTTTTGTCGGATATTCATAATGCAGTTTTTTATTTCATTAGCATAGCTGTTCCGCAGCTTTATTATTTTATTCTGATTATATTAAATGTACCATGGACATGATTTTTAAGAATACCCGCGGTTTAGCTTATTTTAAGAACATCCAAATTTTTGTTTTTCAAATAATTACTTCAAATTTATTTGGTATCATTCAAGTCACAGCAACATTGCATTATAACCAGGTGACTGTAGTAGTGTTCCGGTTAAAACCTTACAAAATTCAAAATGCAAATCACTTGTGTATTTATTAGCAAAGTTTCAAAACTACATCAATTACGGCATTTAATATACCTACTTATAAAACAATAAATTAAACAAACGTCTGATCCACAGGGTTTTACTTTTAACTCTTTAAAATATATTGTCCAGAATACACTCGTTCACCCCCTGGCAATGTCACAGGAAAGCTAAAATCACGGTCGTTGCTGCGCAAGGTCAAAAACTAACACCAAAAATGGACAGTACCTTGGTGCGACGTCAACCATTTTATAAGTAGTTAATTTCAGCGACATGGGTCTGCTGCAACACTTTCTATAGTTTCCAAAGTATCAGTTGTTATAGCAAATTAGTAAGTAGCTACGTTTAACACCACGAATTTCCTCTTTTGCAACAACGGAAATGAAAATATTAGTGTGCAGGTTGAAGGGTTAGTGTCCCTAATTACAGGCGGGCAGTTTTATTTGTCACGGGAAAAGGTCGTAAGGAGGTAGTGGGCTAACGATGCCGCGGCGTCGGTTTACTCTGGGTACTCGCGTTTCCTCCACTATCTTTATTCTATCATGGCTCCATCCCGACCTCATATCTTACTTGCTCTGGATGGTCACAGACGACATTTGTCCTTTAGGGTGGCTGGTACTATTCAGTGCCAAACCAATCTCTGTAAAGTTAACCATAACTTAAGCGGAAAAAAAAAAGTGATGCAGTCTGGTCCACACGTGCAACTGGAGTTGGATGGGAATACGCCACGTTGCCCAACTCCCGCATGGGTTGTTACCACAATAACGCTTAATTGAAAATACCCACAAAATAAAACACGGCAAAAGAATGCGCAATATCACTTCGCAAAATGAATTATGAAATGTTGGCAATGAAAAGCGAAAGTGTTCGTTTAGCCGGTGTGAAATACTGGGAATTCTCACAGAGCAATTTTGTTACTGTAGCAAGAGCCGCGCCGGCGATGTTAGTGGAGACGGGATAATGCCGCCCAACTTGCGGGAGCAATCAGCGACCGACACAACACCGTAAAACAATGAATTATGGGGGTGGAAGTAGGAAAATTTTGCACAACGAAAAAATGTAGTATTTTTAATGTTATACAACCGACGTACTTTCATATGATTCGAACCGTGGGTTACATCACGGCCCGAGCGCATGTCACCAAGGCTACGTTCTTACAGAATGATTCACAAGGAGTTACCGCCACTAACAGGACAGCTTATTCATGAAATCATTCGGAGCGAATTGTGTTCATATAAATATGGATCCTATTCGCAATATTTACAGAGAAATACGAAAAGTTGGAAACGCATTACAGCGAACAGCTGATGACATGTTTCTGCCCGTTCGACTTTTGCTGTGAACAGCTCGTGACCTTGACCATCGTGAAGTGTGACTGTTCCTGTGTAATGCGTGAACATGACGTGTTCCTGCCCATTTATTATGGCTGTAACCTTAGGTTGTGAGATGTGGTAACTGTGTTACAATGACACGTACATTTTCCACAAAAGAATACGGCTATACGGTTTTTGGTGCTTAGCTGCACACCATAAAGTCTGACAATACCTAAATTTTTACCTTTCAAAGGGTTATTCTTTTTTCTTCACGTTTGAAATCTTTTGAATTACTCTATATATTAGGAGCAGACAACCCCACCCCCCTTACACACGTACGCGCGCACACACACATATATGACGTATTTTGATCAGATGACCTAACAAATAAGCCCTGTGTGCGGCGGTAACACATCGTAAATCAACCCGTGTATTCTGGTCAGCCTCCGTGACTGTTGTCGTAAATTCGTCTTCAGGCCATAACGTTCAGGTTCAAATCCCAGGTAAGCCACGTATGTGTGTAACGATGTGTTGTATTTAGCTGTAGGTTTACGACAATGTTAATAAGGTCCAAAGCCGTGGAGATTATTCCATAGACGCAATGTAAGCAATGTTTACCCCACACGTAATGGAAATGTTTAACCCTTTATAGTTTTCGCCTTAACTTTAAATTTAAACACATTTAAATCTGAGTTTCCCGTCTCCGATCTGAGAAACAGAGTTATCAACTCCCGTACTGTACACGCATAGTGCTGCTATCTAGTATTTATTTCCACAAACGGGAGTTACCCCGCCGCGTTCCTTCGGCACGGTACTCGGTTAATGTACTCCAGTCCTCATTTTTTCCCTGGAAAGTGGATGAAAGTGTTCGGGAAAACAGGAGTTTTCTTATAATTTGTAATGTACTCTCTAAATAATATTCAGTTTAATCATTATTACATTAATTTCGTTTCCGTTTTTATAACTAATGTTAGGTATTATAAAACGGTAAATACATATGGAAGGTAAGCAAAGTTGGAAGTTTGCGTTTTTTAGTAGAAATTGAAAATGGAACCACTGCTCGGCACTAGCAAATGTTATGTAAAACACTCAAATATGTGGGGCTATTATATTTCTTACCCTGTAAAAAGAAACTCACTGAACGCCACTGGTCCAAAGACACATCCCTCCCCCTCATTTTAATATTACTTTTTGTGAAGGGTTCAGGCCACATGGCAGGGACGGTGGCTAAATTCTGGGGGTATTGGTCCCAAATGGTGTTTAAATATATTCTATACTTCAATACCTCTTTCACGCTATTTTGCTTCTTACAGTGGATTCTATTACTCTATATTAACTTCCAATTAAGTGCATTTTAGTAATTTCTACGAACCTTGTTTTTTATTCATATCTCTCTTTTCTGCGAATAACTATGTTCCAGGCTTTCAAAAGGGCTTAATAACATTTTCTCAAAAAAACTCACTGTACGCTTAAGTGCTTCATCTGCCAGTCAGAATTTTGTTAACTAGAATAAATAGCAAGGACGTTATTAAGCCCAATAAATTAACGCACTGTAGCGTCGAATATTTATGACTCTTTAACTATTTTTATCTAATGTGGCTTAACATTATTAGGTATACAGTAATGTGTTACGTATTCCCTTCCTAGATCATGAAAAAACTTGGCATACCCAAGTTAATTTTGGGCATATTATTTCTGTATCCATACTGTTAGCAACTTTATTATATTGCAACTATGCCGTTTGCTTTCCGAGTGTCTTTTTCAAGATAAAACTTCGAACAGAAAACTTACCAACGAAAACATCGTTCAGACAAATGGTACTCCGAGTAGTAACTTTGCAAGAAAGTTTCAAGCTGAGAAGACAAAGCGTCGCGTAGTTCGCGCTAGTGCGGAACTTACCTTTTCTCCAGGCTAATCAATAGCCCCAGTTTTATTACGTAATTTTCCCCAGCTACCTTCGAATGTGAGTGTCGAGTAAGCGTCGTAAATCTGCGACTGGCATAACAATCCGCACTGCGGCTGCATCGAGCTTACGTAAGCTCACACTGTATGCCGGGAATAAAGACCTTCAATAGATTGAGCAGAACATAAAAGGCGTTACTCAACACACACTCGATTTTATATCGATATCTCAAATGGCTCAGATATTCAGTACTCTTAAGGACTAAGGAAATACATAGTTGGCTAGAGAAATGATTTAAATGCAGACAAGTCATTTGGATGTTCGCTCGCTAGCAGGAATGGCGTGGATTATTTCCAAACTAGGACGTGTATGACGTTCATGACGACAATTCAGTTACGTCGATACCCATAAAATTTTTTTCGCAAGTTTCTGAAGTGTGAGAGTTGCCGGAAAATATAAATAACGTAAAGGTAAACAACGCTTATGGAAATCTTATTAAATTCCTCAAATTTTTAAGGAAGACGAATAAATAACTAAGCCATGGATGTAAAATATATTGTTAATTGCAGGAAATTTGATACCTAAAATCTAAATTATCGTAAGCTTTTCAAGTATGAGACTTTGCGGTTTCTCCCGCCCTGTATTCGGTATAGCTTGATATAAACTATTCACGATAAAATTAGTCCTTTTGGAAGCCCTGTTTAAGATCTACTTGTATGCACTTTATTCTTGCGTCGGTCAACTGCAACTGTGAAATTATTAGAAAAGTAAACATTTTTTCCAAATTTGTTCATCTTTACAGTTCGATGCATTAAAAAAACTTAAAGCGGAGGAAATAATATAAGTTATCAAAAATGGTTACCTAACACTTTTTATTCGACGTTAAGATATGAAACTACTTTCCCTTCAACGTTACTAACTTTACTGGGCGCATATCACTCAGTGCGCCCGTTAAAATATACGCAGGCAGAGCCAGTGACTTTTTTTCCTAAGGTTGAGTTCAAAAGTGCTTACTTGATTGTGAACAGCTTTTACTCTGCGTTATGGCCCGCCGATATTTACATGCAGCTTGGCAATGCGCAGGCGAGGTTGAATCGGAAAGATGGCCGAAACGAGTCAGTATACAGCAATTTCAGACGGGCGGAAGTAGGTGCGGAGTAAGGTTGTTTGGCAACCGGCGCAGCTTGGACACGGAACAGCTGGACACTTGGAACTGCGGCGGATGTGTCAGATCCGAGTTTCAGAGCCCGGGAAGCAAACATCGCCATGTGGCGTTCTTCAAAACTAGCTCAACTGTTTAATTTACTGATCGGAATCGACACGATGCTGGAAACATGCCGGCAGTTACATCAAATGTAAACTGTAATTACGAACAGCAACTTAAAAGTTAATCGCTAACATATTCAAGGCGAAAGCAAATTAAGTACGTATGTTTTACGCTGCACATGCACATTAAGTATGTAGTTGACAGCTGGCTCAGACGGAGCTTGTAGGTATTTCTTCAATTAAACACGTCCAAAACAATTTAATGTTCAATTTCTTTTAAAATACTTTTTGTTTTAGAACTACCTTCTACCACAAGTACATTCAGATAACAATTAGGTTCATTCTACTCTTGCATGATATACTGTACGTGCAGGCGTTGTTTTCCAATGTTCGTCAAGCAAAATAAAATTTAATTTATATCAAAAGGACAGCCCTTACAGGATGATTCACGAGGAGTTACCGCCACTCACAGTGCTTATTCCTTACATCATTTGGCGCAATATATGTCGTATAAATGTGGGTCCTTTTACTAATATTTACGAAATGCCTTACACCGAACAGCTCGTGACTTAGGCCCCTGTGACATGTTGCTGACAGTCTGACTTGCTGAACAGCGCGTGACCTTGACCATCGTGATGTGTGACAATTTTTGCAAGAAGAACTGCCGCTGTTACGTGACGATATTCCGTTAGCAGTGAGACGTCGTACGATCTTCCAGCTTGATGGCGCACCTCCTCACTTCCACCGTACTGCGGTCGAACAACTAATTGTGCATTTCCCCGAGAGATGGATGGGACGAGGCGATTTTCACCCCTGGCCTCCCAGATCGCTAGATCTATCACCTGTAGATTATTGCGTATGGGGATGGATGAATGATATTGTTTACCAAAGTACTGCACAAATACGCGAGGAACTACTTGCGCGTATCATGCATGCCGCTACAGAAAATAAGAGACAGCCGTGTGCAGTTACGTAGAGCAACACGTGCGGTTCATAAGCGTGCGGCTAAGTATATGGAAGTACACAAAAACATTTCTGAACATATTTTGTAAGCTTGTTAAACGCAATTGTGATGCTCAACTCTAAACCATACTGTTTGTTAATACATCACTGTATTTAATACTGCAAGGGTTATAATTTTATTTGTCATTTTTCAAATGTTTCTAATTACTCTGTAAATATTGGGAATAGGAACCACATTTATAAACACATATTTTGCTCCAAATTATGTATGGAATAAGCCCTGTGAGTGGCGGTAACTCCTCGCGAATCATCCTGTTTATATACACGTGTATATATATATATATATATATATATATATATATATATATATATATAAATACAGATACATTTTGAACCTATTAAAGAGTACAGCGATATCTATGAAAAGCACTCAACAGCTCAAGACGTCAGCGCCGATTCGCGAAGTGAGGTGAGACTGAAGAAGATGTGATTGGTAGACATAGCAGAACCCCGAAAAAAAAACACAGGCCAAAAGCAACATCTGACAAGTTCCCGAAGAAAAAATCCAGTGTGTACCCCGTAGGGAATCGAAGTCGGTTCGCCATGGCGGGACACGAATGCTACATCACAGTTGTCCCTGTACTCACAACGTTGCAAATTGTTTATATCTTGCTAATTAATACGATATAAAGATATCCTCGACTTATTTAAAATATTTACACATTGTCAGTGCGTCTGGATTTTCGATAAAGTTCTGAAACTTTGCGTCTTTATAATATCCTGCAGGATACCCAAATTACACTTGGGAATGGCATGATTTTTTTATATCCCATAATGTCCTCATTTTACATGTTTCTTTACACAGTTAATACTTATAAATATTATATATTCTGTTCAAGATATATTGGACGTCTCTGTTTTCTCGTTGGATTCTTAGTTGAAGTAATGCAAAACATGAGAGAAATAATTCTACTGGACACGGAGTTAAAAAGAATCTAAAATTATATTACAAAACACGTTTTCTAACGGCTCAATGCCGTAATTACTAAAACCAGAAAAACAAATTAATTAAACGTGATGTACCAACAGTATACAGTTTCTAATTTCCCAGCGCCATTTCCGAATTTCATGCCGCTCTTTAAACCGGCACTGATTTTACACTCACGACAATTTAAATGTTTTAGAAATGAAGTATGCACTTTACATTAGTAAAATACAAAGGATTTAACATGCTTGCAAATATATACTGTGGTTTTAACCATAATAATAATAATAATAATAATCTTAGGTGTAACTATGCAAAATGTTGAGTATTTTGTTGATATTTATTACGTTTGTTTTATGACGTTTGTTTGTTTCAGTATCTGTTTCTATACTGTATCTACTTCTCGTAATAACCATCAAGCTGCAATTAATCACGTTTGTTTAAATCACAAAATGCTTATTGAATGACCGCCGTGTAATCGAACTACGCCACAAACATGACGATAACGACCAGGCCCGCGGCACATACCGGCCGTGAGTGTGTGGTGGTGATGCGGTCAGTACAGCCAATGCTGTTCGTCTGCACTTGGACGTGGGGTCCACACGCGGTTGTCGCAGTCCAGGCGAATGTCTGTGCAGGTCAATACCGCATGCCTTCCAACTCCATTCCCTCAGTGTTGTGCAAGTTTAGTTTACTATTAACAGTGCTGTGCAGTTACGTGCTCAAGGTCAAGAAGCGAGGGAGAGTCACTGGCGACATTGGCACGCACGCCTAGCGCCTCGTCGCTCCTACGCGCAAGGCGAGCAGTGTTTCCGTCGTGACCCTGTACTGTGCAAATTAGACATGTAACACTGGGACTTCGTTACACGAGGTGAAAGCCCACAGATTAAACTGCACCCGTATAGTCTTGCTTTCCTCGTACCGCTTAAGGAAACTGCATTCACAAGCTTTAGAAATGCGATATTTTAACCATTTTCACGGATTTATCCCTCAATGAATACACATAATATGGAAAAAGTAAAAAGTAAAAAAAAAAAAAAGGAATATATATATATATATTACCTTTTCTGGCAAAAACTTGTATTTCCAGAACTTTTATTTACCGAGATATGCGTATTCGCAGAAACAACGATTTCACACAAAATATTTAATTACATATTAAGGTAAACTTATAAAATTTCCAATTCTTTACGATAAATATTAACTTTCAAAAGTTAAATGTCAATTTTACTAAGAAATTCACGTGCAAGTTCTAATTATTCTTGGTGCTGCGACTAGAGCGTTCGCCTCCCACCAAGAGGAACCAGGTTCGATTCCCGGCGGGATTGCTCCTGGATTTTCGAACGTGGGAATCGTGCCGGACGATGCCGCTGGTTGGCGGGTTTTCTCGAGAATGTACAATTTACCCTGCTCTTGCAGTCCGTACTCATCTCACTTCACCTTCTTCGGCTCTCAAGACCTAGATGTTATGTTGTTTGCCAAAAGTGCCAATTTGAAATGAATGGCTAAGGTGAAAAAACCACAAACAAACTTTCCTACTAATTCTGTAAAACTTGTTATTTTGGCATTACATGTAGACAAAAATGCCAATGAAAACGGCATGTTTAAGCAAGACTGCAGCCCAAAAATAGTTAACTAATAGCGGAGCCCCACTTTAAAATATAGAACATCGACATGCTCGTCTGATAACCGGCCTCTCTACCGTAATTCCTCCAGTTTGAGACCCCGGCAAGCTAATGAAAAGTGAAACCCTATCGTCTCGCACATGAGCCAGGGTGAACGTGAAAACTGGCAACAGTGCCGCCTCGCCCCTGGTCCGTCTGGACAATGCGTGAGATGCGATCAGAAGAGGATTGAGAAATGGCGGAATGAAGACTACCGTGCCCGCCAGTTCACCGGTACGAGATTTCTCTGCCTCGTAAATATGAGGCTAGATTTAAACTCTTAAAGTAAGTGAAGAGATTTGGGCGGTTCTTAACAGCGAGGTCTTGAGAGCCGATGCCGGTGATTGAGGTGAGTGTGCAGCAGAGCCGGAATGAAAGGGCGGGAGATCCCCGAAAAAAACCCGCCGACCAGCGGCATCGCCCGGCACGATTCCCACATGCGAAAATTCGGAAGGGACCCGGCCGGGGATTAAACCCGGTTCGCCTTGGTGGAAGGCGAACAGGCTGACCGCTCAGCCACCGCGGTCCCTTAAGACTAAAATAAATACGCCTGATACAATAGGCTGTTGATGCTTCATTCAGCACTTTTGAAAACCCTACTTACGATCTATTCCCTTTGTATCCTATCATGAGTAACATTAATAATGGCAGGGGCCGGATCACTTCAGTCATGCATCACCCACGTGAAACCGTGGATAAAACAAGACACACCAAATCCAGTGGTTATAAATTTATACGTTACGCTTACAATACATCGCCAAATCTTAGAACTATTTTTACTCATTCGTTACCAACCTAACTAGAAGTCTGCAAGCCGATGTTTTGTATAGGCTGTTCACAGTTATATCAGCACTTTTGAAATAAACCTTAGAAAAATGTAACTGTCGCTACTTGCATATATTTAAACTCGCGCGCTAATTGGCATGCATCCAGTAAGGTTGGTAACGTCGGGAAAGCAGTTCCATATCTTAATACTCAATTAAAAGTGTTAGAAAAACATTTGTGACTAGTGAAGTGGTATATTTTCCTTTCTGTTTTTTTTACGCATATAAGTTTAAGAATTATACAATTTTTAAAAGATTTACTTTTACAATAATTTCTCTGTTTCGTTAGACCGAAGCATTAATAAAGTGATTAGGCTGGTGACAATGTTAATTTTACATAACGTGGAAGAATAAACACATTGAATGCCAGTAGATCTTAAGCAGGACTTTCAAAAGTGCTTAGTTCACTGTGAACCACCTATACTGTTCCAGACATGTAACTATGGGCAGCGATGGTTTTCAAAGGATTGTTTAAAAATGTCCGTGTATAAACTAGTAGATTTCACAGCGAACAAGTAGAATTACTCGGCTCAACACGTTACTTACATTTGTCTTTCCAACTTCGTTCATGCTAAAAACCGGTAAGAATTTAAGAATTTTTGTTAGGCCTATATGATATTGGCTTTCAGTAGAGATGGATAAATTAAAAGGATTTCGCTGGTGTCCTTACTGGTGAGAACATCGTGAGAGAACATCATGTCTGATTGCATGTTTATATATATATATATATATATATATATATATATATATATATATATATATATATATATATACATATATATATATATATATATATATATATATATATATATATTATATATATATATATATATATAGACACACACACACGAGACAGTTCTTCGGGAAATTCACCAGACAATGTTGGGAACAGGCGTAGAAGAAACTCAATATTCATCTTCAGTATATGTTTTAAAATAGTATGCAACGCAAATTGCTCCTATTTTTTTTTACACACATTAAGCCAAAACTGGAACGAAAGAAATATATCTATTTGAAACCACTTTTACAGTATCGCATGATCAACGCATACATAAGAATTCATGAAGCCCACGGCAGTGATAATTTTTCATGTGACATGACAACAAAACGATATGCAAACATGGAACAAGAAGTCAGTAAATAGGTTTTTCAGGTGAGTAAACTGTTTTCATGAGGTATCTGCATTTTGTTAATTATCCTAAAATACTCCAAGCTTCGTTAACACTTCTATAACACGGTAATATTAAACGTTCCACATGCCCGCACAGCACTCGTAATTAAATAATTAAAACGTAAAACGTACTCCATTGCCTTACTTTAAAATTTCCCAGGTTCCTAACTGGACAATTCTAAAAATCACATTGAGAATACTAATGCCATTTATTAACTAAAATACAGCGGAAACATCGGCCCTTGAAGAAAGGAAATGTTCTAAATACACAAAAAAAAGCTATGGCTGACCGCAACCTTTACTTGCCCTATGTCGCTGGGTACTAAGTAGAGAGCTCATGAGATTAAAAGTAGCATTTGTCACATTTATTGAACCACGCAGGAATCTCGAAGACAGTGCATAGAAACCAAGAAAGGGGAAATCATAAAATAAAAATTTTACAAACTTTGTGAACAAAAGTTTAGCTGGAAAAGTCCTATTAGCTACTGAGTTATTACTTACATTGTAATTTTGAAATGCGACTGGTAAACGGTTACTTCCGACAGAGACTGTACATAGATCAGTAAACGGTCGCTGAAGTTCCCAAATCGTCTTTCAGTCGGCTGCATTTAAAAATAAAATATTACCTGCATTTCAAAAGCCTTCTTAATGTTTCGTTCCAGCATTGCTGTCTTGTCTAACAACGCTCACGCTACAGTAATTTCGTTCTCCTAATATCCCCTTCCCTTCATTAGCATCTCTCAAAGCACCATGCGGGCGTCTTCAGCAATCAGCAAAAGCGTTACTTTAACGCCCTTGGGAAGACAAATAGGCACGGTGCTTATACACTGTCAACATTTCACAGTATTTGAACAAATAATATTTTTTAGAAACTTATAATTTTGTAACTCTTAAATTAAGTTATGGTGAAATTAACAGCATGTTACTGCGGAATGTGTAATATTAATGTCGAATTTAAACAAGCAAGTGTCGTAGATATAGTTCCTGATTTAAACATATAGATAAATAAAGAGATTTGTATGTTTCATAAACCAGTGCGTTGTAAGATTAAGTATTACAAGAAATTTTTGTCTCAGAATACGGGTTCCCACTTGCACGCAAAAGGAATTCTGACACGGGAAAAAATACACGTAACACTTTCAGGCGTACATCAAATTATGGTTGAGGACGTTACAACCCAATAGAAATACGATCCGTCCAGTACGCACACTAACACGGTGCTTGTTGAATTATGAAAACTCGTGGAATACGTGAATGGCACTCGATAACAGTGGCATCACTCAATATCGACCAAGTGCTGTAGTCAGAAATGTACTACTCTGGACAATGATACAGTATGCACAGCAGTGGTTGAAACATTGAGTCGAACGTGGATTCAGCCAGTCACTATTATAATGTAACATAAGGTTTTGGGAATTTAAAGCGTTTCAAATTGATTTAAGTTTATTTAATTGAGTTATTATTTTCTATGCTAGGATGCAAGAGTCTGATTTTTTTGATGTCGGCATAGACTGCGTGGTGATTTTTACAACAAATTTTTTTGAAATCTAGTTGCCAAAAATGTTTTTGTATCACTGCTAGTAAAATATTGCGTGTTTACAATACACAAATTTACATCATTCAGAATAGTTAATATATCTTTACATTTTAACATGAAATAGTAACGTATTTTTAATGTGCTCTATTTTCCTTGCATTGTTACACACATAATTTTGGCAATTAGTTTGCCAAAAATACTTTATAAAAGTACCAAAAAATTTTTTTCAGAGTGGAGGGGGATAGAGTGGAACCCTTGATAATCCTTCCAGAGCTCAAAGTCTACGATCTTGGACACGGAGATACAATGGACTAAGATTATGGAGATATCCGCCACGTTTTAGACGCGAGATGCGTTGGATAGGAGTAACGTGCTGTCGGTTACACACCTGATGACCGGTGATCTTTGAACACAACTCTTCAACCCATGGTTCCGTGTTTACATGCATAAAGGCAACAAGCTCCCAAGTAGCACAATATAGTTGGCCCACATGTGCAGATATGATTGTGAACAAGAAGCCCACATACGGCATCCACAGGCATTCAAGAAGGGGAATGCACCCGCTGATGCATGTGGCACACATGATGAATGATGATTGTGGTATGATGTGTTTATGCGTGGGCCACATACAGATATTTAACTGTCAGCAGATGTCTGGCAAAACCAGAGTTCCCCGTAAGTTAACTACAAGCGGGCCACTTCTGGATGTACTGTTGGCTGATGTCTGGCAAACCAAGAGTTGCCCATAAGTCAACCACAAGAAGGCCACTTCTTGATGAATTGTTGGTTGATGTCTGGCAAAAGAAGAGTTGCCCACAAGTCAACCACAAGCAGGCCACTTCTTGATGAACTGTCGGCTGATGTCTGGCAAAACATGAGTTGCCCAGAAGTCAACCACAAGCGGATTACTTCTTGATGAACTGTTGGATGATGTCTGGGAAAACAAGAGTTGTCCGAACCACAAGTGGGCCACTTCCAGCTTTCTGCTTCTGGCCTGCCGTATGTAAACCACATGTCGTTAGCCAACTGTTGGTAAGCCACTTGTGGCCCAGCTATTGGCCACTTGTGGCCCACATTGACGCAGCTTGCCATGAATTTTCAAAACCAAGAAATAATTGTGTCTAACCCAAATAAAATTGATGTATTTAACATATTCATATGTGTTATCTTCAGCTTTATTTCACAATTAGTAAAATTCTTTGGAGAATCCTGGAATCTAATTCACAAACCTTTCGTCTACAGTCAAGTATGCTATTAACTTCTCTACCATGTATTCATACACGATCTTTTAAGTAAATCTGGATACTTACTTCACATACATAATGCATTATTATAGGCCGTTCACGGTAAAGTGAGCACTTTTGAAGATCTAGTAATTTTTTGGTTTCAACCAATTTATATCCTTCTACCACGTGTTAATGTAAATCCTGCCATGTGAGTAATAAACATAATGTATACATTCACCATACCCAAAACCAAAAGTCCGAGGCCACAATGAAATGTATTTATTGGTTACAATGTCTGATGAAACAGCTTCAAAAAGTGCTCACTTTACCGTGAACTTTATAGCTTTGTTATATATAGAATGTTAGTATCACTAGTCAATAGTGGGATTTATGTGTTTTGTTTAAAAGACTAGTATTTTAGTTTCGGACTACCTTCACGTAGAATTTAAAATGCAAAATAATGAATTTTTTTTGCGTGTTACACTTTGCAAGTTTCTGGTATAAAACTCTTTTTTACTATTACCAGCAATGACACGTGATAATTTTACTTCATATATACACGAAAGAAAATAAACAATTGTATACGCATATGCTACTTTTTACTGCACAACATATAGTCGGTATGCCATAAATGGAACATAAGCTTGCTGATCATGTTTCCTCAGTAATAAGGAACAGTTGAAATGCCACAAAAGGCGGTGTGTACTCTTTGGCAAACATCACCCACACATTCTCTACATACTCTAAGATTCCTGTGGGTGTTTCACTGATGTTTGCTTGTGGGCCACATATGACATATGAAATTCTGTCAGTCATTTTGTGACAAGTGGCCCGCAATTGGCCACATGATGATGCCCAACTATCAGAATTGAACCTGTCTACCACATGAAGGTTTTATATGGAAAAATGATCTTATTTCCATACTCCTTGGCATACATCAGCCACATGTTTTCCACGTGTTCTAAGATGCCAGTGGGTGATTCACTAATGTTTGCTTGTGGGCCATACATTAAATTCTGGCAATCATTTTGTATTTAATGGCCCATATAAAAATACTTCCCAAGCAAATTGTCACTATTGTTCACGTGGTCTTATTGTGTACCACATAATAAAACACTTAGGCCTACAGTCATATGGGCGAACATGTAACACCTGTGCCAACAGTTCGCCAACTGTTATCTGCTTGTTGTTTGCTATTCGGGCTGTCAGATCGTGTGAGCATCAGCTTATTCTCACGCAGCCCCATACGTTCACTACTGTCTGTGATGCGCACAACACGAGCAACCAACGACATAGTGAATGACATGTTACTTCGAAACACACTTCAGTTCGTGGAATTAAAATAATCAATTGGTTATTTTTGCTTATTAGATACTGGGCTTCTATCTGTTCTTAACGGGCCTTACTATTTATTATACGAACCTCACTGTAAAATTTGTGTCTATACTAATTTCTAAGAAATTATGGAATATTTCAACATAAATTTTTTTTTCGGGACAGAAACGAAAGTCGACATTATGTTGCCAATTTATAAATTTGGCTATTGAAATATAAATGTGATAATTTAAACGTCCCCGGAGTCAGTGAAACCCGCTGTAAGTGGCACTCTTTTTACGGCCAGCATTTTTCTCTAAAACAATCTTTTAAACTATGGCGACAAATCTATATATTTCCTAAAATGATGGCGGTATAAAAACTCTGTAGTCACTGCTTAAAGTTGAGTTGAGTTAAGAGATTTGAGAGGCTTTTAACAAGGCCATGAGACCCGATGAGGGTGAAATGAGCTTAGAATGGAGCAACGCCGGAATGCAAGGGCGGGGAATACGGGATATGCCCGAGAAACCCTGCCAAAAATCCCGGCCGGGAACTGAACCCAGTTCGCCTTGTTGGGAGGCGAGCAGGCTAACCGCTCTGCCACCGTGGCCCCTCACTGCTTAAAATTCTGGGAAACGAAACAAAAGCGAAGCTTATTTATGCTATTTCCATTGCAACCGCAATGCTTCGTCCTTACAACCAGCGTGACCTTGAGGCGTTTAAAATTTCTTACTAGCAATCCCTCTTAATACTAACTATGTATCTGTTTTTTTTTTTTCTGGATTTAGTTACCTTAAACAACAAATACCAGAATCAAAAAAAAAATTCTGAAGATTATTTTTGAAGGTATTGGTGAAAGTTAAGCAGATGTAATCAAGGTTATAAAAAATAATGTACTCGTAGACTGTCTCTAAATTGAGCCGGCTTCCATACTCGACGAACACGTCTGTCGTTCATATCCATGGCGAAGAATGGGTGAGGTGATATACGGTATGGGTGGAGCAGCACCAGTTTCCAATACAAAATCCATTAACAACTCAGAGAATCCAGGCCTCCGAAATATGTATCAAGCTCAGCACAATACACAAAAATGATTTTTAAAAATACTCCCTACTGTTATTTGCTATTACTTTACGTTTATTTGTCTCTCAATTTGTTACTAAAGCTCTCCGGATTCAAGAAAGCTATTTGGTTTGATGAATTATGCATGACCAGCTGTTAGTTCACATGGACAAAATTAAACCGAGTGAACCGATATGTTTTCGTTACGGATGCCTGGTAAATCGCGTCTGTAAAAAAAATATTCGGTACTGGAGAAAAAGAGAGGGGGAACGTATTAATTAATGTCCACAAATGGGCAGTAAGAAACCGTAACAATATATATATACACACACACACACGACCTATTGCAATACGAGAGCTTTATCTATGAACCAAAATTACACCTTTAGTGTAAATGTAAATGCCTAGTTCGGCAAACAACACCAAGTGTCATGTTTCAAAGTCTATACGACTAACACTTCCCGTGGTTTATTTTTAAGAGAGGTTTTCACTCGACGCCAACCTAGTGAATGAACTATTCAATGTGAAACCACTCGGATATCACATAAAATAACCATTTTTATTAACTCTCATTCAGGCCCAGTGTACGAACTTATATATGCACTGACAAGGAAGGTTTCTCTCTGCGAGGTTTAACGCCCTATGATTTTCCCTGTGAGTAACTGATATGTAAACCGTAATAAAGGCTGTTCACGATAAAGTGAGCACTTTTTAAATCAACCTTTGAAAACTATCAATTCCCCTACCTGCATATTTTTTAACGGGCGCACTGGGTGACGTGTGCCCACTGTAAAGTTGGTAACAATGGATGGAAAACAGTTCCATATCTTAACGTCAAATAAAAAGTGTCAGGTAAAGGCTGTTCACGATAAAGTGAGCACTTTTTAAATCAACCTTTGAAAACTATCAATTCCCCTACCTGCATATTTTTTAACGGGCGCACTGGGTGACGTGTGCCCACTGTAAAGTTGGTAACAATGGATGGAAAACAGTTCCATATCTTAACGTCAAATAAAAAGTGTCAGGTATCCATCCAAAAGTATCGTCCGGCAATATTTTCTTACATGAGAAAATCTGGGGGCGACTTCGCCGGGAATCCAACCCGGGATCAATGGAATTATTTACCATATTATCTCTCTAATTACCAGTTCAACGACTCTGCAAAACGTACCGCCATTGGTTTAGTAAAACTTTATCGGCCATCGTATCGTAATTTTTTCAGCACAGGGTGACATTACTTAGGGAGTACTTTTAAATGTTCGCAAGCAACCTATTTTCTTGGTTATCGTATTTATTGAACTCTATTCGTCTCTCCGCAATAGAATGACGTGAAACCATTTTCGCGGTACCTTACTCCTCCTGTTTGCTCCACAATGTGACATTCCTCAAAGAAAATTTTAATTATTTTCCAGGCAATCGATTTTTTTGGTTGCCACATTCACTCCCTTATAATGATGTCAGTTTTCGCTGTATCTTCTTGAACAACGTAGCTGCATGTTCTTTCACGCTTATTTAATTACGATTTTATTTGTATTAATGACACTTCCTTTCCACCATTTATCGCGACAATATGTTTTGCAGATTTTACTCAAAAGCAAATTTAATGAATTTATACAGCGGTCCGTCCACCAAGTTACACGAACAAAAATTGTTAAGCGTGGTTTCGATTCCCTAATATTTCGTAGTACATAATAAATGATTTCTCAGCTATAAACTATAATAACGAGCTATTTCTAAACAGACTAGTTATGGCATAGTTACACGCATTTCCTTTTCATTTTGTACAGATGAAACGTTCGCTATAGCTTCAACACACTGTCGTGAACAGTTCAGTTAATGAAAAAAATTCAGTTAAAATTCTAGATTTGAAGATTTAAAGAAACTTAGTGTGTATCTACCATAAACTGTGCGAAATAACTTAGCGCCGAATTACGAGTTCGAAACTACACAATGGCTTGTGTGACCAAGTTTTTAATTTCAATTCTTTATGAACAAAATGCCTTAAAAAAGTTTAGTTTTAATGGCAATTACAAAAAAAATGTATATAAATGAAGCTGTAAGGTCGGAAATAGAAATACGACATAGGTGAGATACGAACATGTTTCATGCGGGTGGAACAGATGCGTAAATTTTATCTGGATCGCTGTCTACCCTTAAAACGCTTTCAAACGAACGCCCAGGAACACATCGAGGCACGGGAGATTTCAAATACGTGCCCGATAAAGGACTTCAGCCAATAAAAAAAGCGTATCAATGACAGACGATCACTGGACGCGCGACCGAGGGTGACACCTGTGCTTGGCGCGGCAGGCAACCCGGCTGGCAGGACTGTGACGCGGGTCGCGGACCGCAGGGGCCCATCAGCCTTAGGTAACGAGGTTGGCGGCAGCGTTCTTTTCCCCGGAGCTTCGACAACAGCCGATAGGCCGCGCGTCGTTCGTATGAGCTGTCGGTGTAACCGTGGATTCTTACTACCCGTGAAAGTTTACCTCAGCTGAAAATTCACTAATGAATTTTTACTACCTATCACAGGGGCGGCCAAAGAAAATGAAGTCAAATGACCAGTGAATTTTTACTCCTCCTCAAGTAGGGCCGCAGTGGCTCAGTGGCTACAGCACACAAAAGTGGGGCCGCAGTGGCTCAGCAGAGCAGATAGCGCAACCAAGACACACAGCGGCCGTGAACCTATACCGGCCCGCCACGGAGATAGGCCGCAGGGCGAGCGGCGTTCTGCCGTGTAACATATGCTGAAAACGAAACAGACCGACAAACTCTATTGGGCGATTCCTCGCGCGGGGAAAAAAAAAAGTCAGAAATATATGTACAAACTATAGCAGAACTCAATTCCTGGAGTAAGGAAAGAGACACGCCCCCTCCCTTTTACCGTAAAAGTGTAGTTGAAAAATAAAACATTAAAAATTATGTGTAAAAAACTGCATGCATACTTAATTTAAATTGTGAAAAAAATTGAGAAGACATACATTTTTGTTAGTAAAAATATGCAGATGTGTTTTGTGCTCTGTTTTTACCAACGGAAACATTACGAGGGTTGTGATAGTTATTCAAGTGATGTCTGTCATAAAAAAAAAAAATTTACCATAATTTGTGAGGTAACGACTGAATCGCTAATGACTTTTCAGTGAATGTTTTAAAAAATAATAAACTTACTGAGAAACTCTCGCCACATCATCATTTGCAACCTAACGACAGAATCACTTTAACGGTGCAGATAACACATGTGTGTACCTTTAAATTTTATTCTTATATATTCATAATTGGTTTTCATTGGGCCTTTTCTCTCATGTGATTGTTTTCTATTCAGGACTTCCCAATTTCTTCACACTGTTTCTTTTATGTTACAAATATTTTATTTTAATGACTGTTAGGCTCCCTGTTGCAACCTAGTTCTTTGTCGACTGGCTCTGTGATTATTTGTTTGTGGTGTTTAATAAATGTTAAAATTTTCCGAGTTACGTTTGGCTGTGCACACACAGTCCACATTAACAAAGTAATCCCACATGGGTTGCCCGGCTGTTATAAACCAAAGACGCACTTAATATTTGTGTGCTAGTTTATTGTAAACGGTAAGGATGACGATGTTACACAATTACTAATTTTTTGTTAAATGTAATAATGTAGATTAAAATTTTGTTAACATAAAAATTGTAGCGAATTTCGACAACAGGAAACCCAGAACGATACGATTAAGCATTTCATTTCACGATGTTTCTTACCTCGGCTTCATTCCATTTGGAAAAGTTTTACGTCGCTCTGATACGTACAAAAAGCACGGCGTCATAAATACACCACTATTAGGTCCATTAAACTATTGTTCATGAAGTTTCGAAAAGGTACTGTTGTAAAGGCTTTATAATGTCTGGCTTTGGTAGACATAGTTTTCCAATCATTTGTAGGCTGCAATGAATGAGTCAGGGTTAATTTATTATCCATATGTGTTTTAGAAGTCCGCCGTTGTTGTGTGTATGCACGCGAGAGTAAGAAAGGAGAGTAGATCGATCTTCGTGCATGTGTCATAAGCTCTCTTGTCTAAGTTCTTTGTGGTTGTGATTGCTAAAGTTTCCCATCGTCCTCGTGTAGCGATGAGGTCGAATATGTAACGTTTCGAACCCAACCCCCAGAATATGGACTGACTTTCTCAAATCCATTCATCCTGTGCTGTGAAAACCGCAGCTTTTTCGTTTTTATTAATGCAGACGAAATACTTTATAGCGTAGTATTTCAGTTGACTAATGCGACTATATCGACACTTGTAGTTTATAACAAAGAAGAGTTTTTTCTTAAACATTACATAACTAATTCGTTTACATTTCATCGCGACATACACATTAAAGGAGAATTTGCTAAAATTATTCCAAAACGCGTTGTTATCAGCCCTCTGTCCACCGAACATTGTGCCTGATGGGGTTCACGAAAAAATCCCACCACCTAATTTAACCAAGCTTAAATTAAGGGGTATCGATCGCCCAGAATTCTTACCCAGAGATCCTACTCCACATTATGGAACGTAATTATCCGCCCCATGTACACTGGCATATCAGTCCCGAAGAAGCACATCAAAATCTGTAACTTCCTCACCACGAATTGATTTGTATTTAATTTCATAATCAGGTCATAAGTCTTGCCCCAAAAAGCTGACCAGAAGCAGGCGACTCAACAGAAAGCGCATAGTAAGTTATGAGGACACTATTTACGCCGTTTTTGAAACGTCATACGACAAATGCGCTTTTCTGTGCAAATAGTCAGTTATTGAAGTTTCCTTAAACGCTTACATACAACCACGCGTGATATTCGCTAGATACGGTTTCCGGTCTCGTTTAAAATATGAGTCAAATTTAGCCTGCGGTGAAACACATAATGCTCTTCCATGATCACCAAAATCGCACACTAAAACATGTGTTTTTTAAGTAAACTTTACAACACACATCGAAACAAATAGCTTGGTCTTACCTCAAAATAGGGGACCATTTTTTCATCTTTCATCGAAAAATCACAGCTGCAATTAGAAATGTATGAAACTCAGTATTTTTGTTATACGGTTTATGAGTCACGAGCCTTTTGAGTCGCATATTAAACGCAAAAATTTTTATACCAATGAAAATCACACAGAATCCTAAGTAAAAAGTTTAAATGATTCAAATAAACCCTGTTTTATTTTAGAAGGTGTAGTTAGTGTGTGTATGTATGTACACACACACACACACACATATATACACACACACACACACACTTACACACAATACACAAATATGTAAACAGAAAAACTCAACATGAGTATCAGAATGTAGACGTGCGAATCGGAAGAGAACGTAAAAGAGTAGCTTGCACGTATTTAAAAAAAATATATAGCAATTAAAAAGGGGAAAAAATATAGCAATTAAAAAGGGAAAAACATGTAAAATTAAAAAGGGGAAAACATGTAACATGTAAACTGCGCATTGCATGAGAGTTGCCTCAAATTGCTATGGCGCGATTCCCTTCAGCACACACTCTGAGCGCATCATCCCCATCACAAAACACAGCGTTAATACGCCTATCACACTATCATAAACTCCGCTACAGGCCGTGAACAGTGGAGACATACATGCTGGCGCGCCCTAACACACGCGTGAAAGGTAATCTTAGCCACCTCTGCATCGTATCACGTGACGCTGGCGTTATCACCTCCTCATCAACGGCAAACATTCACAAGCACACAATCATCGCAGTATGCGAACGAGCGCGCCCTGGTGATCTGGGTGCACGCAACACCGCCCAGAATGTGACGACCCTACAAGGGCTCTGCCGATGGCCGCGCCAGCCTCAGCAGTCGATAGGCTCACTTGCACACACTAGCCTCACGTACTAGACTCATGCCATACTGCTTACGTTTATCCCAGGCTGTAAATTATGTCAGTAAGATCCTTATGGGCGATGAAAAATTATAAGAGTAAAATATGGTAATATATGAAAACTTAGTCAAAAATAACTATAAAACATTTTATCACTATTACTTTTATTACTATTTTGGAAGTGTTGTCAACTATTTAATATATACTAAGGGCGGGACACGAATAAGTACTCATTATTTTATGCTTGTTTCAACCAATTTTAAATACTAGTTGCAGGCATACAATTTTTACGCAACTCTCCATTAATTTAACAAATTTATTTTTTCTTGTAGGCTATATTATACACATACCAGAAAACTAATATCTAGAATAATTACAAGAAAAATCTAAAATCATACTTGCAATAATGCAACTAAAATTATTCCTAATGTTATACCTCTGAATATAATTTTTTTTTTTTTTTTTCGTATATTCCGCCAATTACGAACTGAAAATTCTCGAAAAATTAATTTCACTGTTACCGTAAAATGAAGTGAAATTGATTAATAGGGGTGATTTTGATACCTTGACAATTTTCTGTAAATGTCAAGGTCAGGTACCATAAGAAGGGTGAAATTGATACGCTGGGGTAAGACTGTTCACACGAAAATGTTCTGTACATGTTAAGTCAGTTACCATATATCGACTGCCATAATATTTATAGAACGACATGTAATCAATCTCACCCCTGTTCGTCAATTTCCTCCCACATTACCGTAATAAAGGTGTTACCGTTCACCTCCCTCTCTTATTGGTTTTCCTTACATATCTATGCGACACAAAAAGATAAATTTGATAGGTTAGTTCACCAAACTTGACAAGTTAATTTACTTTGAAAATGTTTTTAGCTACAGCTTTTACAAAAATGAAGGTTCGAAAAGAATAGTGAACACCTGTCCTCCCAGCGCGCCTAACAAACTCGCTGTATCATTTTAGAGTGGTACAGACGTTCAAATCCATCATATGAGGTACGCTAGAAAGCGACCATCTTTCGCTCCTTACACTAGTATCAAGATCAACCCACATCCTCATAGTACGAAGTAGCGCCAATAAAACACCCATAATATTCACCTACATGAATTGAAAAACTGGCAGCACATTTCACCTCCCTCGTAGGGAAACAATAAATTGCCTCATACAACATTAGACCACAGCAAGTTCACACCCACCCATTTTAAAACACAAGACGAAACTTTTACTGATCAAGAAATTCAGTAAAGTTTCTTTTACTCCCGTGTAACCAACCATTCGAGCACATACGCTTTCGATACGTGACTTTTTGAAGTTTACGTGTGCTATAGTGGAACTAAACCCCGTTTGCTACAAATCAAACAACAAACGACCTCCGCAAGAAGTTAAAATCACGCGATTCAAAGTACTGGTCTGTACATTCCGCACGATGCAAGATGGCAGCGGAATAATTGTTTACATCTTCTTTAGTAAAGGCTTAAGACTCGGCTATCTTCGCACGCAAGAAATGGAAAATGCTTCCAGAATAAAAATCCATTCCAGCAAAAATTATAATAAGCTAGAAGGTTGTGGTTTTTGTTTGTGTTTGTCTGTGTCCTGAAAATCCTCACTTAATACACACTATGCTATAGTCACCAACTTGAACAACAGACACAACCGGAGCTTAATGTATACAAACGTCTGAATTTATAAAGTAAAAAATGTACTATTTAAAAACTATGCAAATGGAAGACTGTATTGCTACAGATACACGACTGTTAACGTCTCGCGTAAATTTTAAAACGGTGCGAGCTGTCCAGGCGGTACATTCGTAACGTGGTTAACGTTTCTGCAGTTATCTAGAATTTCAGTAATTCGTCACAAGCATATGAATGTTACAGAAAAGCAACTACGCTCACGTTACTGAAGGAAGGTATCGAAGTTCATTATTTACGTAACTGTCGCGAAATGCATGAAAACATAATCGTAATTCCTCTTGCATTCGGGTTTGATGATGCGAAAAAATTATATAAATCTATCCCGAAATCTCGCAAATAATAAGTATAAACTGTGTTGTCAGAACTACTTGACTTCAGGTGTGCTACTTAGCGTCAAGAAAAGGATAAATTTCTCAAGTAAAATGGTCTGTACACTCTCTGAACTTATTCGAAAATTTACCATATCAGTGAATGCCACTCACGATAAAGTGAGCACTTTGTAAAACCTTCCCAACATGCATAAAAAATATGTTTAATTGTGGCCTCAGGTGTTAACTTTTGAGCTCTATAAAATTTATACACGATATTTATTAGCATCGCTATTCTATACTAACAATCGCCGAAATGATACAAATATACTGAAAGAAACTTAAAAGCACGGTCTTACAAAATGATTAATTTACCGTGAACAGCTTCTATAATATTGTTACGCGCTCGCTGCTTCGCATCCCGCACGAGCGAGTGGAAGTCAAGGGCAGCAGTTATATGATAGCGGCGGCAGCAAGTCAAAGGATTGTTTTGAATTAGCAAGCGAGCGATAGGCCGGTAGCTGCGTATCTGTTAAAGAAAGAGCGCCGACATGGTAATTCTTTATGCGGTGCCGCGCTGCGGAGCCTGATTGTATTGATTTCTTCGTTCATCTGAAGAATGCTCTGGATTACTGTCTGCATTCTCTCAGCGTGATCCACAGTGCGTGGAACCTTCCAGATGGTCAGGGCGAACGATATAAAAGTGTGAAAGGCCTCTGAGCCGAGTAGTTGATGATTGGATGAGTGGCTGAGTTCCAAGCGATAGAAGACGAGTAGCGAGAGAAATGACCAGCGGAAGGGAAATTCGCGACTGCGAGTATCAAACAGTGAAGAGTGCGGCTAGCAGGCTGGACTATTGGCCTATATGCGTGAGTGAAATACATTACAAATGGTGGCAACAGATAGACTGAACACGTGTTAATGATGAGCACGAGTTAACTGACTGTAACCAAACAAAGACAACTAAGGACATTGATTAGAGTTGAAATAGACATTAAATATTGCGCTCGCTTTTAAATAAAACGAGGAATAGTGGAGAGAGATAATTTAATTATGTAAATAATAGCTGTGTGAATAAATAAGAAATCAAATTTAGTTATTTTATTTTTATTAGTATCTCCATCCCTCACAAACTCAGATACGCCTCTCAGGCGTCCCATGTAACAGTATACTCGCGGAATCTTTCCACGTTTTAAATCGAACCTTTGAAAAATCCCTCCATGTTTTCTTGTGTTCT
Source organism: Dryococelus australis (assembly GCA_029891345.1). Classification (NCBI taxonomy): domain Eukaryota; kingdom Metazoa; phylum Arthropoda; class Insecta; order Phasmatodea; family Phasmatidae; genus Dryococelus; species Dryococelus australis. The sequence continues at coordinate 132,209,095 of CM056997.1, forward strand.
ATGTCACAAATCTCAAGCGTTTTATAATTTGGTTCATAAAAGTAATCTTTGGTTGAACTGAAGTTTTCCTAATAATTTATTTATAAATTATAATATTTAATTTATAATTAATGCGAATAAAAACAGAGAGGAAACGCCTATTAAGAAATAGTTCTCATGCAAAATATTACCAAACTGAGTGCGCACTAATCTGATGCATTGTCCCTTTAGTGCAATTTCCTATACTTGGTTTAAGCTTTGTTTGGATTAGGCGGAGCAATAGCCTGAAAGTAGAATTTTATCAGGGCTTCAGAAAAGTTGGGAGCAACCGTGAATCGACTGTAACAACAGAATTAAGGGAACTATGTTCGTATCTGGTGGAAACCTTACTGTATAGCGTACAATGTTCCAACTAGAGTACAGTGTTCCGACGTTACCACAGACAAAAATCCATAATTGGTTTTAAGTGCACCAGCACCACAGGCGGTATATTAGTTAACCCATAAAGCGGTTACGTCGGAAAGACACCACAAAGTATACTTTCTGGTAGGCTACTGCGTGATAAAGAAACACTGTAATATGTAGAATTATATTATTTTCTGATAGAATCACGAAATTAAATATACCAAAACACAGTAATGACTTTGTACAAGTTTATATGAACTTTGCAGTTGTAAATGCGGGGTTACTGCTTCACAAACGTATGTATAAGACCCTCACGAGCGAGCGGCGCAGTCACCTTCGACGTGACAGATGTTGAGTAGCCAGGCTGAGGGCCGAATGTTAGGGTTGCAGACTTGACCAGGGTAGTCTGATCACAACACACTCGTGATCCAGCCACCTACAAACCATGAAACATAGTTTTTTAGTAAAAATTCATTTCAGGTCAAGGTGCAGCTAATGTTTAAGTAGAAGTGTGTAACAAAATGCCATCTCTTACGTATAATTCTTCGAATTTTTCCAGTACGTCTGTAGTCGTATGTTCGTTTCTTTGTTCGTGTCACCAGTACTTAAAATAGGTAGTTGTAAAACTCTTCAGTTATCACGCGACCCACTTGGAAATGTTTCGTCCAAACTGCATGACGGACTTTGAATATGCTGCTCCGACAGTGAAAAAGAGATCGAAGGAGGAGCTTTAAAGGTTAGGAGAGGTTTGGTTTGTGTGGCTATTAACGAACCGATGCGGATGAAGCGAGGTGGGTATGGAGTAGCACAGGAATGCAAGGGCAGGGGAAACGAGAGTTCACGGAGAAAACCCGCCGACCAGCCGTATCGCATTCGGAGAGAGGGAGGTCCACGGTGTTTGAGCGGTTAGCCTGCTCGCCTCCCACCAAGGTGAACCGGGTTCAATATCCCCGGTCATGTCACTTCCAGATCTTCGCATGTGGGAATCGTGCCGGACGATGACGCTGGTCAGCGTGTTTGCTCGGGGATCTGCCGTTTCCCCCGCCCTTTCATACCGTAATTGCTCTATCCTCACCTCAATCACTCTCATCGGCTCTTAAGATCCGTTGTTAAGAGCCGTCCAAAAATCTTCATTCATTCGGGAGGGGAGTGTCGCTGCTCCAACTGCGGCCCCTAGTAGAAGGGGGAAAGGGTTCATATTTCACATATTTTCCAGTGTTCCACTCGTGTAAGTACAACTTCGGCAGCCGTATCACTTGTACATAACCAGATGAAGAGTTCTTCATGCGAGACCGCAGACGCCGTGTACCGCAGAGCGATGCAGCAATGCCAGGGGAAATCCCCGGCCCATGTGATCCGAGATCTGACGCATGCCCACCGCAACTTCCGAGCACGCGCTAACTTCCCGCCCGCCTTTCATAATCCTATTACCAGCCACTTCCCACAACAACTTCAACGACGGCCAAGTTATACGGCCCTCGCTGTACGAGGGGAATGTCGTGAAGTGCGCGCTCGAGGTGCGCAGCGGCCACTCTCCGTGTCCCAAAATTGTACTGCTCTGCTACCGACACGACTATCATAAACGACACGAATAGGACTTGAGGTTAGAGTTCATTCGCGGTTTCTTTCAAGTTTTCTGAAGCACTGATAAAGTTCTACTCCCAGGATATATCTCCTCCGCCTCATACAAACAAAGTTCAACCTAGTCTATACAATTACGCCAAATGGACAACGCACCGCATTCCTGCGCACTTAGTGTAATAATATTTTACATAAGCATTATTTATACCTAGGCATTATCGGCACACCTATTTTCGCACTTTTATTCATACTAATTACATAACTATGAAATATTATACATAAAATATAATTTAAAGTTCAATTAAACCAAAAATAAGGTACTGTTATATTAACACAAGTATAAAATGCTTGTGATACATAGCATATTTAGTAAACTACCAAACACGCCATACATGGGGTGATTTTTCAAAGGTTTGATTAGAAAAGTGTGAAGAAACCGTGAATAGACTCTAGAACACTGTTTACGTAAGTAAGAACTTGAGATGTTGGTTTACTTCCCCTAACCATTTTATAGTGCAACAAGATCAAATTAAAACTGACAAAAGTATTTTATTCAAAAGAGATTGTCTTTCGAGAATTAAGATACAAACACGTCCCTCACTGTTGACCACGTGACTTTGACCATTGTATAGGCGTGAGGTAGGTCAGTGTTAGGCACGTGCGCACAAAACGAAAATCAGTCCATCTCATATTATTTTACACGATCAAATATTTTATTGAATTGAACTTATTGAATAAAGAAAGTGTTCGAATCCACTTCAGTGCATCCATTCAATAGATATTTAATTATAACTACAAATTCTTGAAAGCATTTTCACTCATGCAGCCATATCCAATACACAGTAAAGTGGCAATTTTATTCCCGTAAATATTCCAGTTACAAAATAGCCATCATAGTTATTAGAATATTTTTTAAACCTATGCGAAAATAATTGGTCAAAATCAACAAACTTTTTTTTCTTTGTATGAAATTAATTTATGAAAATATTTTTGTATCTTAAATACGCATAAATTACTGCATTAAGACAGTACGTATGATATAGAACATGTTCGAAACGAAAATCTTTGAAGGAATTTGAGTAATTCAATGGCGTGAAAGATAAAAAAAAATGGCTGCGGTTATGACGTACGAGTGACATCACGCAGCATTCAAGAAACTGGATTCAATAAATTTGAAGAAAATTTGAAGTGAATTTTGACTGTGTGAAAGGGCCCTTAGTCTCCGGTCCACAGAGCCCGGTATCTCCTCGCTGCACACACGCGGCTGGCTTTGTGCCGGAGTCTCGTAGCTCCGACGAGCGACCGCAAGAGAGCGACTAAGACGAGACTACGAGAGACTAAAGATTAGGTAGACCCACCCAGTATTCATATTTTGCACATGTACCCAACATTGACCTACCCCGAAGCAACACAACTGTCAAAATCACATGGTCAACAGTCTGAATTCGAAAAATAAGTGTCTAATTAAGTTCACTTACTGACATTTACCTGGTCAATCGTAGTCTTACTTACGCGCCAGATTTGGCGAAAATAGGTTGAGTATTTTTCGAGATATAGGTAATGTAAAAGCTTTATTTTTTCATTTGGCGCTATCTTCAAAAGTAGCGGACCAACAACACTATTCACCACAGAATTTAATTCTTACGAGTAGCGCTGTCAGCGTACAAAATTTGGTTAAAACCAGTTGAATGGTTTCCGAGATATGACATTTCAGCCTTAATTTTAAAATTACCTCCATTTTAAATATAAGTGCCCGGCGTGGTCGAAAACTATGAAAATCAGGTGTCCTATCTTAGTAATATATACCGAGATAGGTGAAGTTTGGTTAACGCGTTCAAAAATTACAAATGGCTTGAGGGGGGGGGGGGGGAGACACGCACAGCCACATACAGCACACACTTACAGACTCACAGACAGGACAGTGATCTCACAAGCCTTTCTTTCCTTCGGAAAGTAGGCTAAAAACACGACGTATTTCGTTAAAGTTTCACTCCAAATCGAAGAACAAAGTTTATTATTTCCATATGTTCTAACAAAACACTAATCTCAAGATGATTACGAAACTCGGAACACGTCATTTGTTTACATACAAACAGAAAATCTGGCGCACATGCGAAACCACTGCTACCTTAGTTTAATCAGGCAAGTGGTAAATTATTTTTTCCTTGTAAAATGCAAAAATTTTCATAACAGGGAAAATTAATGGAACTATTGACTCTTACAGAATTGCACACCCTGATTGCAGTGCTACACGACACAGCAAAAATTGAAACCGTTTCTAATCCAAAACTGCTACTCGTGTGGCAGTTCTCGTCTTGCTGACGTCGGAAATAATTAACATTTGATTGGCTGCTCGATCGTAATTGTCGTTTCGCACGTGCTGTGTTATGCTTGTCGGAGGTGCGCGGTTCCGGGAGTACACGGCAATACTCCCACGTACACAGGGAAGAATAGCTTCAGCCAGGATGCCCGACCTTAAATAACGCTAGAAAACTACAAGGCAGACCGTATCAACTGAATAAAAAACAATAAATATCTGTCCTCTATAATGCACAGTGACCGGCAATGTGCCAGGCTCCTGTTATGAGATGGTCCAATACGTGGTATGCCGAAATTGGACGTAACTTAAAAGATTATAAGCACAATGTCGGCAACGTGTTAATTCTGGGTCCGCTGTAATCAGAATATCCGCTACTTTTATTCTTGCCAGTCTTTGCACAGCGGTGGTGCGTAAAACTCGACTTTTAACTTGCAAGTTTCTTCAAAACAGGAAGGGGTAACATGATAATTCTGTTGAGTGTATTATCTTCTTTAAATTCAAAACTGTAAGATCCTGGGATCTAAGGCAATTCTTCCTCCGCCAAAAAACACGCACTTTTATCTCCAAGCAACTAACTCTTTGGTAGTCTAGTAACACTATCACTGCGCGCCGAAAGTGTAGATGTAAAAAAAAATAACCACACGCGGCTCAACACCACAAGAAACTTGCCTATGGTTGATGCGATGTCCTTAAATATTCTAGGCGGTTTGCGAGATAACTTTAGAGTTAGGGCACGTGAAGAAAAACAAGTCATTAACAACAAAAAAATGACTGCCTGTCTTGTAAGTCACTAAGTGAGGATGTAGATATGCAACAACAAACCAATTCATAGCGCACTTCTGGCTGTAAATTGCTTGTATGTTCAGTCACAGGACGAAGTTTGATACGTTTATATAAATAATGAAGAAAAATAGTTGTTCTACTTCCACGACCGTATTTGTCGGAGGCGCACAACAGTGAGAATAGTAGATGCCGAGTTGTACGGCAAATGTGGGAAAATGTTTTCAGAACGGAGAGCACGAGGACGGCAGCCGGAGATAACCGAGCGGAGCCGAGTGTCGCCGAGCGCTTGTTGAGGTGGGGTCGCGGGAGGCCGAAGGATCAATACCACGGGCCGATATTCAAGCGAGAAGGGGAACGCAAAAGGGAGAAAGCTGGAGAGTACAGAGGGACGAAGGCTGTGGGGCATGCAAAGGTTACCAACCGCACAACAAACAAGCATACAAATGGCCACACTGGACCGTGCTGCCTGTGACCTCAGGCACGACATAAAAACATGTTTTCCGACAGGGACAAAAGTTACGGTCTCGAATTTGCATCCACTACGGTCTTACGGCAGATGAAGAGAAGTACGGGCCCAAACATTTCAGTGCGTGCACAAGTTACTTTACTTCTCAACAAAGTGATACCGGCCGATTGACGGGACAGCTTTTATCAAAATCGGAGATACTATCTTCGTTTTCGCCATTGCTCAACGCATATTAAATAAATAACAATAAAAGCGGGAGAGAGAAGATTTTCCAGAGTTGGATTTGTAAAAGTTAACATAGAAACGCATTATTCAGCAATCACTTATTATCGGGAAGTGGATATAACACTGTATCATCAAAACACTGCACACAACCAGATTAGTTCTCGCCAAAGGCTGTGGGTACGGGCAAATGAAATATAATCGTATCAGACATGTATTGTCCCTTTACTGAAATGCCACCAAATTATTTTTAATATTACTAAGTAAAAATCATTTAATTTATGAGTACCAAAAATACTGGAACAGCAATGCATGAGCATACACTAAAAAGCCAATATACAGCACCATGCTACGAGCAGATACCACACGAAGAAGTCCCATTTCTCCCACTTGCTGTAAAATCTGATTAATTTCATTTTGCATACATCAAAAATATAGTCTGTGACAAGAACATATCTTTGCTCAGTGCCTCAAGAACAGGGTTGTGCACAACGCAAGAAGACAAATAGTAGCCATTTGCTAATGTATAACAGCACGTGAGGGTACTCCGCTTTCGCAAGTAAAAAAAAATAGTAGCATATACGTGTGCCTAGTGTGTATATATCAGCAGTGTACTTTTCCTGAATAGCCTAGAATCGTTCAAGTTATTTTGTTCCTGAATGGAATATCAACCTCAAACTATGCACGCTAGTAGTGTACAAACGACACATAACTACGTGAAAGGACGAAGTCCGATATATTCTAAAGCTTCCCACCAACCTTACCTACTCATGAGTAGAGACCTGAAAAATTTGCGCTATCATTTGAAAACAGAATGGACTTAAAAAAAAAATGCGTTTGTATTGCTATAGTCATTGGACTATAGTTGGTTCGACACGGTCTGGGCGGCCTTTAATATATCAAAAACAAGTAAAGACAAGATAGCCAAATTCCATACCACCTATTCAAAAGGTACGAAGTGTCCTCACTTTTGCAGAAGCCAATAAACAGATGTATACAGGGCAGTGAAGTCTAGCGCGTTGCCAAATAATAACGCGAATTTTGCAGGTCTCTCTACCACACTGTAAAGAAATGTCTGGTAAACTTCCTAAACTGTAAAGAAAGTTTATAACCTACACAGTATATGGAAATAATACTACACGTGAGGCTGAAAATATGGGAATGTTTAGCAATGCTACTACATAAAGTTGGGAACTTCCCTATGCGACTGAAGGCCGGTTTCACCAACACGTCTTAAAATGTAAGCGCTACTTAAACACTGAATAAGCTGTCCCTAGCGCCTTATCCCGTTTCACCAACTTTAAGCTCTTCTTAAAATGTTTTAAGCAGCTCTTAGTTTAGGCAGCCGAAATCGAATGCCTAACTCTTTTAAGATGTGCTTAAATCATTGTAAACAAATTAAAAGGAAAATGGCTGCTACTGGAATAGTCGTGTGCAGATAACGCCAAATGTGTTTGTAAGTATTTAGTATTATATATTACGATTTTTAATAAATAAAAATAATAAATTATTGTGTATCAAAGTTATCGAGTCTGGGTGCAAGTCTTCATTTGCTGAAATAACCTATGACGATGGTCGAAAACAAACTCGTGGAAGGCATAATATTTGTTTATGTACATTTTCCATGTATTTTCAAGACGCAAACCCAATATATACATAGGAAATTGAGTGTAAATGCAGGTAGCTGATGATAAAATATGATTTTATTGAGTACGCATAAGATACGGAAGCACCTATTTGAAATAAATGGAAAAAAATGTTTACCTTCACTAACACTGCATGTATGTACGATATGTAGGCCTAAATATATATATGATTACTAGTTAGATTGAATTTGTGACTGGGCATAATATAATGCATTTACACCTACGTTTTAGTACACATGACAAATTCGCAGTACAAGTTTTGCACACATTCGACTTTGTTTTGAATTAGAAAAGTTAACGAGGGCCCAATTAAAGATGTCATACAGGTGTGACGTGTTAATCATAATATTTATTCGAATTCGGGCACTGTGCATTTCTAAATTGCACATGAATATCGTCAATGATATTATCAACAAACTATCACAATTTCAGAAAGTTCAATTATGGTTAGTGATGAAAGCCAAACCGAATCTTTAAAACATAGCAGTAATGTCGTCCGTAAAACATAAAACAGTTCTATTAAGTAGAAAAATTCGGGATGGCCTTGTAGACTGTAGTAAATGTAGGCCCAGTGTTGTTTCTTGAGGGCAATACGATTTTTACACGGAATATAATTACGTTTAGGGAATATTTAATCAGTAACTAAACAAGACAACTGTTTCATTTTAAAATTTATCATTAACCTAACGTACTATTTTTATAAAGCATTTAATATATAAATGCTTGACGAAAGCTACTAAAATATATGTAACGAGTCAAAAACATTACCCGAGTAGACACAATATAAAACAATTAACACTCTGACTAATAAAAAACAGTCCAGGCCTAATACAGATCGTTGTAACTTTAGCTGCAAAAATACACACTTCTTGGCACTGATAATTAATAAAAATGAGATCATAAAACATCACAGAATTGCAACACAACACTTTTCACGATAATAAATTAGCCTCGAAAAATCAAAAGCTTATCTATTCACGAACGTAATTTTAACAAAAAATAAATTTCGGTACGCGTAGTTAGTTGAACAAATCGAGTACACATACCTTTATCGTATATGCAGTGATATTTGTTTTAATTTATTCTCATTATTGGTCAGGCAAACGATAAAGCTTTAATTGTTTATTATAAAACAAATATTTGGCTAGGATTCGTATGCTCATAACAAAAATAAACACAACATTTCAGAGGAATTTTTTCTTTTTTCCCCTTTCGTTGAAATAATTCTCATTGGTTCGTTTAGTCACATAACCACAACGAGCCACTACCAACATGAGAATATATGCAACTTGTTTCTTTACGCAACGCCCTGCTAAGACGCGCTTATAAAACTGAGTTTCATAATGGTGAAACACCTCGACATCCTTAAGAGCCACTTAAGCTTAAGTATCGCTTTGCAGGAACCTAATTTATTACTTGTTGGTGAAACTGACCCTGAGTCTTTCCTGAACAACTGTAAGGCCGGGAACACACGGCACCGGAAAACGCCCGGCACCCGTCCACGGTCGCCCGGCCGGGCCCGTTTTAACCTTGCAGCACACACGAGCCTGGCCCATGTCCGTGTGTGCTGCGCAATGCCTCTTCAACTATCATCAAAACTGGACGGGCTGGACCCGGCCCGTGGAGCTTGCCGTGTGTTCCCGGCCTAAGAACGTTACCGCGGATGTATGGGGAAATATCTTACCATTCGCGCTTTGCCACTACACGTATACACTGATATGGTAAATTTACAAAAAATTCCTTAAGAGTGCATGAGGAATGGGCGGGCTGTCGCATCCGAACAGCACCAGCGCCATTACTGCCTGATCATAACAACTTCCTTACTTTTCAGATCAACTGGTACTATCTCTGCAATAGGCGACGCTTCAAACGAGTTTGCTATGTCCCAGCATTGTGCTTTTGGTACAGATTACGGATATGAGACGTTTTAAATTAGCATCACATTTCAGATTCGCGAACGCTTAACATGAGAATTTGCTTCACAAAAAAAATGTGTCGCTTTCCTGAATCATTAAGAAGAGCCACCAGATTTGCTGTGTTTTACACAAGATAAATGACGTCCCTCAAAGTAATTTTTACGTTTCCACCACAAACTCCAATGCAAAAGTACATGACACGTGCTTACGGCATAGCATCAAACGGAAATAAATGGAATGTAATGGAAGACTAAAACGAAACGAATCATAAAATGGCGTGGTGCTTTTATGCCCCCCTCCCCACCATCGCCATTCCAATAATAGTAGGAAACTAAAAGCTAACACGTTATACATCCTACCTTTAGTTTATCTCCCTTAAAACCGACATCATGTAAAAATTTAAGTTTGTAGAGAACAGTCTAAATTACGCTTCACACGAAGAAGCATTCAAGTTATCATTGCAACAACTTGAAAAATATTCGTTGGTTGAACGACGAAATGACGTGGGAAAAGACAATGTTGAAGATATAATAAAACATAATGTGCTTTACGCGACTGAGCAATCAAAGCATTTAAGACAGTGTGGATTTACAAAAGGAACGAAACTTATAATAGAACGTTTGTGTGTTCAGAAAAGAACGTTATTAAGCTTTTAAATTAAAAAAAAAAGCATCAGTCACATTTAAAACGTATAAACATTTCATACCCAGAGAATTATTTTCTGCGGCTATGTTTGGGAAATGCCTTTTTGAAACATCCTATCGCGACGCCCATTGACGTTCTGGCAAACTCACCGTGACATCTGTCGCCCTTGTTCATCGTTTAAATCACTGTAGTCCACGCACAATCTCGGAAATAGTTTCAAGGCCGATTTATTAGTAGTAATATATCGAACACATGATACAATAAATCGTCGAATGCAAATCTTATATCAACAAACGTCCTGTCATTGGTATTAAAAAATACTCCACGAAATAATTTATCACTGTGCATAGAGGCTTCTTAATACATAAACGTTTGATATGATACAACACATTAAAACACAAAAGGCCCTTCATATTCACTTCACAACCTTTTTTTTTTTAAATTTATTATTGTACAAGTGTTACAGAAAAAAACTTATGTTGTTGCAGCAAAAAAATTACTATTGATCCATTTTTTGAACGTTTATGTTGTAGTAAAATTAATACTGCCGTGTCAAAGTTAATGACGTTAACCATTTACAAAGTATTATAATACTACAATGCAACTATTCTGTTAAAATGTTAATGTTAACAAAGTCTATGCAATGTTGCATCGAACAAATGTTGCATTACATTAAAATAACAGAATAACAAAAATACTTGCGTTACTACGACATTAAAGTAATGCCCAGCCAACACCAGTTTACACTGACTTGACAATGTAAAATGACGGATAGTAGTGAACAGCGATAATCTTGTGAAATTTAACCATTATATTTAAATGTCACATCATAGAATGAGCACTAAATGTAACTTAGATGAGCTTTCAAAGCTTTGCCAAATATCTCATGTTTCTAGAAGTATTTCCAAATAACGGAAGAGCACTGCAGTTTTTCGTTATATGTTTTCAAACACCCACAGTATGAAACGTAGTCACACGCGAAATACAGCATGGAAGGACGACGGACTTCGTGAGGCGGAGATCATTACACACACACAAGGCGCAGGTTCGATACTCATAGGTGTAATATTTATTTTTGTGGCAAAATAATTGGACTTAATTTATTACACATCAGAATGTTTTTAACAAAGGAAATACAAGAACATTTTTAAATCTAATATAATGTTAACATCGTTCCAACTAAAATTTGTTTTGCTGCAATATAAATACCACCTTAACGTTGACAATACAGTAATGAGGTAACGTTACGAAAGTACTTATATCACAGTTACATTAATAGTATGGCAGTATATCACGTTAACAGCAACATTAGTTACTGCCAGCTCACATATAACAAAAATTACTGTAATTGTAGAAATAATATTGTTGTCTGTGTACGTCACGGGTTCATTTTACATCTCACTGTAAGTAAAACAGCACAATATGATCCTTGCGTGTAATAATGGAAATAACCTTATAGTTTAGGTGGGATTAAGTGGCGTGTGGTGAACTGCTGCAAGGTAACCTAGTGCTTGTTCACTGCTGTACATTCTCGGTTCACGCAGCAGGAACCAATAACCACTGCGGAACCTAAGGAAACTGAACGTATCTCGACCAACCCCAACGAGCAGGCAAGGGACCAATTACACACGAACTACGTTTTACCTGGTGGAAGAGTAAACTAGTGAGCAACAAGGTGCAACACAGAGCTAATGCTAATGCCAGCTTGCCTTGCACAGTTCACCACACGCCACTGGTAGGATCCCATTAAATGTTGGACACACACAAAGAGACACTATACTGGTAGTCATTACGCAGTATAATCGATTGACTCGACGACGGTTACTGCTCTTTAAAGAGCCAAAAGAGTTCCACGTTACATTATCTCAAGTTTCAAAGGCGCGGTGATGTAAGCGTGTTTACGCTCGTGTAGTTGAGAGAAGCTCCCAGATCGGCGTGGGGCGCGTCCCTCGTCACTTCGGTACTCTTGATCCACCCTGCCCATTTTAATTACACGCTACATAAAGGACGAATTGCTCACCACGCTTCGAGAGACCGAAAACCCACTCAGCCAAGGTAACGCTTTTCATTTAAAACGTCATTTCCGCTAGCTTGCAGAGTCCCCAATAAAGTGGCTGTATTGGAAAGAGCAGCCTATAAACCGCCAGAAAGAAGAAATAACAGCTGGCGTTAGCTGTGTGCTGTGCCCTTTTGCTAGCTAGTTTACACTTCCACCACTAAAACGTAGCTCGGCAGCTGAGGCCACAGGACGCGTGCTCGCTGCTTGCATGTGAGAGGTCGGAATGCATTTAGTTACCCTAGGCTGCACGGTGGTTACTGGCTCCTGCTGCGTGCACCGAGAATGTAAAGCACCGAGAAGCACCAGCTTACATTGCAACACTTCACCACACGCCACCGCACGTGACACTGATAGAGATAGTGATTTTTCGCGAAAAAATAATATTTATACATGGTATTCTTCAATGCCAAAAAAACCAGCAGTTTGTTTGATTGCTGTCCAGTTGAGAAGGCGTTTTCATATTTGACCGGGCTACTCAGAATTCGGCAACATCAGCACGACTTCTACGTGATTCGTGTGCAGACAGTTAACACGTGTCAAAAAGTAATTCAGCCAATCAAAATAGGCAGTGTTTTGAAACATATGTCTTGAAATCTTTTCGCGAAATTTCACTACCCCTTGAAATTAACAATTCTGCTGCCAATCCGTGAGGCAACACAGGAACGGAGGCCACGGTGGCTGAGCTGTTAGCCTGCTCGTCTCCCACCAAGGCGATCGGGGTTCAATCCCCGGCTCGTTCACTACGGATTTTCACATGTGGGACTCGTGCCGGACGATGCCGTTGGTCAGCGGTTTTTTCTCGGGGATCTCCCGTTTTACCCGCTCTTTCATTCCGGCGCTGCTCCATACTCACCTCAATCACCCCCATCGGCTCTCAAGACCTCGATGTTAACATCCGTCCAGATCTCTTCACTCACTCAACACAGGAAAGGCTGCAAAAGACGAAAGAAAATTACCCTTCTTCACATTTGCTCTCTAGATTCATCGGTCGGCAACAGCCTACAAAATGACTTTCGAGCAAATAGCATTACACCGATGCAAATCAGCAGTTCAAACTCAATGTGTTGGAAAAGCTGAAGTTAAGACGAAATATCACGTAGCAGCAACGGAGGAACACGTGATTGAACAGTAAAAGTCGTTGCGTACATTTGTATACAAAGAAATGTGGGACCCTGTTAATAGCAGGTGCTCGTGAATAACCAGTTATACCGTGGGTTTCGCCACAGAATAGATAAGTGCATAGAAGTGAAATGGCGTAGCAGTTTCTCTGATGTAGGCATACCCCATCACTGATTGGCCACACAAGGCTCTGAAACGGGTCTTGTTTCTGAATGGCTATTGCGTGCCGAGAAGGATTCCCCACTGGCTGGGAAGCGGGCAGGCAACTAAATTAACGGTCCTGCCTACCAAGCCAGCTGCCGCGAATTTCAAAGGGGAATCAATGTTAAAGGCGGTTCACGTTAAAGTGAGCACTTTTGAAAAAAATTCACTGCTCCTACCTGCGTATATTTTAACAGGCGCACTGTGTGACATGCGCCCAGTAAAGTTGGTAACGATGGATGGGCAGTAGTTCCATATCTTAACGTCGAATAAAAAGTATTAGGTAATCATTTGTGATAAATTAAATTATCTCCTTCACTTTGTGGTTTTCTTTTAATGTATTGAAGTATAAAAATTACCATATTTGTAAAATATTTACTTTTCAAATAAATCCACATTTTCTTTTGTCCGGCGCATAAATGAAGTGATGAAGTCCATGGGAATGTTAATGTTACATAAGGTGGAAGAATACACAACGTGCATACAAGCAGATCTTAAGCAGGGCTTTCGAAAGTGCTCATTTTACCGTGAACACCCTATAACCGAAATTACTTCTCATTACGTCAATTGTAAAGATAACTATTTCAAAATAAAAGTATTCTACGTGAAACTGCTTAAGGAATGTTGCTATATTAAGACATCTGGCCGATTGTCTTTGTTTAATTTTCTTTCTAAAATATAAAATTAAAATTTACAAAAAAAAAATATATGTCAATAATTTTATTTGGCAATATTCTCTGAGAAAGTCGCCTCAATATGTTCTTTTGTTCAAAATGGTCATCTTTAAAATTCACGCAATGTGGAGAAATTTCGTTTAACATTGATTCCGTATTTGACGTTCGCGGTTGCCGCCTGATCGGCAGGGCCGTTAACAGGCGCTGGTTGGCTACCGGCATTCCGAATGTTTCTGCAGTGATGTCATATTGCTGGCATGTGCGGTTGAAGTTCGCGGTATAGGTGGCTCGAACTATCACTAGGAGGCCGTCACTTTGCCACGTTAGGACGCGCGACACACAGGTGACCACGACTAGCCAAGACCTCGCGCGGCCGACATGACAGCTTTCAGAAGCGACGTAACTATAGCGTATTCACGGTTACTTCACACTTTTCTGAAGCCCTGCGAAAGTTCTACTTTCAAGATATTCCTCCGCCCCATACAAATAAAGAATAACTAAGTCTAGAAATTAACACCACAGGACAGCACACTGAATCCGTACGCATTTAGTTGTAACAATATTTCGCGTGAAAACTATTTCTTTCTAATCGCCATCAGCACACACGTTTTCTCACTGTTTCTATTAATATTTATTATAAAGGAAATTCTATAATTTTTAAATAATATACAAGTAGGACTTCAATTTAACGAAAAATAAGATACTTGAGTTGTCATAGGTATAACACGCTTGTGAACAAAGCTTATTTTGGAAATTACCTAAACAAAATCATACATGGGCTGATTTTTCAAAGGTCTGATTGAAAAAGTGTGAATAAACCGCAAATAGACTATAGGAGAGGGTACAGTGCGTAGCGGCCGGGCATGTATCGCTGTGTCTGTCCTTTGTGAAACCCTGTATGCTCCACTTAACCAATCACGTCGACCCTGCGGTGTATACGGCGTAGTCTGCCGGACAATGCGCGCCGGGGAACACGAGTGCGTATGAACAGACGTCGCCGTGGCTTCTGCGCGTGCACCTGTGACAACGGTCCACATATTCACCAACAATCCTGGGTCCGCATAAACTGCAAAACCACTCATTCAGCTGGTATCACAATAAAGTTTAAACTGCAGAAAGACTTGTTCAACTACCATACTAGGGCAGTTTAGGTCACGGAGCAAAATTCCCGGTCGCCAGGTCGTCATGGCGACTAGAATATACAGTGGAACCTTTGATTTAACGGACTGTATAGGGAGGGTCTGTCCGTTGTCGCCGATCATCTGGTACTGCCGAGTGAAATACATTCAGTTACTCTGTTAGTAAAAATAAGCATGGAAACCCATAATGATATAATTGATCCATTATGCCATTTTCATCTGTGTAACATAAAGTACAGCCAAATTATTACTATTAACACCTATAAGCAGATAATGTGCATTCCTACGTCAGCGCATTAGCAGATTCAACGACGGATGAGACATTTTCAGAAACACGAATATAAAATAGTGGCGACCAAGGATTATGGTCTCACTAGTGCCTTTCGAACTTTAAATGTCATGTCCTGGTGCTCCTGTTTTGTAGGGATACTGTACAGGAAAACTAATGTGTACAAACGCTCATCCACAGTAATCATGATTGCCCACTAACAAATACGCTGTAGCTACGGCATCAGTGTTTCTAACACCAGTCACGCCCCTTTTCTCATAAATTTCAGACAAAAGAAACACATGGAACTGCATCTCCGACCTGTAATATATTCCCTCCTCACTAGTTCCATCCTGCGACGACAAAACCAGTGCTTCTGTAAACGAAATCCTTCAAATAACACTAAACCTAAATAATACGGCTTTTTAAATAGATGGAGTTAAAGCTGCACTCAAACCTTTCCAGCTATATTTTACTTTATTTAGCATATTGCTGTGTCGCCAAATCCCAAATATTTGCACACTTTCAATTAGGTAAAATAAGCGTGAAGAAATAATGGATCGTATGGTTTTTCTAAAAAAAAACATTGCATATGTGTGTGTGTGTGTGTGTGCGCGCGCGCGCACACACACACACACACACGCACGCACGCGCACACACAAAGCCATGAATAATTTTAATCAATTTGCTCGGAATTGAAATATTCTCGAATTTATTTCGCGACAAGTAAGATTTCAGGCACTTGTACGTTTGCATTAATTTCTCAATTAGCCGACAACCTATTTGAGAAGATTTTGAGAAATCAGATCCAAAACAAAACAAGCAAAGAAATGCAAATCCAACCACGACAGTATTTTAATTTGGAGAAGTCTGGGGCATGGGGATCTGGGATAGGAGCCTAGCGCCAGCCAGTCGCCATGTTGTGAGGTCATCCAACCGCCATACTGGATACATTTTAACTTGATCTTAACCCATGAGAATGACTTCGCGCCTGTTCCTGCAACCTTGAATGACCTTGAACCTAAAAATTATTTTTAAAATACAGAGAAATTATAAAATCCCAAAAGTGTATAAAAATTATATAAGAATTTAAAAATTATTTACGGATGTACATGTAGGAGGTCTTGGGTCTTGGGTTCGATGGAAGGTGGACTGACTAAGCTCCCGACATGACCAGCCCTCGCCAGGTCGGGTAGTGTCCATATCGTCAGCCATGTTAGATTTTGATGACATTGACCTTGATCATGGATGACCTAGAAGTCACAAAAAATTTCCAAAAAACTCCAATCAATTCCCAAAAAACCCCTTGACACTTGACTCAAGATTCTTGACTCAAGACCATTGACTCAAACTCCTTGACTCAGACTTAACACCCAAGACCCCAGACTCAATAAACCTGACCCTTTACCCAATACACTTCTCCACTAACCATAAACCCAAAAACTAAAAATATTAAAAATAAAAATAAAAAATAAATAAAAAAATTACAAAAATTACAAAATAAAATAAAAAAAATTTAAATAACAAAATCTAAAAAAAAAATTCGAATGTTTGGGCATAATTTTGTCCAGAGCTGAAGCCGACATCATGCTATGCCATTCCGGTCTTTCGGCTGCTATGTTATGTCGTCCAAAACCCTATTGAATACAAGTGACCTTGAATATGACTTTTAACCTTGACCCCACGACCTTGAATAACCTTGAACCCAAATAATCACAAAATACTCCAAAAATTAACAAAAATTATTTACAGTGATTTTCAAAAATAATTTTTAAATTAATACATTTTTAGGGGTTCCCACAGCACAACGTCCAGCAGACGACTGACAAGCAATCACATTGTATCAACATTCCGCTCACGTACCCCCTCAACATAGCTCATTCAGTCGAATGAATTTCCCCCGATATTGTGTTTTTTTTTTCGCTTACCATTTGTTTACATTTTCAACATCTAGGTGGCACTGATGACCCCGACCACCATGTTAGATCTGACTGAACTTTACCTTGACCTCACATCTGTAACCTTGACCCCGTGTCCATGACCTCAGATGACCTTAAACCCAAAAATAAATTCTAATTTTTTTTATAAAACCAAAAAATTTCCAAAAAAATATATTTGAAAATTGGAAAAAATTAAAGACTTGTTTTCTTTTATCACTCTTTCGATCAATATCGCAACATTTCCATCAATCAACACCGCATTCAGCACTGCAATCAGCAATTCACACCAATCCTCTCCAATCCACACACCAATCCATACACTAAACCACACCAATCCGCACCAATCCCTACCTATTCACACACCAATCCAGACAAATCATCACACCAATCCACACCAATCCCTCCCAATTCTCCGCCTCAATCCACAGCAATCCATGGCAACCTTTCGCAAACCTCCTCCACAATCCACATCAACCCAGGCAAATTCTTCGATCAATCCTAATCTTAAAAATAATTTCTAATATTTTTTATTCAATAATTTTATTTATTTTTGTAAGTTTCTAATTTTTCATTTTTCGGAGTATTGTGTTATTATTTGCGTTCACGGGATAAAGGTCAAAGGTCCAGTTCAAGGTCACTTGAATGTAATAGGGTGTTTGGGTGATGTCATAACATGGCAGCCGAAAGACCAGAATGACAGAGCTTGATGTCGGCTTCGGCTGTGGACCCCGTTATGTCCAAACATCCAACTTTTTAATTTCTTACATTTTAAAATTTCTATTTCTAATTTTTAAAAATTTTTTTTTTAGAATTTTTTTTTAGAATTTATAAGATTTTTTTCGGTTTAAGGTTAATGGTCAAGGGACTTGGGTCAAGGGTCTTGAGTCTTGGGGCAATGTTCTTGAGTCTTGAATCTTGAGTCTAGGGTCAAGGGTCTTGAGTTTTGTGTCAAGGGTCTCGAGTCTTAGGTCAAGTGTCTTGAGTATTGATTCAAGGGTTTTGAGTAAATTGGTATTGAGTCAAGTGTCAAGGGTTTTTTGGTGACCTTCTAGGCCGAAGGTCAAGATTAAGGCCATGAACGTCTAACATGGCTAACGAGATGGATACTGCCCGACCTGGCGAGGGCGGTCGTGTCGGGATCTTAGTCGATCCACTTTGCCGTCGAACCTAGGACCTCCTACATGTATATCTTGAAATAATTTTTTAAAAATAACTTTTCAATGTTGTCAATTTTTAAAATTTTTAATACGTTTTGGGATTTTACAATTTTTCTGCAATTTTTTAAAATATTTTTTTTTAGTTCAAGGTCGTTCAAGGCCCCAGTCACAGAGTCAAGGTCAAGGTCACATGGATCCAATATGGTGGTTGGGTGACGTCACAACATGGCAGCCGGAGGCTGGCTCCTATCCCAGATCCCTTTGCCCTAAACTTCTCCAACTTATACTACTCACGACATATCACGGTGGAATAAACTGGCCAATAAATGTTGATATCTGCTTTTGTGTACAAACGAAAATTAAGTCTAACACATAGGTAATCGAATTTGCAAATTCTTGCTTTCTTGTATTTCTGTCAATATAAAAGTTTGTTAGTTGTTGGTTAAATTGGATATTTTACCCATAAATTATAACGCTTCATTTATAATTATTGTGATTAAAAGCAGACAGGAGATACCGAGTTAGAAACAGTTCTTATGCAAAATATTACTAAACAAATGCGACGCGTTGTCCCTTTGGTGTAATTTTGTGGACTTAGTTAAGCTTTGTTCGCACTAGGTGTAGGAACATCCTGTCCGTAGAACTTCAGCAGGACTTCAGAAAATTTGTAAGTAACTGTAAATGGACTACAGACACACTGAAGTCTCATAGCCATCTCAAGCTATCTTTGGTTCCTCGCGCACTTGGCTCCGAGTCCTGGGCGCCCAGCCTCGCACTCTCAGCTTGGGGAGCACTAATACAGTGTCACGTTGCCCTCCCCTCTGCCCCCTCTCTCTCACAGATGTGCGGCTGAGAGGCGCCACCCGACAGCGGAACCCGGCGTCTGGCGCCCGCCAAACTGCGCCGGTTCCGCCGCCGTCGAACATTACACACCGACAGTCGTCTGTTGGGAGCCGAGGCCGTGCTTTCTGCACATGCGTCTTTTAATGCAACATTCTTCTCAACGTGGTATCCCATCTACAGACTGAATATAAGGCATTATAGTACATTCGGTTCGGAAACTCGTGCCCAAACTGCAGACATATGTGGTTTATTTGGACCATTGACATAAATATAGCCCATTCACGGCTACTTCCTACTTTTCTGAAGCCCTGCTAAACTTATACTTCCATAATATTCCTCCGCCTCATGCAAACAACTATAAAATTTCACCAAAGGGACAACGCACCGCATTCGTGCGCACTCGATGTAATATCATTTTGCGAAAGAACTATTTCTTACTAGGCGTTTCCAACACAGATTTCTTCTCCCTATTTTTATTCATATTAATTACAAATTAAATATAATTTACAGATAGAATATAAGCAAAATTTCAAATCAAGTAAAAATAAGGTACTTTTATGTTATCACATATATAAGACGCTAGTAATATGTGACATAATTTGGAAAGAACAGAACACGTCATACATAGGGTACTTTTTACAAAAGTTTGATAAAATAAAGAAGTGTGAAGAAACCGGAAATATACTATATAACAAAAGTCCTATACACATATATCAGGGAACGTATGTTTATATCAAATAATTGTGTTCAAAGTTGCTGCGTACACCTTCAGAACAAGGCGGTGCGAACATGCATGTATAAGTTGCATAGGTCGTAGGCGTACAGTAATAAATTAAAACATGCACAGCGCCGCGCGCCTACTTCCTATGCAACTTGTCTAGCACGCATAATCTCATCGCCGTCTTCTCCAGGCTTTGTACACTGCAACTTTGAACACAACTATATGATATAAAGAAACTTCTCCGAATTTATGTGTATAGTGATTTTGTATTACAATTGGTTCAAAGAAACTATGACGGGAGTTAGCGGCAGTGATGTTCCGAACAATCTGTATGTGCTGTGTTTGGATATTTTCCTAAATGTGTCATGTATCACATGCGTTTTATACTTCTGTTGACATAGAAATACTTTATTTTTGTTCGATTAAATTTCTACTTGTATTCTATCGATAAAATATAACATTATATTTATAAATAATTTGAACAAGGTCAGAGATAAATCGGGTGTGTTCGTAAAGCCTTGTAAGAAATACTTCTCGTGCAAAATAGTATCAAAGTGAGTGCACATATCCGGTGCGTTGTTTCATTAGTGTAGTTTCCCAGTCTTGCTTAACCTTTGCACGAGGCGGAGGAATATCCTGGAAGTAGAAACTTAGCAGGGCTTCCGAAAATTTGGAAGTAACAATGAACGGACTACGGTAAAAGTACACAATTAAAACAGAATTTATAAGATGTGCAAAAACCAAATCCCTATGCCCCGACGGTCAGTAGTACATAATGCAAAATCTGCAATGCAAGTTGTGACGAAAATGCCATAAATCCAAGAGGGCGGGTACTAGTTTCCCTTAAGTGAGTGAGTGAGTGAAGAGATTTGGGCGGCTCTAAACAGCGACGTCTTGAGAGCCGATGAGGGTGATCGAAGTGAGCATGGAGCGGCGCCGGAATGAAAGGGCAGTGGAACCGTGAGATCCCCGATAAAACCCGCTGACCAACGGCATCGTCCGGCAATATTCCCACTTGCGAAAATCTCCGACGATCCGACCGAGGATTCAACCCGGTGCGCCTTGGTGGGAGGCGAGTAGGCTAACCGCTCAGCCAGCGTGGCCGCCGATCCCCCTTAAGACGAGGCTTTCCCGGAAGCAGTAATTCTTCGTTTTCGCGTCATAATTTCGGATTCATAGCAATTACTGACACTAAAATAGAAAATTTACATTATACGAGTTCTTTAATATTTCTCGTGCGTAATTTAATTTGCGTGTTATCTACTTCTTCAAAAAAAAGTCGAGAATACTTTTATATTTTATGAATAAGTTACTGCTTTTTTACAAGCAGGAAACAACATACAGTGAAAAACAGATACAAACGTATTAAAAAGACTAGTAAACCGTAAATTTTCCATAATAGAACATTTCCAATAACACCTCTGAAGCTGAAATTATGACACGAAAACGACGAAAGGGGTGATGGCGAGCCTTAAGATAACCAATGATAGTTGGCGGATATGACTCGTTTCCACACGCATATGCGCAGTGGACACTGTCACGACTGTACAGACTCTTAATCCCCTGGGGCCGCAGTGGTGTAGCAGTTAAACTACTAGCCTCCCACCTTGGCGAAGTCTCTCCCGGATTTTCGTACTTAGGAATCGTGCCGGACGATGTCGCTGGTCAGCGGGTTTCCTAGGGGATCCCCCGTTTCCCCCGCTCTTTCAATCATGCGCTGTTACATACTCATCTCGCTTCACCCTTCGGCTCTCAAGATCTCGGTACTAAGATCCGCCCAAATCTCTCCACTCACTCGCTAACTCTTGTCCCTCTCACGTTCTCGAATTTTCGCCATCATTCTCACAAAATCTGAAGACTAAAGACGGTCATCAAATTTTTCCATACAGTAAATTTTATAAAATAATCTTGAATGTGTTTTAAAATGAGTCACACGGTCAAATATTTTTACCGGAAGAATCTAATATGTATATTATATAAAAATTATTTTTAAAGTGAGATACTACTGATGTGTTTCCATGCAGTCCATGCGGGAAGAAAAATAACGAATTCTGTGATTTATTTTCACTTCTTCACTACATTAAAATCTGATTTATCAGGGATGCCTCATACATAACGAATTTTAATGGCTCTGAGTTAATAATATGTGCAATATTCACTCAAAATAACAATCATGCTCAGACCACTTTTATTAAAATTAATTATCTTCGTAACCTTCTTTCGTTTCAAGCAACTGTTAATTCACAGTTTCGTGACATCGGGAACGGTAATTTCTGTCGAGCACGATTATGATTGGCTGGACAAGTCAAACATCGAAGAAACGTTCAGAACCGGTCCAACCATCAAATGTTTGATCAAAACTGGGGCCATCCAACTTTCTCAGACAAACATGGCGGCTTTTATGACGTTTCCGTGACATCATAACTGACGAAATTTATTTGATCAAACTTGTTGGAAGCAATTTCACGGAAAAAGTTGGCAGTGTGGAAGGGGCTTTTTTTTTTTTTTTTTTTTTTCAACTCCGGCACATCGGCTCAGATTGCGACCCCGGAGGCATTATTGCCGACGTGAAAAAAAAAAACTAACAGCGACGAACTACATTCGCAGCTAACGTCGCATGAGAGTTTAGTGTACGCCAGCTCTGCGTAATAAAAGCCATACAGACATGGACATCCACCCACGTGCACAACAACGTTAGGCAGTTTCCGAAATGACAAATACGTTATTTTGTAAATTGTCATTTCATAAGTTTCAACTCGGACGTTGTCGACAGTCACTTGTTTAGCACTCCTAACACAACGTATTTTTACATTAACAGTGAAAATATTCTTTATCTAAAATTAATCTTTAAAACGGACGTAATAATTCTACAGTCATCACGGGAACGCTGGTAATATGTTAATAAATAAACATAATCATTTATGCAACGACGACCTAATTTTAATTACGCATTCGCGTATGTGTTATGAAGGTCAAAACCGAGATGGCGCTGATTTTATTTTGTATTTTTGCTAAAATCCGCTAAACACAAAATCCGAAATATCAAATAACCAAGTACCTCATCATTTCCGTATACGAAATCGGGTCACGTGATCACTTTGTCAACAAAATCTACCATTTTGGAACCGGCCTTAAAAAAGACTTTTAAAACCGGTTTTAGTTAAAATGAGAGCGACGACACTATATACACACAAAATTTGAAGGGCATTAGTCACTGGTTTCAAACGCGGTTGCCACGCAAATATTAATGAGCAGGAAGTTTTGAATGTTATGCATATCAGCCGCCCGGGTTATTCAAAAAGCAGCATGCATTCTTAATGTCTTTTATGTGTGTTAGGCTTAAAAACCCATACAAACAAACAAAAAATGGCGTGTGTTCATTAATTTACTATACACGTTGTATTTTCCTCGGCAACTTGAAAAAAAAGTACTCCATTAAAATTGTCTGCATACCGCTTTAAAAAAGAATAGGAAGGCCGAAATTTGGCAATTCGAGGTTTAAGCTAGACTATTTTCTTCTCTGTACATCAACTGACCTATTAGAAGTAAAATACAGTATTTTAATCCCTTATATCCACATGTCAAACCAGGTCCGGCATCTCCTTATGGAAAAATGTATATCTGTAATCACACACAAAATAAATTGCATCCCAAAACATCCAAAGAGCAAAACAATAAAAACCCGCATCTGGAGATCTAGTTTAACAGAATGGAATAATAAATTCAAGTTATTGTACCTGGTTCAACGTAGGAGTTCAAAGGGTTTTAATGTTTTCGGGGTAGTTAGTAGCCTTGCTATATCACTTACATACGACATGAACATTTAATACGAGGGTTTGAATGTGTGTATACGCTATTCACGGTAAACTGAGCACTTTTTAAGGTCCTCCCAACAGGCACTAACCACTAACAAATATGTTTTATTGCAGCCTACGACGTTAACTTTTGAGAGTGGTGTAATGTATGCCTATACATTTTGTTTATTAGTTACATGGCAATGGTTACATTAAAAAGTGCTCACTTGACCGTGAATAGCTTATAATGCATGTCATGGTGCAAAAGTATTCACCACAAAAAAAATGGATCGAAGGAAGTCTCGTGCACGACCAACGTAGCAACAGTATCGCCAGCAAAATGTGGCGTGGAAACACTCTGTGGAAGTGAGTTTAAAACAAACCCGGCGTATCTTGTTGCAAAGTATCTCAACTACGAGCCAGACGTTGCGAGGGAGAATGGCGAAGAGTGTAGGCCAAGATAAAGCCATTGACAGAGGATGTAAAAAAGTTGCGTGGGGCCGGGGATAGGGTTACATTTTACTTCCCGTTTTCCGAGCAAGCAGCAACATGCATTTCCGCTCCTAAAATTAGAAACTAACTCCCCTTCTGTACGTCAAATACAAAATAAACACATTACAAACCTATTTTTCCCAGATTTGTAGAAACTGTTTACTATGATCCGGTCGTTTTCGAAACAAGCCCTATAACTATGAGTTCATTATCTCTGTATACAAGAAACAGAACCTCGTGATTCCCGGGAAAATGCTTAAAATGTATGCATGTACTGAATCACAAAATTTTAGACAAGAATAAATGTCAGACTTATTAATTACTAACTGATTCATAAATTAAGAAATATTTCAATTATCGTATTGCTACATGAATGCCCGAGGGGCGTATCTGAGTTAGTGAGAGATGGAGGTTTTAATAAAAATAAAAGAACTAAATTTGATCTTCTTTTATAAACACTGCTACTATTTACAGCATTCATTTATCTATTCCTATCATTTCTCTTTTTATTTCTCAATGAGCGCAATATTATATGTAATTTTTTTCTCTAACTAACGCATTTCTTAATGTCTCTGTGTGATTGTAGTCACTTATCTAAAACTCATCATTAACACACTTCAAGTGTATGTTGCTGTAATTTGTAATGTCTTTCACTCACGCATCTAGTCGATTAGTCCAGTCTGCCAGCCACACCCTTCACTGCTTGATACTCGCAGTCGCAGACTTCCCTTCCGCTGGTCGCTTCTCCCACCGCTCGTCGGCTATCACTGGAACTCAGCCCCTCATCCATTTAACAGCTCCACTCCGAGGCCCGACGCATTATTTATACTCTCCTGGTCTTGACCTAGAACGTTCGATGCGCCCCGAGTCACGTTTACAGAAACTAGGGCAGAAAACCATTAAAACATTATTCAGATAAATGCAGAAATCCAATACAGCCAGAGTCAACAGCGCGCATCGGAAAATGGATTAACGCGTCGGCTAGCTTTTTGTAGCGGATACGCGGTTCGCTCATCTGTCATTCAAAACATTCCACTGACTTGCAGCCACCATTATCATATAACTGCTGTCCTTCACTTCCACTTGCGCGGGATGCAAAACAGCGAGCGCGTAGCAGTATAACTGCGAGAATACTGTTGTCTTAAACCTCCTTTAAATCTGGCAAAACCAATTTTAGTAAAGCAGTAATGTTTTAAAAATAAAAATAAATAGTGATGAAGCTCATACAAAACTTGAAGTGACGTCGAACAACTTCTTATCGATTCGAAACAAGACTCTTACTGCTACCATAGTTTCCCAATTTTCCCAGGCGGATCAGCGACCCAGAGTCAGGGATCAGCGACCCAAGTGACCTAAGTCAGAGCAAGCGGACCGGTCACGACCATTTACCATTGACCTTTGACCATTAAAATCTAAAAAAATCCCAAAAAAACGAAGAAATCCGAAAAACTTATAACTAAACTTCTTTTAAATTTTTAAAAATGTATTATTAAAAATTATTAGAAAATTTTTACATATTATTTTTAAAAAAATCAAGGCTATTTGAGGTTATGGGGGTCGCGGTTAAGGTCATCTGCATCCAATATGGTGGTAGAAGTGGCTAACTTATTATGCATGCTGAATATATGCATTTTTTCTCAAGTTTTTGTTTTCAAGGTAATTAGATATCATGTGGTCAAGGTCATCAGCATCCAATATGGTGGTAGAAGTGGCTAACTTATTATGCATGCTGACTTTTATGCATTTTTTCGAGTTTTGTTTTCGAGGTCGTTCCAGGTCATGCTGTTAGGTCGTCACTGGCTTCCAATATGGCTGATGGGTGACGTCTACCAATATGGTGGTCGTCTAACAAGGTGACGGTCGCCTACCAAGATGGCAGTCGCCTACCAAGATGGCGGTCGCCAACCAAGATAGTCATTGGTTGCACCTAACAAAATGGTGGAATTGGATATTTGTGAGGGGTGATCTCGGGAAATTTAAGTTTTTAAAAATAATTTTCAATGATTTTTTATAGTTTTTAATAATTTTTAAAATAATTGTCAATAATAAATTTTTTGGATTTTTTCGGAATGTTTTAGAAATTTGCAGTCGAAGGTCAAGGTCAATGGTTCTGACTGGTCCGCTTGCCCTGACCCAATGTCACCTGGGTCGCTGATCCCTAACTCTGGGTCGCTGATCCGCTTGGGAAAAATGAGAAATTTCTAGTGGTCCTTTTTGCAAATGTGAAGTAAGGGATATTTAAAGGAGAAAAGGGAAAAGTTAAGGCAAAAAAAGGGGAAAAGATGGCAGACGGATGACATCACAACATGGCGCTCTGAATCCGAATCCGAGCCCCGAGTCCGTTGTGCCAAAGTCCCCACAATCATTCTACAATGATAAAAATTTTCCTTTGCTTCCTAGACGGGATGGTTTTTGTTGCCGCTTCGGCAAACACACACAACCCTGTGTCGTTACAATTCCAGCGCGGCAGAGTTCAGTTGGAAGCACGCCTTCACAAGCACCACTGTTCCGGAACTGCTGAATTCATTTACGTTACAATTCACACGCAGTGGTAAATAACGCCCTGGCTGTGTCGCGTCGCCACTTCTGACAGTAAAATCGTTCCCAACTGGTTGCCCCACTTTATTTCTAATCGCTCCGTAAACGAAAAATAAACCTGTGTGTGTGTGTGTCCACTTGCGATAAACACTTCGCTTTCACGAAACACACTAGGCTGTTCACGGTAAAGTGAGCACTTTTGAGGAGCTAGTTGCTTCTTTCTTATTAATAATTTTTTATCCTTCCATCGCTATTTTAAATAAATATTGCTATGTAAGCACCAGACTCGAAAGTTAACGTCGAAGGCCGCAATAAAAAAAATTAATTAACTAGTATTCCAAATGAGACGTCTTCAAAAGTGCTCACCTTACCGTGAATACGATTATATAATCAAATCTGCAGCTCGAGAGAGAGAGAGAGAGAGAGAGAGAGAGAGAGAGAGAGAGAGGAGAGTGTGTGTGTGTGTGTGTGTGTACTTGATCTGCCATATAAAACTGAATTTGTACTATTATACTATTACACCCCCTCCCTCAATTTTGTAACCGAATGCTTACTAGTACACATTTTATTACGTTGCATTCATTCTTATATGACACACACACAAACAACGGAGCACATTTTCGCACCATTGGGCACGGAATTTTTAATTTAAAAGTAATTCCGTACTTTGTGCCACACGAAATAAAGCTTACCATAACAGTAAATTATTTCAAGAATATTACATCCTTAGTAGAGTGGTTGGCTGGCTGGCTACCGACGATGGCTAGCCAAGCAGTATTGGCTAAATCAGATTCATGTTGTCAGGTTTAAAACACGCTACTGCAAGGAACCACGCGCCCTATGGTGAAATCGAATAGTTATAGTAGTGTTTAAAATACTATTCTGCACAGCATATATCGGACACAAACAGATGAACATATTCCCACAGCGCAATTCTTCGATACACAAAAATTGTATAAGAAACTATTTACACTAGTTTTCAACGTAGTACACGCAGTAAATATGGGGCAGCGAGTGTTTGTCTGCATTATACGCATGTTTATGGTGCGCTCTGTGTTGAAAGTGAGTGAAGAAATTTGGACGGCTCTTAACAGTGTGGTCTAGACAGCTGATGAGTTTGATTGAGGTGAGTATGGAGCAGCACCGGAATGAAAGGGCAGAGGAAACGGAAGATCCCCGAGAAAACCCGCCGACCGGCGGTATTGTCCGGCACGGTTCCCACAAGCGAAAATCCGGGAGCGACCCGGCCGGAGACTGAACTCGATTCGCCTAGGTGGGAGGCGAGCAGGTTAACCGCTCAGCCACCGCGGCCCCTGTAAACTGAACTAATATGTTTACGACTCCTTTTTATTACTGGTAATTAAACTCCGTGTTTCATATTTCGACAGATACCCCACTGAACGGTTCTTGCTTACACTGGAGTTGAGGGGAAATACAAGGAAGTTTTATACTGACAAGTTCGTTTCTGCTATGTTAATATTTAATAATCTAGTGGCTGTGTTTCGGTTAGCATCAAAACAAATTTAAAGCTTCTCTTTCTAAGTGCACACAAAACACATATTTAATGGGCATAAATAGGTGACTTTGGATTTAAAAGTGAATTACACACCACAAGTTACCACGTAGTTTTCGACCAATATTAGGTCATTTAATTAGTTGTGTAGCTTAAATTTGTATTTAATTCCAGAAATAAATTCTAAATGGAAAACGAACGAAAGAATTTTGTCAGTACATTTTTTTTGCGATGTAACATTTTTTTATCGTACCAATATAATCGGACCAAAACATGACATACTAATTAAAGTTAATTCAATACTTCAAAGCATTTTTAATTGCACAAACTTTCCCGCAAAATTTCTGCCGGCGCAGCATTAACAAGGGCAGACATAATATAATTGTCCTTGACATTACAATGTGATAAAAACGAACACCAAATGCGCAGAGCATTATATATCGTTGCCATAATTGTTTACTAAGGTTTTTCAATGCAGAATCGTGCAATGGGGACCTTGCACACGAGTCGATGTCAACCTTAAAGATGTAAAGATTACGAAAATAAGTCAACTCAAACGTTCCGATAAATTTTTAGCTTAAACTTTACTGTACCGGATCTCTGGAAACGCCAATAACTAAATCATTGGATACCAGTCTACAATCTCGAGACCCACAATTCGATCCTACATCCCAGGACGAGCTGGAAATTTTACGGAAGGAAATTCTCACGTGGGTATAACTGCACTATATAAAGGTTTTCTCTAGGTGCTCCTGTTTCTTCCATGGCCTGCATTTCGCCGCTTCTCCAGTGTCACTTTAAGTGCATGCGTTCTTCAAACGTGGCCAAAGGCGACAATGCGGACTTGAAATTTTCATAGATGAAAACTGGAATGCAAAAATTGGAGAAAAGAAACAGAATTAACAGATAGAATTTATAATTTTAATGTCATCACCATTAAAATATAATCGAAAAAGTGAGGATGCTTAGAATATGAATGAGATTTGCAAAGGTAGGGGAGAAGGAAAGGCAGAATATTGAGTTAGTAAGTCCTAATAACATTTTGCACGCTCGCCCTTCTCTTCCCTAATAACGCAGAGTATACCAAATAATTTATGCAAACGAGGTTCTCGTTTATACTCTATGGTAAAAGGAAAGCTTGTCACGTTTCAGTTTAAATCGCCAAATACATTAAAACACATTTTCAAAAAATAAAATTACTGAAAAATTATCTAACTGTCTCCGTGTGCTGCACATTTACTATATGTATGTGAGTGTATTTATGCATGCATGTAGATGTGTATGCATTTTAAGTGATGTAACGGAGTTATACGCTGTTCATGGTAAAGTGAGCACTTTTTAAAGACGCCTTCTTTGGAATAATAGTCAATAAATATATTTTATTGTAGCCTTAGACGTAAACTTCCGAGTGCGGTGGAATATACACACTGTGTTTATTACTTACAAGGCAATATTTATTTTAAAAAATTCGTTATAGGTAAAGAAACGGCTGAAAAGAAAAAGTAACTAGGGCCTCAAAAGTGCTCACTTTACCGTGAACAGCGTATACATACCTGCGTCACGCCGGCATGGGCACGTATCGGTGTCAATTACATATTGAAAACGAGAAGTTGTCCTTGTGTCCGTGCCTGGTAGTCTGAGTTTGACGGCGCTGTTCGCACGAAGTCTGCGTCCCGTGACGACCTGTCGACTGAGCAAAACTGGACGTGCTGGCGTCCCCCCCACCCCCCCCCCCCCCCCAAACACAAAGGCCGATGTTCCACCCATGACCAGTGTGTTGTTTTAAAATGCGGCACTGTTCTTAGAGAATTTTTAAAACCTGATTTTCAACTTTTCATTCAATTACAACTATTGCGAGTAATATTATTAAATGCTTCGTTACATTTATTATTTTAATTATTGCGGTAAATAATACCGTTATTCTACACTTGAACAATCTAAAATTAATTTAATTAGTAATTGAATTCTATTCGTCAGACATTTATTATGGTAAAAGTTTTATATATTTTGAGATATGGTTTATCTGGACGTATATATGAATTTGTTTACCTATTTTGGTGTATTTAATCATTGTTCGTTAGTATTTTACTGTTTAAATAGTTTTCTCGTCACTTTCATTGCAATTCAGTTTTGGCCGGAGCTTTCAAAGCTCCTTTTTTATTTTTCAATCCCGTGTCGATCGCTCGTGTTTCATGACAGATTGTTTCTCGGCCACCCGCATGCGCAATGCTGTAGTGCGAATTCTTTCAGTCGCCATCTGAGGCTACCCCTTCCACTCACTTCCCTGCAACTGCAGTTCATGCAATTTCCTTGGCGTATCCCTTCAGCCTGATTTTACCAAAAAAAAAAAAAAAAAAAAAAATTGGGTCTCTGTTCACGTGATAGCTACTCCCACCTCTGTGCGCTTGAGCGCAATTCGCCTCTTGTGGACAGCCCACGACGTCTATCGGCGGCTGTGTAACCTTCCGATTGTCTTTTGTTTGGCACTTCTGTATTTTTCACGTAGAATTTTTCGAACACTTTTGTCTTTGGTGTACTGCCATCATGACGTGCGAGTGTAGTGTAGTGGCTGTGATGGAGTTGTTTGGCACTTGAAGTGCCCTTCATGTTTTGTTTTCGCAAGCCATCGCGTCGTATGTAGTCACCACCGGACTTAGTTTTGTTGGCTGTGTTACATTATTTTATTTATTTTTCTGTTCAAGATGTAGCTGTTCATTTGGATATTAGTTTGCCTTCTTTGGCGAGTACCTTTTCAATTTTTAGTTTGTTTCTTTTCGTACACCAGTCATCAACTCACTAACTAAATTTGTTTGTAAATTATTTTGTTTTAATGAGTGTGCATGTGTCTACCAAATGTTTCTGCATGTGTTGGGCTAAATATTTTACTGCACATGTCAACCTAACCTCTTCTGCATGTTATACGCTGAAGCTCTCGCTTTCTGGCGTAAGTCGTTTCTTTGTTCATTGCCTTCCCTTCCTTGCTGGGGGAGGGGGTGGGGGCAACGAGTCAAGATTGGTTTATAAATCCCTTCTTGCCCACTCCTGTGGACTCAATACTATGCCTGCAATCAGCGAAGTCACAACGTACGTTTCGATACTTCTTTACAAAATATCACAATTTATTTTTATTATCAAAAGGAACTTTTACTGTGTATTTGGACATTGTGACATCAATTGTGTTGTGTTTGATTCGTGAGGATTATATTAAACTTCAAAACATAACTTTCCAATGTAACTCTTTATTTTAATACTAATTTTTAGATGTCAGGGATGCATCCCAGGAGTCTTTGACAACTTTATATAAAAATATTTTGAAGTTTCATGGTTAACTTAAATAATTTTATGTCTCGATATTATTTGTTTCCTATCCAGTTTGCCAACAATTTTTAAGAATATTTGTGTCATATCAATTATTGCAATTATTTAATTATTTTGTTGCTTTGCGACATTTTTTTCCTATTGTTATGAAATGATTTACTTGCTTCTATTTTCTAAAAAATAAGTAATTAAAAATTTAAATGAAAATAACACAGAACTACAGTAACATGTTTTTTTTATTTATTAATAGATTAGTTTCCATCTAGGCTTATACATTTTATTGATGATACAAGAATGTCTTGTATAATATATTTGTTTCATTCTTTTATGCCATGTATCGTCTCCCAGAATAATTATTTGTTAAATATTGCTTCAATTTATATTTGTTGTTCTTGTTGTAGAGTCCTGTGCTTAAGTTTCTTTATTTTTTGTACAACTTTTTTTGTATTATAATGGGTCTCTTTGTGTGTTGTTCGTACCAAGGACTTACTGCATATTTCATTTAATGAAGTGGGTATTTTATTTGTTTATAATCGTACTAGGGCACACCAGGTGGTCAAGTACACTACGGTATCATGTTACATTAATGGCACATTTCATTGCTTTTGGAAGAGCTTTTACTACTGCTTCAAGGAGGTTCCTCAACGTCGGAGGCGATGATGGCGGTCCATCTCGACTATAAAGCCCTTCGCAATATATATATATATATATATATATATATATATATATATATATATATATATATATATATATATATATACATACATACACGTGCATGTGTATGTGTGTATGAGTATAGATACATACAGGCTGTTCACGGCAAAGTGAGCACTTTTGAGGCCCTACTTACTGTTTCCTATCTGCCATTTTTAATCCTTCCACCACTTTTTAAATAACTATTGTCTTGCAAGTAATAAACACAGTTTATTTCACAGCACTCAAAAGTTAACATCTATGGCTACAATAAAATATATTTATTGACTATTGCTCCAAATTAGAGGGTTTCCAATAGTACTCACTTTACGATTACCCTATACACACAAAAACGCACAAACAAGGGCAAATTTCCTACATTCCTCTCATCACCTTATCAGAAACCTACCACAGTTTCCATACAACCATTGAATCATTACTTTATGTTCGCACAACTTGAGTGAATTAGTTTCCAACTGAATCCCTAGCTTCTCATTGTCTCACAACCAGCCATAACTGTTTTGCTTATCACAACCAGCCATAACTGTTTTCATTACTAAAAATACAAAAAAAAAAAGAGAAAAAAAAATTGTTACAACCAATATTTTTTTCCACGTGATTGCAACATTAATAAATACGACTACAGCCAAGTTCCAGGACTTACGTTGGTGCTGAGCGTGTCCCTCGGTATCCAGGGTGCAGTAACCCTTTTTTGTACGGTGGGGCCGCTGCACGGGAAAAGATTTGATGATGTAGGCTTACAACGTACACAGCAGAAAACGTCAGCCAGTAAGGTAAGTTCCTCACGTGGTGGGAGACATCATTTGTTGTTTATAATCCATTCACGGTTACTTCAATTTATCTCAATCCCTGCTAAAGTTATACTTCTAGGATATTCGTTCGCCTCGCGTAAACAAAACTTATCCATGTCTAAAAAATTAAACCAAAGGGACAATGCGCGGCATTCGTGCACACTCAGTCTAATAATATTTTGCGGAAGAACTATTTCCTACTAGGCACTAGCAATACACCTATTTTCTCACTATTTTTATTCGTATTGATAAAATATAAATAATAATTCAAGTTAACTAAAAATAAAGTACCTTTATGTTGTTCTACGTTAACACAAGTTTAAAACACTAGTGATACATGTCATATTTAGGAAACAACCAAACAGGTCATGTATGGGATGATTTTCCATAGTTTTTATTCAAAAAGTGTTGAGATACTGCGAATATACTATGGACTATTTTCCGCAATGTCATGAACGTCTGCTGCCAACGGCATCAAACACAAACACATTTTTTTATTGATACCGACAGCGATATACTGGTACTAGTTCAATTAAAAACACAATCTTTGTTCGGTGCGACAACATCGAAAATAGAATTTTTATATACGCTTGTAAATGTTGAGTCCGTGAATATCTATCACAGCATATACAATAAATTGAGAGTTTTCGCATTCCAGTTGAAAGTATAGGTCCGTTTTCATCTCGCGTTGACTGACAGAACCCACACACATATCCGTCATTCCATAAGCCCCAGAAATGACCAGACAACAATACGAGCGAAACAGCCAGAAAAGAAGCTTACCATGACTAAACCCGTTATTTTTTGCCTTCGCGCCCTTGCAGTTCTATATACTCATAAATGAAACTCGACAAATATTTTTTTTGCCCCTTCAACCGTCTGCGCGCAAAGAATAAAAATTCACGCCGCTGAGAAGTTAAATTAATGACACTCTGTTACTCGAGGAGTGACACATTTAATCTCAAATTGTATTCCTGCAATTAAAACCAAGTGAAAATGATTAGCACCTAGAAAACATATGTTGCCCGCAAGTATAAGGAAAAAAATAAACAATAAATAAGGCCACCTGTTTTTCGCGAAAAGATGTACGTGCTAGATAGATTTCAATCACATATATGCACTATTTGCGGCTTTGCTTTGGCTATTTTCTGACTGGCTTCGTGCGAAGAAGTCTGTTGTTACGTGAGTGAGCTAATTGGAGTTAAGTTTCTCTGATTACTTACTGTCCATGATTCATGCGCGTGAAATCGACGCGAAATGCAAGATAAACGGTCGTTGGCCCTAAATACTGATGGGCATACAACTCCTGATGGAAATGTTGCTACAGATTGCTGAGAAGGATTGCTAAAGATTGATGGAAAGATTGCGAGATTGATAGAAAGGTTAATGAAAAGATTGCGAGATTGATCCAAATATGCATTGATAGTCAAGAAGAGCTCGGAAAATAAGACTGTTTATCACCCTCGTACGTTCCAAGCCTCAGGAGCCTATTGGTTCGTAAACCATAGACAACATTGCTTTTAAAAGTATTGGTAGATGCTGATCCATACCATGCTTGATTTAGTCGCATATATATATATTTATTTAATAAAATCTGGGTAGGATGGTTATAACTACGAAACAGTCGAGGCAGTGAATGATTTGCAGATTCTGACATTGTGTAATAATCAGACTTCAAGAGAGGAGACCGGAAATGAAGTTGCATATAAAAAGCATATAAAAAGTAATATGGTTACCAGAAACAAATGCAGAGAGCAACATCAACATCAGCAGAATGTATCTATCTGTGTTCGTTTTTTGAGTGCTTTTGTAGTAACATATTTTAATAAATTTTGAAGCATTTAAATGTAATAATGTATTTCTTATGTTAATTCTGTACCGTGGTAACTAGTCTGTCATAAACTGGTTTCGTTAAAATATCACCATGAAGTAAATATATAGGCTAATCACTACGGTTATAAAGTACTTAAACATGTATTCCTGGAGTTTGAAATAGGCCGTTTTTATTATACAAGTCAAAATTTGCTGGTGTCCCAACACATGGGCAACTTTAAAGTGGAGAAATATTGTAAACACACAAATATTTTAGGTTTGTTATGTCCCACGTGGACAGCTTTAATTATACAAGTCTAAATTTGCTGGTGTCCCAATACGTGGGCAACTTTGTAGTTTAATGAATGGCCAGACACACTAAAGTTATAAAATCTTCAAATATTTTGACAAGGCTTTCCTTTAATTGGCCTTTGTAGTATTTTGAATGGCCATAGTTGTTGTAAGTAATGTATCCTTTTTTAAATGAAATTTTGGCCTGGGTAATTGAGAACAGCCAGTAAAATATTCGCTTTATATATATTTATGTCAGTTATCTAGTCAATTGGCTTTTGTTTGAGAATGTGGCCATAATATATAAAATCATATTCTCATAAAATTTTCAAAGTTACACGTGTGGCCTAAAATTCCATTTTTATGCGGCCACGTAAAAATTTTAATGGTGGCATATTGGAGGCATTATAGAGTTTAATAAAATGCCATGTGGGCATAAAGAAATTACATTTTGAAGTGCTGTTTTTCACTATATATATATATATATATATATATATATATATATATATATATATATATATAATATATATATATATTATATATATATATCTGTGTGTGTGTGCGTGTGCGCGCGTGTGTGTGTGTGTGAATTTTCTGAATTTGTGAAAACACAACAGAATAAAGAAACAAAAGTGAAATCTCATGTGTTGTAAATTGGGGAATGGGTGGGGTCTCCTCCTTAATGTTAATGTTCAGCCCTCAGTTATTTGCAAAGAGATTACATATGAATATTTGGAAGTTTAATGTTTGTTTATTTTTTGAGCGGTGGTTCTACTGCCCCTTTCATATGCCTCTGAGAAGGGCGTATCACCCTTGCGCGTAAACATACTAAATCCTACTACTTTTTTGTGATAGTGAAGATGGCTCAAACGGATGTTTTCAAAGTCATTTTTAGGTATGAAGATTCAGGCACAAAAAAATTAGAAAAGCAATAGGGCCGTGCACCAAACCTTTATTTTTACTATCACGCTGTAAAATGGTAGGGTCTCCGCTGTAAGTCTCATAGAGGCGCGTTATCGACGGCAAAAGTACACGCCAGTTCAGTGCTTCACGCGTACAGGCAATGAGAGAGTTGATGCGCATGTCTCGATCGCCCCTAGCGCTCCCAATATTTTTGGCCTCAGACGTGCAAAATTCCTTCAACCAGGCGGCCGCCTTAACAGCGAGGTCTTGAGTATGGAGTGGCGACGGAACGAAAGTGCGGGGGAAACCTGTCGACCTTGTACGAAAATCCGGAAGCGACCCCACCGGGAATCGAACCCGGTTGGCCTCGCTGCCCCTAGAGAGAGAATTGAAATTATCGCGAAGACAAAGGGATTGTTTTCGGACGGGTGAAAAGGGCGCGGGTTACTTCTGCCTCGAGTCTGTGACGTCATGAAACCTCGTGCATATTTAGTCCTCCGCCAGTTGCTAGCCGAGCGGACTGCGAAGAGGGTTAAGTGCGTGATGGCAGAAGGGGCGTGTCCGTTGTGGGATGATCTCCCCCGGATACAACCTCCCCCCCCCCCCCCCCTTTTTCAGTCCTCACGGCGTGCGCCCTTCTCGCATCCTCGCGACTGGTGCATGTTTAAAGCGGGCGTCCCTGTTGTTTTCGTCCAACTCGTCCGCCCTGAATGTTTGATGGACGGCGCCTCGCGTAAGGCGATTACGGTAAATGAAACATGAGGGCGCCGATTCCCTTTCGACACGGGGGATGCCTGGCTGACGCTACCCGACTTGTTTTCGCATTTGAAAGGCCAGCTGACGTGACTCGTCGGGGACGATCTGTATCTATTTCTATTTGCGCACACGGTGCTAATGGAAGCGCCTGCAAATTGCCTTAACACACTCAACGCGCCCGATACAACTCGCCGTCAAGTTGTGTTTTTGTACAAAATAATTACCGCTCGCACTTTACCGGCTGAAACAAGACCAGCATGAGTGAAATTAAAATAACTGCACGATCGGAGGGAATGCCTATCACTCTCGACCAACATGGACTACTCTCTAAACCAGAATTAGTGGAAATGGAACGAAATTATTGGAAACCGATGAACATAGCTCCATTTAAAATCAGCTGTAACTTACTGATTATTACGATGGCTGAATGTCACTGATTAACACGTTTCTCCGTGGCGATACAAAATGGCAATTGCCCGTGAACAGCTAAAATCTCACAAATTAAGTTACGAAGCATACGAGCTGTTCCATATGTAAACAAGGTTAGCTTTTAAACTTTGAAAACTAATTCACCGCATATTACGCATGTATCTCTGAAGCACGCACTAATTTTATATGGAGAAATGCCTGCTGTTCCTTTGCTTATTGCGTGCCTTTACTCAAATTTAACGCTCGGCTCAATTATTATCAAGAAAGTCTTCGTTTTCGTGCCGTAATTTCAGTTTCAGAGGTATTATTGGAAATATTCGATTATAGGATGTTTACAGTTTATTATAAGCTGTTCGCCGTAAACTGAGCACTTTTGAAAGCCCTGCTCAATATCTTCTTGTAAGCGTGTAGTGTATTCTTCCGGCTTATGTAAAATTAACATTTCCATGGGACTGAATACTTTATCCATGCGTCGGTCAAGCGAATCTCTTGGAATTATTAGAAAAGTAATTACTATGCAAAACTGGTTATTTTTACACGTCCGTGCATTAGAAAATCATAATACGAAAGAAATAATTTAAGACAGCACAATGGTTACCTAAAATTGTTTATTCGACTTTAAGATGTTGAACTACTTTCCATCCATCATTACCAACTTTGCTGGGCGCATGTCCATCGGTACGTCCGTTAAAATATGTGCAGGCACGGACAGTGACTTTTTTTATAAGGATGGTTTCAATAGTGCTCAATTTATCGTCAGCAGCCGTTAGTTGTTCAATATTTTTGTATCTAATTTTCACTGTGTGTTATTTACTGTTTGCAAAAAAGCTGAGATTTACTGATAAAATATAAATATGTTCCTGCCTTTTCACAATTAGCAAATAACACAAAATGAATAATAAGCGCAAAAATATTAAAAACTAGTAAAATGTAAATTTTCTATAATCACACAGTGTCAGTAATTACTCTAAATCGAGAATTATGACACGAAAATATAGAATTTCTGCAAAAGAGGTAAATCCGAGCCGAAAGTACAAATTCAAATCACGTGTTTTGACTTGACGAAATGAACAGTCACTGCGATTATGCAGGTACCTACTGTGTGTTTTGGACGGAGGGGGAGCTTACGTCATGCATCCAGTCATGACTATGAACAGCGCACGGAGACACACGTCACTTCATTCGACTGATTGGGCCAGCCTACAACAGCTTCTTGGTTTACTTTTGGAAACTAGTATTTCACTGACTGAAATCACTTATT
This sequence comes from Dryococelus australis, assembly GCA_029891345.1. Classification (NCBI taxonomy): domain Eukaryota; kingdom Metazoa; phylum Arthropoda; class Insecta; order Phasmatodea; family Phasmatidae; genus Dryococelus; species Dryococelus australis. The sequence goes on from CM056997.1 coordinate 132,247,791, forward strand.
CGGGTTTAGGGTTTCCAGATGTGATGAGAAACACCAAACACTTCCTTATTACAGGATAACAGTCCTGAAAAAAAAGTCACAATGAAATGAACACTAGCGAGCCATATAACAACGATATGTAAAGAATTTGCCTTTACTGCCGGCCAATGTGATGCAACAACTTTTAAAGATTAGATTACTTCCAAGAAAGACGCTACAAACAAGGAACGTCAATTCCTTGCTATGCACGGTATCGGCGTGAACAACCGTTCTGTGCAAAATTTGCTCGATCGTGAAGACGGGGACTGGAAATGTTAACTATATACAGCAAAGGAAAATCAAAAGAGGGCAGCGCAGATGTGGCCAGACTTGGCTAGTATCCTGATGACAGGTGGTCCCATTCCAAAACCCAGGAAGCAAAGGTTAGTAGATATGTACCTGCGGTAAAGCCTGTTCACGATAAAAGTGAGCACTTTTGAAATCAACCTTAGGAAAAAGTCACTGCCCCTGGCCGCATATATTTCAACGGGCGCACTGAGTTACATGCGCCCAGTAAAGTTGGTAACGTTAGAGGGAAAGTAGTACAATACTACTAACGTCGAATAAAAATTGTTAGGTAACCATTTGTGATAACTCAAATTATTTCTTTTGCTTTCTGTTTAAATAATGCATCGAAGTGTAAAAATGAACAGATCGGTAAAATATTTACGTTTATAATAATTTCACAGTTTCGCTTGACTGACGCACGAATAAAGTGATGCGGGCCGTGGCAATGTTAAACTTACTTATGGTGGAATAATACGCAACGTGCACACAAGTAGATCTTAAGCACGGCTTTCGAAAGTGCCAATTTTACCGTGAACAACCTATACAATGAAACCAACAAATAAAACGAGAGATATGGCGAGTCTCACTCCGCCACGTGTAATCTATCTAACCTGCCCTATCCCAACACAACCTGCGCCACTGAACGGCGGTAAAGGATGTTCACGGCAAACTGGTCAATTTTAAGGCCCTGCACAACATCTGCTTGTATGCACGTCTACCATATGTAACATCAACATTATCATGGGCCTTGTCATTTTATTAATGCGTCTTCTAAAGAAATTTGTACAATTATTTGAAAAATTACATATGTTACAAATTTGCGTTTTTTTTTTTTCACATACATACTTTGAAAAATCACAAATTAAAATAAATTATTTCAGAATTCATAAATTTTTATCGGATTTTTTTTTTTTTTTTTCATATTTAAGAAATTGAAATACTTTCTCTACGTCGTTACCAACTTTACTGGGCGCATGCCAATCAGTATGTTCGTTAAAATAGAAGCAGGTAGGATATGTGACAGTTTGCAACGGTTTATTTTAAAAGTGCCGAATTAGGCCCTAACAGCGACCGGCGACGTATAGCAGTCTATTGCTAATCTCACGATGACCACAGGCGAGAGAGTGATGGAACATGGAACACGCACGAGAAACGGTAGCATGTGAAGGAGTGTGCAATGTCGCCCAGGGCGCACGACAAGTAATTTCACTTTCACGATCGATGTGACTCCTCTGTTGGAAATATCGCTTCTGTCTCCAGCCATCTCTAGTTTCCTCCTCCTTCCCCCTCCCCCTCCTATTCATCACTCGATTCCACCCGCCATTTTTCTCCTCGCTCGTCTCTGGTGAAAGGTTCCCCCCCTGCTGCACCATGCAGCGACACTTCTCCGCGGATTGAAACGACGCGATGGAGCAATTTTCGTCCCACTGCGAAACGCAGAAGCCATGTCTGGAAGTTAGAAGGTGTGATAGTAAGACGTCTAACAATGTGTAGAAGAGGGAGGGGATAGGGGGCACAGTCACTTTACAACGCTCTGGCCTCATCGGCGGTCTTCTCAGCTCGGACTTGCGATCCGCTCGTGGAGAGCGGAGATGTTTGGTGACACTTACCATCAGGGTCTTGAGAGCCGAAGTGGGTGAAACAAGGTGAGCATAGAGCAGCGCCAGGATGCCACTCGTCCTTCTAAATGTTTACCGAACATTTCCAGTTGCCACCATATGTAGATACTAGGGAATTTCGAAAACTGTAACAGGATAAACTTCACTCGGGTATACTTGTTTATGGTCGGACGACTGTTGTTTCTACCAAGGGCGGATTTAGGGTACGAGCCTCACCTAGCTCGAGTACTCATTCAACCCTCTTTTCCCCCGTGGACATCACTGTTTCTGGAGATTGCGTCAGAATTTTTTTTTTTTTTTTCAGTCACTGATATATTCGGCTTATTGCGGATGGCTGATTGAAGAGTGCTATGCACATAAATTTCATTTCCCATATATTACCTATCTGTATTTCAAACGCAGAATCGCTAGCACTAACGCTGTAACTAACTCGTCCATGGAGGTTGGTAGATGATAAATGTGACAAAAATAGCATACTAACTAATCTGCATTGCATTACGCGTTATTTCGTAATCAGTCACATTGTGGATTACGTGTCTGCTGTAACAATAAGTGTGTGCATAAAAACGATTGTCTGCCTATGAAAAATCGAAGCTATCAAGCCAAAACAGTATTTGAAGAATGTAAAGGAACACTAGCCACAGTTTTGATAGTTATGTCACA